>JARFYF010000017.1:18231294-18253053 GCA_030265395.1 Rhina ancylostomus | reverse complement strand
CAGCTGCAGCTTAAAAAAAACAACTGCAACACTTGCAAACAAGTTATAAACATTAAACAAGTCACAAATAATTGAAGAAAAGGTCATACTTGTGTTGTTCTTCCCTTTCCTCTGCAAGGCCCCACTGAATGAATGGATTGGCTACTTGTGCAGCAGGTCTAATCTGCACAGGATCTGAGAGCAGATTCTTCTGTGTAAATACTGGTGAAATCTGAGAAAGCTGCTGCTCTGCCACTGGAAATTTGCCAGCAGAGCATGGCCAATAAGTTTGGGACTTCTGTGTTCACTGGGAGTACTTGAAGCTTTCCAGTACTTCCAGTGAGAAATGCCGATAATTCTTTGTTGAACTGCTGACAGAAACCTCCAAATTCTAGTCTTGTGTTGCTGGTAGCATTCTGTACATACCTGAGGTTGAATCAAATGCACACTTCAATCCCCACCCACAGGGCAGGATTTTATATTAGGATGGCAATTTCATGAAAATAGTGGTTAGAATTATGAATTAAAAAAATGTTTTTCTTCCTCTCCTGTAGAAGGGTTCCTTTTTGTACTGGGTGGCCAGGATTCAGATAAAGTGACTTTAAGTTCAGGAGAGAAATATGATTCTGATACTAACTGCTGGAGTCCCATTCCCCCAATGAATGAGGTAAGTGTCTGCATTCAGTACATTATTCAACAGTATCCTGATCCATGATTTACTGAATAAAATGCAATTTTTTATGCCATTCTTCGAAGTGAAATTTAAAACCATTAATTTTGAGTTGTACCACTTTTCCAAAATGGCTTGCAAGAGGGACTTGCAATTAACTTTTGTCATACTTGGTGTTTGTCATCTTTGGATTAACATTAACTGTTTATAGACAGCAGGTTTCCCTCTTCCATGTATTACCAAAATACCACTAATTAAAGAAACATATCATTTTGTGACTGTGACCGAGTGCATTAGCCTTCCTTGACCTTTTTGAATTTCTCTGCAACAAATCATCTTTGCCAGCCATCTCGTATTCCTTTGTTCTGGAACTGGTAATTGTTGAATATGATAAGAGGAATGAATGTAAGTTTCAACAGCAGATGGATTTTGATTGGGCAGAGGCTGGCATATTGTAAAGATATTGGGAATCTTTATAGTTATTAGAATGTGGGTTTGAATGGAACACTGATCCATCTTACTCATCCAGAGCAAGGATTGAAGTCTGTGCCAAGATTGTAGAGCTTGTGAAAAGGGGGTGAAGTCTACATCAAGTTTTCCAAACGCAGACACATCAAGATTGGCAATCAGACAAACAAGCTGGAAGTGGTTAGAAAGTAGGTTGATAGAGGTAGTGGGACCATAGAACTGAGTGCTGCCTGCATACATAAAGAAGGTGACTATGTCTACAGATGATATTACCTAAGGCAGCATGTAGAATTGTTGCTACACCAGGGACATTAACAGAAGGAAAGGAGTGAAATGGACTTGAGTTAAGGTTTTTGGAACAAAACATTCCCTCATCCCTTGCTGATACCTGTGAAAGAAAGTTGAATTATGATAGGGCAGGGGGAGGTTGCTGGGTTTGGTGGTTTCTTGAATACTGTACTACTGAAATACCAATTATCATGAAAGTAGCAGTGAGTATACTAACCAACCTATTTTAAAGCTGTGGGCCTTCAGTTAATATGCAGCCTTATTTTATTGGCTCTTGCGATTAGCATACCAGCAATGGAGAGAGACAGTGCCCTAAATAGTTAGCCATAATACCAACATTTATTGGCCCCCAACATAGTGGACATGAAGCACTTGCAAGGAATTGTCTGCCACATTGATAGGGACCAAAAAGAGCATTTGGCCCTGAACATTTGCTTGTTGACCCTTTGAAGTTCCACTGCAAGATTGGTTAATTGGTTGTCAGGAAAGTCAGATTTAAATATAATGAAACAGGCATTCCTTAAAAGAACTGTGTTAGGCCACAGCCTACAAGCTAAGTCTTTTTCTTTAAAAATAATGATTAGGTGAATGTCAGAGCTGGAAAAAATCAGGACTGCTCCTTCTGAACTTGCATTTAAAGAATTCAGACAGCTAACGTTCAGGGCAGTGTATTTACTAACCCTCTCCACAGAATTCTGCTGTGTTATCATTCACTGGACATTTGTAGTGTTGAGGGCATTGGACAAACCTGCAATATTCTTTACACATCAGCATACTGACCTTTAAAACTTTTTTTTACAAGGTATGCATTTTTACTGACATTTTGTTCTGAAGTGAACATAGCTTGTATTTTAAAACATCCCAAGATCAGCAAAGAAATTATCATTTTCATAGCAAAGCACATTTCTGTTTCTCTTGCAGTTCAGGAAGGCACACATGCAAATTGATTATTTGATTTCAAACATAAATAATTTTGTTTTCAGGCGAGACACAACTTTGGAATTGTGGCAATAGATGGCGTCCTTTATGTTCTGGGAGGTGAAGATGGTGAAAAGGAGCTGTTATCTATGGAGGCCTATGACATTCACACCAAAACTTGGACAAAGCAACCTAATATGACTATGGTGCGAAAGGTGAGAGGCTGTGCTGTACAACTTAACATTTTGAATTTTTCTGTGTTGAGAGCATTATTATTTCACCACAAAAAATAGCTCATCGTGTGTAGGTCGGTCATAGAACCTGGGGGTAGTTTGTGGCGATAGTGAGAGAATAAAATGAGGTTGGTCTAGGATCAGTGTAAATGGGTTCACAGTTGTTGACATGAACCCAGTTGGTGGAAGGGCCTATTTCTGTGTTGTACAACTCTGGGCCAAGTAATTGCTGACTGTTAATTCATTGGACAATATCTGATGCTATTTCCTCTTCCTCAAAATAACATATTTTATTTGGTCACTGCTAATTATGTACAAAGGGCAACCAACTCTTGTAAGGCCTTGACTTTGCAGCACTGGTTAAAATGTATTTAGTTTTGTGGTTCTATGCAACAACATCAGTAGTGTCTAACCAAAGCACATTGCAGTGCTAGCAGTATAATGTGTCTGCTACCACTGCATCACATTCTAGAGTACTAGCAGTATACCCAGCTTGCAGTTAATGAGGATTATTTAAAGTGGTAAATATGGAATAGCCCACATGATGCATCACAATAATTGTGATCTTGAGAATGGTCCAAGTTGGGTAAGTCCTTTGCCCACAAAACAGATTTGTAAAACTAGAGACACAACAAAATACTGCAGAAACTGAAACAGAAAGAACTGGAAATACTCAGCAGGTCAGGCAGCATCCATGGAGAGAAAAACATTTTAAAAAAAATTCATGTAAGGGACATTGGCTTCAAGTGGACTGCTATGTCGTGCATGGTGTCAAGCTTCTTGACTGTTGTTGTTGAAGCTGCACTCATCCAAGCAACTGGAAGGTACTCCATCACACTCCTGACTTGAGTCTTGTAGACGGTGGACAGGTTTTGGGAGTTAGGGGTGAGTTACTTGCTGTAGGATTTCTAGCCTCTGACCTGTTCTTGTGGCCACATTGTATAATGGAGGATTCAGTGTTGGTAATTCCATTGAATGTCAGGGGCTGATAGCTTGATTTTCTCTTGTTGGACATCAATGCTTGGTACTCATGTGGTGTAAATGTTATCATGTCTCCTATCTGCTCAGGCCTGGATGTTATCCAGGTCTTTCTGCATTTGGATGTGGACTGCTTCTTTATCTGAGGGATTATGAATGGTGGAGAACATTCTGCAATCATCAAAAAATGTCTCTACTTCCGACCTTATGATTGAAGGAAGGTCATGGATGAAGCAGCTAAAGATGGATAGCCCTAGGACTTCTACTTAGAGGAACTACTGCAGAGATGTCCTATGGATGAATTGATTGATCTCCAATCACCACAACCATCTTCCTTTGTGCTAAGTTTTATTCCAACTAGTGGAGGGTGTTCCACCTGATTCCCATTGATCCCAGTTTAGCCAGGGCTCCTTGATGCCATACTCAAATGCTGCCTTGATGCCAAGGGTAGTTACTCCCACTTCACTTCTGGAGTCCACGTTTGGACCAAGGCTGTAATGAGGTTAATACAAAATAAAAGCAGAAAATTCTGGAAACACTCAGCAGATCCGACAGCATCAGATTGCATGGTTGATGACTTCTTTGTCAAAACTCGAGATGATGTTTAATAACAAACTTTATTGAAAACAACACATTCATCGTAAACATTCTAACGATAAAAAGCAAACCTGTATTGGTTCCCAGAACTCAGCTTGTGTATATATCAGCAATGAATGATATGTGCCCCTCATATAAAATACAGCAAGGCATTATTTTCCCTTTTTTTTTGATGCAGCTATACCTGGTGTTTTATGACCATTGAGTCCTTCTGAATGAGTGACCAAGGTTTTGACACCAAAATATTATTTCCTCACATTGTTTTTTCCATGATCACTAGCCAGTTGGAAAAACTTTTGATGCATACTCTCCTTAGGGTATATTGCCTTTTTATATATAGTTGTTCTCTTCTGCTTTGGTGTTCTTATCTTTGCATGAACACCCCTGCAATGAAAACCATATATTTTTAAAACCCATATATATTTCAATCTTTATTATAAAAGTTCAGTATTTATTCATGTTTTTCACATTTGCTTATTTCTGAATTTCAACCAGTAGAGTTATCAGCATTGTGGAGTGGAAATGATAAACTTTGTTAACTATTTCTGCAAAGATTACTGCTTTCTCTGTTAAAATAAAAGTGACATATAACTATGTCGCATTACAAACTCAATCCCACTACAGACTATAGTCAACCAAGGCAGCATCAATGTTGTGTCATCTTAAAATTTTTTTTGCCACAAATATGCATCTTGCCTCCAATGAGCATCCAGTTGGATTGGAGCTAATCTCCAGGACAAATGATAGACTGTTCACCCTCTGTGCCTGCAGTGTATAACTGAGGTCACTTGAAGCACTGTCATTGAGCTGAAGAATGCATGCTTTGCTTGTACGTGTGCCTGCTCAAGGGGACAAGCTATAAATTGTCATTGACTCGTTCACAGAAGTGTACAAAAGACATTTTGTAAATAAGTCAATGACAACATGCCTTGCACTATATGTTCATAAAACAAAGATCCTTCACCTGATCTTGTCCTTGCTGCAAAATGTAGTCCCCACTCTTCTCTTTACCAGGGGGACAGAGGAAATACTTCAACAATATTCTCCAAACCTACTTGAAAAATATAATATCCTCACTGACTCATGGGAACCTCTGACATCAAAATGAAGAAGAATCTGCAAATACATTGAGAACATTGACTGTTTTCATTGAGAGAATGTGGAACACCACAAAAGAAAATCAGTGGAAGGAGTGCGCAGCATCCCATACTACCCATCAATCACACAATCTTGACAGAGTCTGTTTCTAACCTAGAACTCAGCCATTTTAGAACCCACAGATGGAGTGAAGCAAGTCTTCCTTGACCCTATGATCAGAGGACTGATGGTAGAGCAAAATAGACAAGGTTCTCATTATTTTTCACTTCCGCTGATGTCAGTCAGAAGGCCACTAGGTCTATGTCTGATGTTGCATCTTGATCATTGATTCACTTGGCAGCAGTTATTGTCCAGGTTCACGTGCTTAAATTATCAGGTAGTTATAATGCCCATGGAACCACACCCCTGCAAAAACAATTTTGCATGTTCTGACAACCAGGCTAGAAAAATAATGTAAATGAAGTGTGTAATTAAAAATAATTTCTGCATATGATTCAGATATACAATGTAATTAACATTGTCCACATTGCAGAAATACAGGTAATTCTTCAGCTTTAATATTTCAGTATTCTGGAGCTGTTCATGAGTTTCTCTGAAGATAACAGCTGACATTGTTTTTAAATTATGATGGATGCTGGAATGGTTGAATTTTCCACATTTGTTTTCAACAGATTGGCTGCTATGCAGCTATGAAGAAAAAGATTTATGCAATGGGTGGTGGCTCATATGGAAAATTGTTTGAGTCTGTTGAGTCCTACGATCCCAAGACCCAGCAATGGACAGCTATTTGCCCATTGAAAGAAAAGAGGTTAGTGTATAATTAGCTATTTCTGTAAGTTAGTTACTGTGCAGGGACTTGGATAATCTACATAAATGATTTTGATTTATTTATTTGTTTGCATGATGGAAAACAACACTACTGTTTTCACAAGTTATCTTGGCCAACTTCTAAGGAAATTTAATCTCCTGAATATGATATCAAGCAAATGAGCACACTGTAAGAGTCACTGAAGAACTGGCTTGGAAACATAAGTAAATAAAAATGGAGCAATGACATGATGCAGTCACTTTTTTTATTGCAAATTTTGAAGTTAGAAATTTTAAATAAAGAAATGATTGTATTATAGAAAGTTAGGCGGCAGTTAGTTCCAACATCTATACTGTATCCCTTGGGTATACTTTGGCATTGCTTGTGGAGATCTTTTTTTGGAGAAGGCTGCACCTGGAATTGCAAGGAACCAAGTCTTCCTGAAAACTTCATACTGACACAATAACCACTGTGTAAAAAGGGAGTTTCCGCATTACCGCCCTGTTTTTAAAGATCTAAAGTGCTCTGTGTAACAGTTAAACATCCTGCTGTTTTCTTTGATTATTTTTCAAATGATAGATACTTGTTTAACCAGTTGTTAAAACATAATTGAAGGAAACTAGCTGAAAAGATTTACTAAATTTAATGTCATAAAATAACCGAATTATATGACTTGAGAGATTATGATGACTACATGGGAATTCTAATTTGTTGAAGTGAATATCTCTCAGTAATTCCTCTTTGGAAACAGTTACCATTATGATGAAGTGAGCACCAGTTAAATCAGAAATTTTAAGAGGCCTTTTAAAAAGGTACCTTATAAAGTACTAATATACAGATGAAATGCAGTCTTTATAACATATTTAAAACATTTTTTTTAAAGTAGTAGTTCATCTGTCTTACAACCACACAAGAAACACAAACAGGAATGGGCCATTTAAAAGATCACAAGATGAGGGAGCAGAAGTAGGCCATTCGGCCCATTGAGTCTGCTCCAAAGAAAAGGGGGAGAAAGGAGAAATGGGGGGAGGGGAGTCGAGAGAGAAAGGGGGAAAAAAAGAAAAATAAATTCCTTTGATCTCGCACTGCCATTCAGTAAGATCATAGCTGATAGAACACTCTTGACTTCTTCTCTGATACCTGGAAATCTTATTAATCTATTCTGAATTCAATGAATGATTGTAACTCCACTGCACACCAGGGTAGAGATTTCCAAAAGTTCACTACCCTCTGAGCGAAGAAATTTCTCCTAATTTCAGTCCTAAATAGCTTATCCCTTTGAGACCGTGGCAGCTAGTTCTGGACTCCTTGGTTCCTCTCTCTAGCTACTCTATTGAGCCCTCTAGAAATCTGGTATGGTTCAATGAGGATGCTTCTCATTCTTGTGAACCTTGAATAGACTAAGCCTCTGTCCTTGAATCCCTCCTCATAACACAGATGTGCCATCCCAGGGACCAGTCTAGTGAAATTCCCTCTGTAGAATGTGTATTTTTTTTAGGTAAGGTCACCAAAATTGTACACAATAATCCAGTTATGGTCTCAATGGGGTTTATATAATTATAATAATGCATTACTTTTGTATTCAAATCTTCTTGCAATGAAGAGTAACGTACTATTTGCCTTCTAAAATTGGCTGCTGCAACTGCATTTTAGCTTTCATTAACTTCTGTACAAAGACTTCCAGATCCTTTTGAACATCAGCAATCTCTCACCATTATTTTTTTTAAAAAGTCCTCAGCGTCTCTGTATTTGTTTCTACCAAAGTGGATAACATCACATTTTTCCAGATTGTGCTCCATCTGGCATGTTGTTGACCACTCATTCAGCTGGCCTACATCCCACTGAAGCTTCTCAATCTTGGTCACTACTCAGACTCTCATTAAGTTTTGTGTCAGAAGCAAACTCGGAAATGTTGCATTAAAATCACTCAGTCAAATTGTTAATATGGGTTGTAAATAGTGGGGCAAGCAATTCCTGTTAATAAGCGACTAGTCACATCCAGCAAACCTGAAAAGGACCTGGTTTATTCCTATTTTGTTTACTGTCTGTTAACCAACTCATCATTGTGGTGTATTGCCTCCAATTTCATGTGCTCTAACCTTGTTGGCAGCCTCCTGTGTGGAATTTTATCAAAGATACAAATGTGCAACTTAATGAATATCTAAATACACAATATCTAATTAGTTCTCCACATTTACACTATTAGGTACATACTCAAAGAATTCAAAAATGAAAGATTATTTCTATCATAGATTTATGTTGACTGTTCAATGATATTATTTCCTGTACTTCCCTTAACATTAACTTATTGAGTATGTTACAGCAGCTGGGACAGAAGAACCTCAGTTTCTACATTGACCTTTTTAGCTTCAGTCTTACAGCTGATGCTTTATTGGTATAACATCATGAAGTTCACATAAATTAAGGGATTTTCAGCAACTTTTTAAAGTTGTTTACGTTGTGATTTTTGTTTCCGTTTTGCAACTAAAACATTGATTACATAGCTTTGGGGAAGTATTAAATTGCATGGTCCAAGTAAAGTCATTTAGCCCATCAGTTCCAAGACAGTGTACATTTTGATTTTGTCACTGAAATAAATCCTTTAATTTTGTTTCTTTTGTCATTGTGACCCATCTGGTCATTTAAAACTGTGTAATTATTAAAGTTGAATAATTCAGATTGCTGTTTAAGAGCTGAATATGTAATTGAATTCTAAATATATTAATATTTCATTTGCAATTTTTTGAAATAAGCAACCAAGTATAAGAACATGGGGAAATCAAAAACTCAGATTTGAGGTTCCCTGTTTATAGTTGATCTTGCAGTGATGGGGAATCACATTGGGTGTTCCTTTATTCTCCCTATATGTAAAATTAGTTGTTTATAATTATATTTTATATGTTGTCTGAATACATTGAAATTGTTTGTAATTTGATGTTTCTTTGTAGGTTTGGAGCAGTAGCATGTGGTGTCGGCTTGGAGCTGTACGTTTTTGGTGGAGTTCGTAGTCGTGAAGGTGTCAGTGCAGAAAACAATGAGATGGTGACCTGCAAATCAGAATTTTATCATGATCATTTCAAAAGGTAACATAAAGCAAAAAAGTGCTTCACTGACCTCAACAGACCCAGGATGCTAGAAAATGTTTTTCTTTGATGACAAGCTATAGATTTTAATAGATCTTTAAGTTACAAAAATCAATGCCAACATGTATTTCTTTCTAGCGTATAAATCGATTATTGATGGTCATTAGATGTTGCATTCAAATGTGGGAGGCTTGTGTGTAGTAAGACTTTTTTATATATGATAGAGGTGATGACAAGTGCCAAAACTGCTGATGCCTATTGATGTATTGTGGCCAACAGCAGTGAATTTAAATAGCATCACAGTAGCTGGCAACCATATGGAGTTAGAATTGTTGTAATTTTTAGTAGTTATTATGATGAATGCTACAACAAATCTCAACGTTATTGTAGTTTCAAAAATAAGTTATTTGTGTTAGGTTATTTGTTAACAGTGACTATCCATTGAAAAGAACAGTTATTTTTCTTTAAAAAGTAATTCCCACCATTGGCAAACCCCATTTTAATTCTTTGAGATTTGAAAACTAATAAAGAAAAATAATTGCATTTATATAACACCTGGGCTGCTCAACATTCTTTGTGCTCAGTCAGCTTATTTTGAAATGCAATTGTTGGTAGACACAGTCGCCAATTTCTGCATAGCAGTTTTGCAGTGATAGGAAAGTGGGATGATTTAACAATTAATCCATTGTTAGTGGTGGTAATTAAAGGAGGAATACTTATCTGGCCACGGAAGGACCTGCTGCTTTCTTTCAAATGATGTATGGCTACCTTTACATGCCTGAACCAATGAACAACTGGCCATTTTCTCTGAAAGACAATGCTGCATTCCTTGAGTACATGGCGGGATATTGTTTAGCTTACGTGGAATTTAGAAATCATATTTTCCTGATTCAATTAAAATATTGTTACTAGTTTGATCAAGCTAACAGTTATGGGTACTAATAATTTTTAGTTAAGTTTCAATGAGAAGTGTTTTTAGTATTTTCTTATGAGTCAATAATCTCATACTTTTGTTCTGTCCCAGGATGGATGAAATTTCAACCTGGGTATCTGTTTCTTCCTTTTAATTTCTGTAAGTTTTGTTGATAGTGTAATTATATCTCAGACCTGTAATAATTGGTGCTGTATTGAAATTGATAATACACCAAATTACAAAAACAAAATATTGCTGGAAATCTGAAATGAAAACTTGCCAAGCCAGCACCAAGTGTGTGGAATAAACAGTAAATATTTTGACTTTATGACCATTCATTAGCATTGGTAAAAGAGCTGCAGGAAAGTTTAAGCAAGTGCAGGATTAGAAAAGATGGATAGGGAGCAAAGAATGAAATGTAATTGTGACTAGGTGGGCTGCAGAAGAGTGACAAAAGCAATGATAGTACAATACAAGTTAGGAGAATAATGGGGTAAGAAACAAAAACTGGAATTAGACAAGATGTTGAGAATAGCAGTTTCATTGCCAATAGTTGCTGCCCAAATCAAATTACAGCAGTGGTTATCATACTCATTGTTAACTTAACACAACTGTAAAGCAACTGCAGTATGAAATATCTCCTCCAGTCTGAGCTTCTAGTCACCTGTCATTTTTTTTTTAATTCTTCTCCCCTTCTATCCTCTGCCTTCTACACCATTCTAATTAATCACATATTAACTAGAAGAAGCACCTCGTCTTTTGATGAGGTGCTTCTGTTCTATCACCCACGAGTTCATGCTCCTCCCCCTCCCGCTACCCCTTTATTCTGGCTTATGCTCTCTTTCTTTCCAGTCCTGATGAAGGGTCTTGTCCCGCAACTTCAACTGCTCCTTTCCCTCCATAGATGCTGCCTGACCTGCGGAGATCCTCCAGCATTTTTTTGTGCGTTGCTCTCATCTTTTGATTAGACTGTTTACAGCCTTACAAACTCAATAATTTCACGTTATAAATGCACTCTGTTTTTCAGACAGCAACTCTTGGTGGTAATTCCCACATTTCCATGAACTCTCATCCAGATCTATCCTTTATCCTTTACTTGCCTATTACCATTCCTTTTCACAATGCTTATTATTCCTTTGTGATTTTATCTCTTCTGTCTTCAATCTAGTGAGGTCTGTTATTCTAACCTATAGTCTTTTTCCATGGCTCTGTGTTTTTACTCAAAACCTGCTACATCTCTTAGCTTATAGTTTAATTGATGTGTCAATGACTGAAATATCAATATTGCTTCCCTCTTCCCAAATACTGTGTGACTTGCACAATATTTCCAAAATGTTCTGCTTTCATTGAAAATTCACGTATTTAAATAGAAAGAAATTTACTTGACAGATAACGGAAGGAGGTGCATAGTTTCTTTAAGCACAAGGAGCTCTATGCAGTATACAGCTGACATATGGGTCCTCACTGCATGTAGTAAATTTTATTTTGTTGTACTTAAATCTAGCCCAATATGTCTTTGCTTCTTCACAACTGAATGTTTGCTATGGGATCAGACCATAGGTTATTCCATCATTAATAGGAAAAGTGGTATTCAGTAAGACATGTGGTAGCAAGTGCTTTGTGAAAGGAGAATAATAGCTGGCTGGAATTGGGATTTAAAAATCTAATGCATTCCTGCGGTATTAAGGTAGAGTATAACATTCTCCTCATTTCAAAAAGATTTTAAAAACTTGGTCTAGATATGTTTTTATATCACATTACACAAGTTTTACAAGAAACATTGCAATGTTGAACATGATTGTTATGTTATTCAAGTTCTACATAAACTAAAAGGATTAACCAATTCCCTGGGTAGTTTCAATGTTAGTGTATCTAAAGCCTTCTTTCAAGGTGAAATGCCTTTGAGTAAGAATAGTATCTATGAGAAAACATTGCATACAACTTAGTTTGAAGAAGTGCTTCAATTTTGCTTCCTCCTTTAAAGTTATTTGAGTTGATGTACATTAAGCCCCTTTTTGATGGGTGCATAAAAAACACTTTGAGTATCAGACCTAATGTTACGAAAGTGTCTTAGGCTGATTTGTACACTTATTTGCTACATAAGAAATACTTGTATTCATAAAATGCTTTATCACCTCAAGTTGACACAAATTTGTATAGCGAATTATTTTGAAGTATAGTTATTGCTTGGTGGCCAATAGTGGAAGATTTGCACATGCCAATAATTCAGAAGTCCCTAAATGACGAAGGAGATACAGCAGAAGATTAAGCAAAGCAAAGCTGCTTGCATCCTGTTGGGTTATAAATGCTGGAGAGAACCAAGCTGGTTACAAAAGAATAGGTGAAGAAACGAAAACTTAAGATGTTAACCCTAAGGTGAGAGGCAAATGGAGTGCATGAGAAAAGGATGGCTGCTAACATAAAGCGAAATCCAAAAATATTCTATATGCATGTGAATAGTAACATAGTATATGGAGGTGTGGGCTCCGAGGACAAGAATGGGAACTTTCACATGGATGCAGAGGGCAATGAGTACTTTGCTTCTGTCTTCAAGAAAGAGGGTTCTTCCAAAATAATAGTAATAGGGGAGATACTTAATACAATAAATACATTAAAAATTTATAGCATGAAGGTATTGGCTGAACTTAAGAGTAAGTAAATCATCAGATCCAGATGGATTGTATCCCAGGATTCTGAGGGAAGTATGGGAGGAAATTGCAGGGGCTGTGACCACAATCTTTCATTGCTCTTCGGATACAGGGGTAGTGCCAGAGGACCTCCATTTTAAATGACTGGTCCCTGTTCTTGTAACTATGTTCTCTTGTTCATGGCTCTCCCACTGGTGAAGACATCTCCACATCTACCCTGTGAAGCTCCTTTTAGAACCTTCTTGAATAAGCCCACCTCTCATTCTTTTGAACTCCAAAGAATATAGACTTGGACCATCTACCCTCTCTTGATAGGGCAACCTGTTCATCTGAGAAATTAACCTGATGAATTTTCTTTTGGACTGCTTCCAATGCCACTGTAATTTTTTTGGGGTAAGGGGACCAAAACTTTTCTCGGAATAGCCTCGCCAATATACTGTACAACTGCAATGAAGTGTCCCCATTATTAAACTTCAAACCCTTCACAATAAAGGCCAAAATGGTGTTTGCTGCCTTAACTACCTGCTTGCTAGCTTTTTGTGACTTGTGCATTATAACACCTAGATTCCTCTGAACTTCACTCCATTTAGATAATAATCCACCTTTTGATTCTTCTCACCAAAGTCCATGGCCTTGCACTTCCCCACGTGAAACTCCATTTGCCAGGTTTTTGCCAAGAGATTTCTTGGCTTCCTAACTGCTTGCTGTACCTTAATATTAATTTTCAGTGACTTGTGTACAAGGACACTTGGGTCCCCCTCAACTGCAACATCTTTCAATCTCTTGCCATGTAAAAAGTATTCCACTTCCTGTTCTTCTACCATGAATAATCTCACATTGTTCCACTTTAGATCCTATCTGCCATATCCTTATCCATTACATGGTTTGACCATGTTCCACTGAATTCTTTAAGCATCCCCTTAACAATCCACACTGTCCACCCAGCTTTGTACCTTTAATAAACTTGGATATATTACAATTAGTTCTCCTTGTCCAAATCATTGCTATAGATAGGAACAGCTGGGGCCTCAGCAGCAATTCTTGCAGTACTTTATTAGTCACAGCCTCCAAACCTGAGAATGGCCAGTTTATTCCTACCCACTCATCAGTCCTTGATCCACATTAGTTCATTATCCCAAATCATATGTTCTCTAATTGTTTAATATTTCTTAAGTGGCACTTCATCAAAGGTTTTCTGAAAGTCCAAATAAAGCACTTACTCCTTCCCCTTTTGTATTCTAATAGTTACCAGAAACCTTTTGCAGGTCTCTCCAGTCTGAATTTCTTTTCATAAATCCATGCTGACTGTTCAGGCACAAAAAGAAGCCATAGCAAAGGGTATCTTGTTTATTGTGAAGAGCAATCTACAAAAATGTGTGCTTCTAAGTACCAATCTCAACACTTCTACCTGTATTGCACAATGAAGTGCCAGAACCAAAATATAACTTCACAAATAATACAAACCATTTTTCAAGCAGCTGGCTTGGTGATCATTACTGGTGCATGTTGAACAATGATGTATCAGCTTATGCTTGCTGTATTCTGTCCTGCACCCTAAGACTAATGCAGGCAACAATCTTACCTTGAGGCTAGCGATGAATACCACAATGATTCTGTGATTACATTTGTGTCTCTTATTATATTTGTACTCTGCTGCTGATGAATTGGGGAAGTAGAAGGTAGCCCTTTCCTCCAGGATCTAACTCTGTGGATAATGCTGGAGAATGTATGGCAGCACAGTTTTAAATTTTTTAAAATTTTATTTACAGCGTGGTAACAGGCCCTTCCAGCTCAACAAGTCTGCGCCACCCATTTTAAACCCCGAATTAACCTACCCGTAGGTAGGAGTTGGGTGCTTCCCAGAACCATACATTGATCCTTAAAAGAATTATGATCAACAGCAACTGCACATTGGGGTGGAAACCCTTTTCTGTTGATGAAAAGATTTGGCTTATTTATTGGAGCCCCTATGGGCACCTGGGTACAGTCACTGGCAGACTGCACTTGTGAGAAGTCAGTAATGTTGGTAGATTGTGGTGCCCAGGATGCCACCTATTCCTCACTGAAGTCAACATAGATGTTAAAATTTCTTCATAGATACTCCTTTGTCTAAGGTCTTTCAATGTTGGAAGAGAAGATAGCAAGGAAAACCATGAACTAGCACAGCATTCTTTCAGTTCTAGTGAGATGGTTCATCAATAGCCATAAATTGGATCTGAAAGCTCAACCCTATATAGGCAGAGTGGATAGGCAAGAGATGTTTCCTATTGCAAAATAATCTATTATTAGAAGTTTCCTGTTTAAGACTGAGATAAAATTATTTTTTTATTATTAAGCATTGAGAGTTTCAAAGTGCAGTAGAAGCAATGTCTGAATGTTTTATACACCAGTAGATAAATTCTTAATTATGCAAGGGATGGAAAGGTTATGGTAGATACACTAGAATGTGAAGTTGGGGTTACAATCAGATCTCATTGAGTGGTGGATCAGGCTCAAGAGGCCGAATGATCTACTCCTGATCAGCATGTTCATATGGGCAGGAATCAGTGTTGACATGGGCGCACTCCTGACCATGGAAATAGGTCAGGAACGTGGATAATGTGCATGAATGTGAATTGTCCAGTCCAGTTATGAGGTGGCCATGATTTCACCTAGAAATGTTCCCTTGAATGATCTACTCCCTGGTAAAACCCAGTTTTGAATGATCAGTGCCTAAAAAGCAAGGCAAGGTAATTTAGTTTCTCAGCAATTATTTCTTAACAATTCACAGTTCAGCTTGAGTTTTGGAGCAGCATTTATGGTCAGTGCTTGAGATTCACCCAATCCTCAGTTGTAATGTCCTTTAGTATGGTTTTTAAATTCCCATGTTACCGCAGTTGGAATACTTTTCCTTGGGGGCTTCCATTCCCTGTTAAGCATTCATTCCATTAACAGTGTGACTATTTTGAGGAATCTCTCTCAGCAGCAGCTCAGTTTCTTGCTGCTTGGAAAACATCTCTATTCTAGATAGAGCATGTTCAAAAAATAAAGCAATTGTTTTAAGTCCTGATTTGTTGCTGCTTCTGCTTGCCATGCCAAGTTCAAAAGGAATGTTTCCTGGCTAGCAAGTATATATTTACTTGACCGGCCCATGTAGGGAGGCTTACATTTCTGGCAGGCAATAATGTTGGGCCATTCCCAAAGGCACTAACTTGGCTCTGGAGACTTCATTATTGCTTTGTTTACTTCAATATGCTATTTATTGTTCTTAATGTACATTCATGTATTGGTCATGAGCATCTGCAACTACTTGTTTTTGTATGGGTGCCTTTATTTTAGTAAAGCTGCCCAAGGCACTTCACAGAAATATTATCAAACAAAATATGATGCTCGGCAAAGCATGGAGATGTTTGGAAAGATTCCAAAAACTTGGTCATGATGATAGAGTTTTAAGAAGCTTCTTAAAAGAGTCAGAAGAGCTAGAATGGTGGAAGTATTTGAGGACACTTAAGGAAAGAAGTCCAGAACTTGGGTACTAGGTAGCTGAAGGCACGGCTGCCCGTGTTACAGGCATTAAAACTTGGAATACTGAAGAGCCCAGAATTGGTGGAATATAATGATGTCTGAGGGTTGTTGAGCTGGAGGACGGGTGGAATGATGGAAAATGTGAAAACAAGAAAAAGACCAAAATCAAAGCTTTACTTAAGTAAAAGCAGTGTAGGTCACTTTTTTAAGTATGACTGGTGAACTGGATCTTAGCGATTGAATTTTGGTTGAGTTCAGGTTTATGGAATGTTGAAGCTTGATGGTAACTTTGGTCCAGATGAGAGCTGGAGCAGTAGGTGTTGCTGAGACAGGATGAGAATCAGGCAATGCTGTATAGATGGAAATAAGCTATTTTAGTGATGCAAGATCATAGTTTAAAGCTGATCGGAAGGCCTCCATGACTCAAGTTTACATACAGTATGATTCAGCTTTGAACATTTGTCACAAAGTGTTGGATTGTTGGCTAGAAATTGGAGAATAAAATCTGTGCAGTAACTTATACTTTGTGTTGATTGTTCATAAGACAACAGCCAGCAACATCCTACTCATGAGATATATTTTTCAGCCATTCCCACAGCTTTACACCATCTATAGCTGGCATATGTAGTTTAATTCCATTCATTTGAATGAGGTCACTGACCTCGATTGAAAAATTAGGTAGTTCTTTTATGTTCATTTTAAATTTTTAGTGATTTTTATGGTTTTCAAGGAAATTTTAAAAATTATTTAAACCTAGTTGGTGTTTTTAAACATCTGACTATTAGAGAGATTTTAAGAACTCTTCGTCAACCAGCCATGAGGATTCTCAGGAGGTGGAGCCTCTGGACCCACCACCTGAGGTTTAGTCCATGACTGGAAAATGCTCTGCCTTGCAGTCTAGCCTATTAGCTTCAACCTTCCTAATATTTAGTGACAGCAAATGCCTGTTCATACATTTGGTGGATGGCAGACAAACAGTCTGACATTTCAGGCACAGTACAAGGGTCAAACGGGGTACTGGTGAATTAGTCTTCTGTGTACAGGTTGTTGTGCTTTTGGATAATACTGCCAAGTGCTGGTGCGGATGAGAAACAGGATTGTGCCAAACATAGATCCATGAGAATCACCAGAAGTGTAAGTAAGTTATAGGACCATTTGGAATTTATACTGTCTACAATTGGATAAAGTATAGAATTGTGTAAGCGGAGTCTCACCAAGCTGGATAATAGTAGAGGTAATGAAGAAGAACAATATAAGTAGCCTTTGCAAGATTTTGAAAAAATTTAGTCAATATAACATGTTTGCAGTAATATGTACAAATGCAAAATTTCCCTGCATACAAATGGGAATTCTTCCCAGATTCATCTCACTAAAATGATGCTGCCATTGTTGTTTATGCATGTAAGTACTAACATGCACTAAAAACATGATGTTCCCTGCAGCTGATACCAACACAAAAGTAAACCAAGTGTTGCACATTCTCACAGAAGCAACAGTTCTCTTTTTATAAAGTGTGCATTTCATTGTGAGTCATTCCTTCGAGGCATATGAATGACAGTTATAACTTCTTGGAGTATGACTGTTGCAGCTAATGATATAATCTGAATTTCTGGAATTATTATCCATTATTCCTTGAAATGGAACCTCATTATGAAATAATGCAAACTGAGGAGTTCATGACAGGACGGAAATTTGGTAAATACAATGGATGCAAAACAAAACTGCCCTGTATTTAGCTTTCAGCACTTGAAGGAGCTGGGATCAGATTGCGACTGGGTGCAAACATCCTTGTTGAACAGATCAAATCTTTACAGTCTTGCCACATTTGGTCATGAGATGGTGGTGGATAATTAACCAGCTAATGGGAATTACTCTAAAGACATCCCCATCCTTAACAATGATGGAGCCCTGTATGAGTGCAGACAAAACAGAATCATTTAGTCAGATTCATCTTCATTCTAAACTCCCCAGCCTCACAAAAGGCAGTCTTCAGCTAATTGGATTCACTCAGTAATGTAATGAAAGGGTTACATGAAGCACAACTGTGAGCCTTGTCACAAGCCTGCCAGGAACTAAAGAATTGCTCTCCTGAACTACTACTGCCTCCATTCAAGCTGTTCCCATGCAATTATGACACTGCCATTTAACTGAAAATGTGGAAAATTGTCTGGGTGCTGTCCACAAGCTTGAGACAAATCTGTCTAAGTCGCTCTCTCCCCAATATTACCATCCACCCTTACCCACTCCTGTCCCACCTGCTCTTGGTCAGTAGGACAATGTTGTCATTAATTCTGTCAGTATCACATTTAAACCTTAATATCGCTAGAGATGGGAAAGCTGAATTTTAGTGTCAAGTTCACTACCCTTGACACAAAGACAGCAATTTGACCAAGTGTGGCATCAAGGAGTCATAATACAATTGAAATTAATGAGAATCAATGGAAAATCTGCACAGCTGGGGTTATATCTAGCATAATAAAAAAGGCTAATAATCTCAGCTCCAAGGCATCACGATTTTTATCTGCTTCATTAATGACCTTATCTCCATCATTAGGTCAGCAGTCAAGATGTTCACTGCATAGTTCAATTCCATTCACAATCTTGTAATGAGGCCATCATTGCCTTCAAACAAAGACCTAAGCAATCTTCATGCATGAATTGATAAATGATAAGTAATGTTTAACATACAGGGATTAACCATCTCCAGTACAAGCCTTGTCACCTCCTGTTAATATTCAGTGGCTTTACCTACACAAAATCCTTCATCATCATCATGTAATTAAATCATGAATTTAATTAAAAGCTGATATTAGTGTTGACCAAGAAGCTGCTAGATTTGTAAAATCCTGGCTTGTTTGCTAATGTCCTTCACGGTAAGAAATCTGGTGTCTTTGCATGGTCTGGCCTATATGGGACTCCATGCCCACAATGGTGAGATTGTGCTTTCCTAAAACCACAAATTAAGAAAGTTATGAGGATCAGGTGCTTAGGAACCCCACCACCTACAAGTTCCCCTCCAAGTTGAGTATCATGCTGACTTAGAAAAACTTGGCTGGTATTTCTTCATCACTTTGTCAATGTCCAGTAAATCACTAACAGTTGTGGGAAGACTTTCATCACAAGGACAGCAACAATCCGAGGCTGCAGTTCACCACCACATTCTCAAGGGCAATTTAATGATAGGCATTAAATGCTAGCCTTGCTAGCAATATCCACATCCTTTTATATATAATAAAAGTAGAGTAATTCCCAGTTTCCTAGCCAAATCTCCCTTTCGCATCATTAAAAACAAAGATCAGATCACTACCATATTTTTACTTGTGTAGCTTAAGTTGCGCTAATTGGCTGCCTTGCTTCCAACATTCCAACAGTTAGTATGCTTTTAAAGTACTTCATGGGCTATAACTGCCTTTGGGATATACTGTGGTTGTTTAAGGTCACCTATAAATGCAAGTCTTCTTCCATTGACATAAAGGCTCCTGACTTGGTGAATCACCTTCTTGCAAGCAAAACTCTTTATTTTTCTCATGATCTTTCACCACTACTGTCAGTACACTGGTCTGCATGAAAATTTGTAGGGCTGGTGGTTCACCACCAGGCTCTGTTTCCCCATTTGTGGATAAACAGAGAATTTTGAACACTAACAAAAGGAATCAGCTGTTGCCTCACTCAAGTAACTGTTGACCTTAATGTCAGAAGGTTGCATTTGGGGACAGTTTTTACAGTAATTCGGCAATGTTATGTAGGTGGATTTGATATAATTAGCAGAAGTTTATTGACCTTGTCACACAAGCCCTCGTGTTTTATAGATGGTTGCACGACTTTTGGAATGAGCACTTCTAAGTATTCTTTGTACCAATCCAGCCACCTAAATGCATTTAGCTGTAAGTTCCTAAAAAGTTCCATTTTAACCTAAATATATTTTTCCACATCCAGTCTGTACAAACTTAGTTCTTTGTCTAATATAATCTTGTGCTGTGGATATTTTCTGACCTCCACGTTCATTTCTTCATTATGCTGTGATGAGTTAAGTATTTTTAAATCCTTGAAATAGTATTGTTTTAGGTGCTTGAAAAGGAAAGTGGGGGGGGGGGGTAGGGAATAAGTTGCATTTTATTTGACAAAAGATTTAAAGTAACACTAAGTTGATAAATATGTTTTAAATTGTCCCATGGTTACAGTAACAGAAATGGGTGTTCTGAAAGGTCAGTGTGATTATCAAACGTAGTAGAACATGGAACAGTACCACACAGGAACAGGCCCTTTGGCCCTTAATGTCTATGCCAAGCACAATGCCAAATTAAACTAATCCTTTATGCCTGTACGTGATCCATATCCATCCATTTCCTGCATATTCACGTGCTTAGCTAAAAGCCTCTCATACATTTGTTTACAAGTGTTTGAATTGTTTTGACAGGCAGAGAAGTCGTATAAACAGGCCCTTCAGTCCACTGTATCCTTGCTGGCCATCTCTATTAATCTTATTTACCAGTATTCAACTATAACCTTGTAAACCATGACATTTCAAGTTTTCCTTTAAATTGTTGTGAAAGTATCTGCCTCTGGCAGCGCAACACTTTCTCAAAGTAGTGGAAGACTTTCTCACCATGCGTGGTTGGCATGGACCAGTAGGGCTGAAGGACCTGTTTCTGTGCCGTATTACTCTGAGCACTAAACTGCACTATTAACTTAGATTATTCATTGAAGAGTTTATTGGGTCTAAATCTGAAGTCTTCTCTCTGAGGTAAGAATGCCTCATGGAGCCCAGAGACAGTAAAGAGGATGACAGAAAAGGAGTGACATTAAGTCAGAAATAGAACGGTAGCCAACACTGAGGAATCCAGGGTTATACAGAGGAATAAAGTCAAAATTAAAATAACTTCAAGACTAGCATGCACAAAGTTACATACACAATCCAGAGATGTAATTTCAGGAAGATTGAGATTTTTTTATGCTGGCAATGGGTACCACAGGAGATCATCTAGCAGTAAATCTATGGTTCTGACCTCTCAAAGCTCTTAACTTTCAACAGCAGACGACTTAACATTCGTTGAACTTTTTTAACTACTTTCACCAGTCAAACCATGTGTTATCACTCAAGCATGTGCACAATCTGTAATGCCGTCTGGGTTCAAGTTACTTATTAGCAGTTGAAAGATGAAGAATTTTGATCTGATTTTGCAATCTTTGCTGTGCTCATATGTGTTAGATAAAATAAAAATAAAGTATTGATTTTCCTTTTTATGAGCTCTGCAGGAATTTCTTGTGAAGTATATTAGCGTAGGCAGCAGCCATATATAATCCCAGCCAGTGTGAGATAAAGGCAAATGAAAATTGACAGCAGATGAAAATGGATGATAACACAGCAGCATCTGGAAATATGAGAATTCTAGCATATTCGATATAACTGGGTTGCTGGGTATTTGGAATAATGCTGATGTTGTAGGCAGTCATTCATGAACTTTCTGTTGTTTCAGTGAAATAAAAAGTTTTCTTTAACATGTTGGCCTTTCTAAGAAAAAAAAACAGTTTCAGTTTCGAACTGACTTTTCGTAAACTTTGTGTCGTTTATTT
>JARFYF010000017.1:18158981-18173146 GCA_030265395.1 Rhina ancylostomus | reverse complement strand
GAGGGTTCTCAGAAGTTACTGCTTTAATTGGCTGTGTTGTCTGTACTCCCAATGTTTAAGTGTTGGGGCTGTAATGGGACATTGCTTGTCTCATCTGCGCTCTACGTTCGTTCTATACACGAGAGTTCCAAGCCTTTCTGTAGTTGAAAGCTGATTTTTAAATTAAGAGGCAATCAACAACAGTTGTGAAGAGTTTAAGCAAATGACCGGAACAAATGCCCCTTTTAAAAAAAAACTGAAGTGAAACCAAACACATGGAGCGAAAAAACGACCCTTTTGTTAAACTCTCGGTGCCGTGCTGATTTTCATAATAAAATGGGCAAACGTTTAGTTTTGAATGTAAGGTTTTCTTTTCATCCCTGAATTTTAATAAAAGTCAAACAAAATGTGCCTCTCCTGTGAGTAATGTGGAAAACAAAAGCCATGAGTGGAGAGAATACAACAGTGTAATTCAGTGAAAATGAACTTTAAAAAGTGCAAAAGCTGGAAATCGGAAGCAAATACAGAGAAAGCTGGAAACATGCTGCAGGTCAGGCAGCAGAGTTAGCATTTCAGGCGCAAGACCTTTTCTCATTATCACAAACAAGATTTGAATTAATACTGTACCTCAGGAGGGGAAAATGTATAAGGGAGTAAGGTGGGGCTTGTGGGGAGTATAAAGCAGGAGGACAGAATGGCCTGTTTCTCTGCTGTATGTGATTTCATAACATTGTCTATTAACCAGCATCAAATTGTATTTTCTGAATTAACAAAAACATGGCTCTTCAGAAAGTTAATATAATTTTTATTTACACATTTTGGTAACATTTTAAACTCTCTACAACGGATGTCACTTTAAAGTTCCAGTTTAAAATCAATGAATAATGCAACAAAAATAAAGCCTTTAAATTCATCCCAACCTCAATGTTTGAGATTAAAGCATGATGTGGATTTGAAACATAGAAAAACTACGGCAGAATTCAGGCCCTTCAGCCCACAAAGCTGTTAAGAACATGTCCCTACCCTAGAAATTAATATGCTTACCCATAGCCCTCTATTTTACTTAGCTCCGTATATCTAGCTAACAGTCTCTTGAAAGACCCTATCGTATCTGCCCCCACCACCTTTTCCAGCAGCCCATTCCATGCACTCACTACTCTCTGAGTACTCTCTGACTACTCACTACTCTTTGAGGTTCACTTAAGTTTTAAAAAAATGTGGTGCCCCTTTAGCACGCATGAGACACTTGGCTTCCACTATTTATATGCACCCTGAGTCTGTTTCTCCTCCCAGTTAATGACAAAGGAAAATAACATTAAAAAGTTGCATATTTCATTAATCCTTACAGTGATTAAGTGGTGCAAGTACATGATATCAAGGTGCAAATTTGTGCAGTGCAACATAAACATCTGACTGAAGATCACTTTCAAAGAAAACTATATCATTAAAGCAGAAGTTTTGTTGTAATGTGTATTTTTTGCTGATAAATGTAGAGGTATGCTTTTTATCACCATAGTGTACAGCGGTGTGGGATTATTTTCTTGTTTCTGGTACCAGTTAGGTAAAGCAGCTTTGAATCAGCTGTAATGCCTTGGCTCCTTTCCTCCCTTTGATAGAGATGGTTAATTTACATGAAATTACTGGTAACTTTGTTCTGTATCGGTAGCCCCTGACCGCTTGGAATTGGTATAAGATTATACAGGGCAACTTCACATTGAATCATTAAGGCCAGGAAATATTTTCAAATAATAACTGGATTGAGGCCCATGTCTCAGTTGAAGAGGTTGTCTATCATTGCACCACCCAGTGCTACTCCTTGAAATTTGGCTTATTGTTTAATTGCAAAAAGTAACTTGAAAATCAAGGTAGACAAAATGGTATCAGACAAAATTGGACCACATGAGATTGAGGATTGGTTAATAGACAAAAAACAGTGGGGATAAACCAATCATGGGTTGGGATGGTTCATTGATGCTGAGCTCCAGCAGTTCACCATCCCTATCAATGATTCAGACAAGATGAATGAAAGCAATGTATCCAAATTGTAGCATTCAAAAGGGTTTGGATGAGCATCTGAAAGAAAATAATTGCACAGTTTTGGATATGGGATTGCAACATAGGTCCAACTGCTTTGCTTTTACATTGAGCCAATGCAGTAAACATTCCATGATCCAGTGTCACAAGAATCAACCATTCAGAACTGGGATAAGAAGAAATTTATTCACCCAGTGGATGTTGAACCTGTAGAATTCTGTACCCAAGATCCCATAGAGGCTCAGATCTTGAGCATATTCAACAAAGACTGATAGACTTTTGGAAATTAATCTTGGGGCTAGTGCAGGAAAGTGATGGACAAGCCAGTCATCATCTTATTGAATGGTGGAGTAGATACAAAGGTCAAATGGTCTACTCCTGCTTCTGCATCTTTTACCTTTGATATTTGTTTTTACTTAAATTAGTTTTTTAATCTCTTACATTTTGAATGGAAGTGCCAAAGATATTTGTCATCTTGCAAGGTGGTTTCTGGCTTTAAAATGGATGATTGATTCCGTTTATCTCTTAAAAGCGTAGCCTAAAATGTCAATGAGTTTCAGGCACTGAGTAAATAACTAAGCTTCCGATGTGGGAGGCCAGATCTGTGCTGCCCTTCAGTAGAGGCACAAAAATAAGAGATCTCTGCTTGTCCCTGAAGCAGACACTATTCCTGCTGCACATGCAAATGAAGTGACTGAAACGGGTTCGGGAGAATGCCAGAACTGAATTCCCAGTCAGTTGATCGACACTCTCCGAGTTTGCCAATTTATCTCTCTGCTCCCAGTTGTCTTTCCTTCCTCTTTTAAGTGGTTGCCTGCAAAGTCTTTTTGTCAGCAAGCTTCCAGGGGGTGCCCAGGAAGTGCCTGTATCTTGTCATTCTGATGCTAACAAGGACTGATCTCCAATATTGGGTCCGCCCATGCAGTACAAAGATTTCTGAGGCATACTGATCTCTACTTGCTTTCACTAATGATCCAACTAGCATTAAGAGTAGGAATATCCAAATACTTACTTCCTATTTTCAAGAATTTAGGTTGAATTTGAATTTCTATATTGCTTTTTACAACTTCCTTACCATCAGCAAGTTCCATTTGGCATGGGTAATGCTGGCATTTATGTATTGTGAGCAAGTAACGAACGGTGCCATCACAAAGGATACAATTAAGTGGTCACGTAACAGTACTGGAACAAATCATATACTTACAAACATGCAATATGACGTATTTTCACTTGCATGTTATATAACACCACACGCATGTTCAATGATCACATTGACAATGCCAAAAAATTCTTAAGCCTTTCCAAGAACAGAAGGGTTCCCAAATTTTTGTCCTCACTAGGAGAGAGCTGCTTTAATAGCAGCTAATTATAAGGAATTTCTCTGGTAATTCAACCCAAATGTGGAACTAGGGCCATAAGGGCTATTGTGAAGATATGAATGATTATTATTTGACTCAGTAATCCAGAAGATTCAAAAGCTGGAGCTCAAATCCACCCACATGAAACTAATCATTATCACTGACAGAGCTGCAACCTTTCATGCCTTATTAATCTAAATCATCCGAAGTGACCATCAGATATTTGTTAGTGATGTTTCCTTACATTCCGTGTCGGCAGTGATGAAATAATGATTATGGGAGACAGCCACGTAATTTAATGCAATCTATTTTAGCAAAGGCATGCATACAAGTAAAATTGACATTTAGCTCACTTTTCCCTGGATTGGCTGAGTTTGGTCTTGCTGAGATTCCCCAGCACCAGGTTAGATTTCAGGGAGGGTTGTCGAGAAGAAAGCATAGCCATTCCTTAGTTCTAAACAACTACATCAGAAGGTCATTATCCTCACTATCAGGAACATTGTCCACTATTAATCAGCCTCAGATTCTGATGGACTTCCTTCAAAATCAATAAAGAACTGCTAACAAGAGATAACTGAGATGAGCACAGTCTTCCAAATAAAGTCTTATTCAGAGCTCTGCTAATACATTTTTACTATTTTTTCCAAACCTCTAAAGGAACCTTTGAATCTTCTTAGCCTTTTTGAATTTTTTTGCACCTATGAATTATTTTCATAGATGAGTTAAATACCTGTATTTATATTTCCTTTAATGCTTTCCAATTTATACTCCCATTTTCCATTCTTATGTACAAGCTACATATTAAATTGCATCTGCCAGTTTTCTGCTTTAATCTAGTGATTCTCATTTGCATTCTTCTGGGTACTTCTTTGCAACCTATTATACTTCTCATGTCGAATCATGTGTAAGGCTGATGTGCATTCAATCTCACAGGTCGCCTCCGATTTAATATACCTCTATTTTAGCAAGCCTGATCAAATAGATTTTTGAAATATATGCATGAAATATGCATTATTTATCTTATGCAAGAATTATTTACAGAATCTGTAAAATTACTCCATTATATTAGTTAGACAAAATATTAATCTCTCAAAAATTACCCTGATTCTAACTAGTTACACTTTCCTGTAATAAAACAGTAAATGATGGAAGCACTTTGCAGGCCAGGCAGCATCTATGGAAAGAGAAACTGAACTAAAGTTTTAGGTTGAAGACCATTCATCGGAACAAAAACTTCCCTAACTACTTTTGTCAGCTCACTCTGTCCTCATCCTCCCGCACTGTCCTAATGAAACTCTAATTAATCTCGAGGACAGAACGTCATCTTCATGTTACAGCCTTCAAGATTGAGCAATGAGTTCAACCATTCAAGCTGAACAAGATTTTGCATTCATTCCAACTTCCTCTGAGAATTACAGATAATTATTCTGCTTAACGCATTTCCTCCAGACTAACCTTCTGCTCTCTTATCTATTACCAGCACATTGGACCTTGCTTTGTCAGTCCTTTTGCCATTTAATCTTCTGAGATCTTCCCATTAGTTCTCCCCACCTTCTTTCTTTGCATCTTATAACATATTTTCTCTCCAACTTTTCCAAGTTCTGATAGAACATTAATGAAACATTAGCTTATTCTCCCTTCACAGCTGCTGCTTGTCCTGATATGTGCATCCAATGTTTTCTGTTATTTTTCCCGTTACTGTTGTTCAGTTTGTCCCTTCTGTCTTTTGAACATGGCGACACTTGCGGGCTGCCCCCAAAACACTCTATGCAAAAGGTGCATTTTACTGTGTGTTTCGATATACGTGTGACTAATAAAGATATTTTATGTAATGTGCTTTAGAATTCTTTACTAAATTGCGCCCAATTACCTCATTTGCCTTCTTTCAATAATCCATGATACATGGTAGGAGTATTAATGAAACATGAGGAAAAAATTGAGGAAGGTGATGAAGGGTCACAAATCAAAGGACAAGTAGTCACCTACCAGCATCAGTGAACTGCAAAAGGAGTCAGAGAGTTCAGCTTATAAAGGCAATAGCTTCTAACAGCCACATCTCAGGGACTTTGGAAGTGGCAATCGGTGGTGGAAAATTGGAACATCACAGAAGGGTGTAGACCTATATAAGCTGTTCGGGAATAATCTTTTTCAATAGTATTTGCATTTATAGAAGCTGCTGAAAAATCTGTGCTTGGACCAGCCAACTCACTGGGCGATGTTATTTGATATGTCTGATTTAGTAAAATATCCTGTAGCCTTCTCATCAGCTAAAATGATGGTTTAATTCTCTATGGGATGATTAAGTACCACAACTAGTGATGAAAATTTCAAATAATATCATTAATAACTAAAGGGAAGTTTAACTAATTGGTTAACACTTCTAATGAACACTCGTCTCATTATACACTGAAACGTCTTCATTCGTTGTGGACTGGCAGAATATAGTTCATGTGCCTTTACCAATGAGTTTAAAACATTGAAACTGAGCAGTTGGGAGCTTAGAAATGTGGCATAAAGGGAAGTACTTCATAGTTGATAGTAGCATTTAATGGTGTGACCATGTCATTTGACCTATACAATGAGAGTATGTGGTTATTAATGTTGCTGTAGTTGATGCAGTAGAACGTATTCACAGATTCAGCTTTTTATTAAAGTAGTTTTTCAAAAAAGACTTTGCTTCATCCTTGTTCAATTCCCACTATCACTTACTGTAAACGGAAACAGTTTTGTCACATTTTAACATCTCAAAACAAGTAAGCCCCTGAGCTTTTTGAATACTGATTTTAATAAACATGTTGGCCTGACATTAATTATTCTCATGCATGACACTAAACACAGCTGGTTTTTTTTCATATGGATCAGAATGTGAAGGTGTACATTTGGGGATTCCTGTTGCTGTTTTATTTTGGTTTGACAGCCAAGAAGCTGACAAGTGTGACATTCATGGGTAGGCATTGCCCTATTCCTACAGCACACATTGAAGACAAAGCAATTACATTAAGAGTTCTTAGGAATAAATAGCACTTTAAACATTTTCTGAAGTGATTTGTGGTTGCCTCATTTTCACCTGCTAATCACAACAGTAAAGAACATAGCATATGGGTTTGGATATAAAGGTAGGACAATGTAGACTTTGAATGGAAACCTCTGGAGTCACAAAAAATGCTTAGCTCTGAAAGTAACTACCTGTCCCCGAGTCAAAGCATTTGTTTCTAGAAGGACCACACCACACAGATTATGGAACAATTATATACTCCTGGCTAGCAGTCAGCCACCTAACATGCCAATGAAAGTAACTGCCTCTCTCACAGCTACCAAACCACCACAGACACTGGATTTTACTTATTGGCCATTCCTAATTACCACCAATGTTTGATTATAGTATACTCCTGCTGACATTCCCCATGACAAATAGGAAAACAAGTAGGTACTGTCCAAATGCATCTTCTCCTGATTGTAAATTGAGTAAAACTGTCTCAATTTAAGCTCTTGCTCAGGATGAATGGACTATGATTTTATGCAGAGTTTAATCCTAGGATTCACTGCAGACAAAATATTAATACACAGAAGGCACACTAATGTTTAATTTTTTTGTTCCATTTGAATGTCAAAGTTCCATATGGACAAGATATAAAATAACATTTGTTTTATTTATTAATGTGGGGGATGTGAACGTTATTGGCAAAGCCTGAATTGATATCATGGTCCACCTTGCTTGACATGAAAATGAAAGAGAAAAATGACTACACCTTTAATTTAAGATATAGAACTCTTTCATCAGGAGCACTCGGTACCCAGTTCAATGTGATTTTAGCATAAAGCTGAAGCTTTAATGGGAGCATATTCTACAATTGTTCATTGGATTCTAAAGTGGGTCATTTTGAAGAAATGCTGAGAAATCCTTATCCTCACTACTTATTGGTATATTCAAAGTTATGTTGAATTGTTCTGTGTAGCTTTAAGTCTCCATAGGCAGTGGATTTAGGAAAATAGTTGTTTGGCAATGGTGTTACACAGTTGTAATTCAGTTAACTTTGTCTTTTGAAAAACTTTAAGAATGAACCGCAAATATTTTGTGAACATTAATACTACCACTGGATTTGGTCACAGATTGAAATCTCACCATCATAATATTTTTAATATTTTTTGTTGGAAAATTGAATACTTTTCAAGAGAAAGCATTATACGTGGTGTAACTTAGGTGAAAGGCTGATAAAAATGATATGAGGATAAGACACTGGCAATAAAGAATAATTTATGATGAAAGACATCTTTGTATACCTATCTTGTCTGTCAGTCTATAGTCGAAGATCTGAGATCATATACACCAATCCAAAATTCCTGCCAAACCCTTTGTCTGCTTTGTTCCTTTGCTCGATCTGAAATTAGCATTTAAAAGATTTGTTGCCAGTATCTTTGGGTTGATATGGAAACAAGTGAATTGGAATTCTTTGAGAAATATCCAATGTGCACATCAAACCTTTGCAGCATAATTCAGATTACCCTTTTTTGTTGGTTGAGGAACATTGGGAAGTAGAGTATCCTGGAAATAATTGTTTAATTTTGGAATTGATTAAGAATCACGTAAGAAAAACATTTTGCTTTTATGTACTACCTTCCTAATCTGTCAAAACATCCCAAAAGAGAAAGCAATGGACTCAGCTGGAAGGAAGACAAATTTAGAATCCATATGAATAGAGATAAAAACTCATAGATATCATCTATAGACCACTTAATTGTGGAAGAGTGGTGGAGGAAGAAATATGCAGAGATATTGGGGAAATGAGTCAAAATCATAAAACATTAATCATGGGCAATTTCAGCTACCCCGATATTGGACAATAGATTAAGGAGATAAGGAAACAATGTTCTCGCAGAATATTTAGAATCCAATATGTGAATATCACAAGAAGTAACGATTCCTCATTAGGTCTAGACTGTGGAGTGAACTAGAACTAATAAAAGAACTAAAAGTAGGACAATATTGAGCAATTATAGCCTTACTGTAATAAACTTCAATGTGACAATAGAGAAACAAAAGTACGACAAGAAACGGGTTAATAGATTGGACAAAGTAAATTCTGAGGGACTAAAATTAGATCTTGGGTACAATGTAGAACAACAAAGGGAAACATTTGAAGCTGTTCAACAGAATGCAAAAAAACCATAATTTGCTAAATAGAAAGAACAAACTGAATGTTTGAAAGATTTTGTGAATGATTAAAGACATTAAATATGTAAAGAACAGAAGAGTTCAAGACAAGACTGAATGTAAAGGGATTAGGGAGGAGTTTTAAAAAGCTATGAAATTAGATTACCAAGGAACATAGAAGTAACTATAAAAACATTTTAAAGGCAAATCAATAAGAAGAAGAAGGTTGTGAATAGGAATAGGGTCATTGAGAGTTATACTGAAGAATACTACAGGTAACAATAGTGAGATGGCAGAGATATTTAATTATTATTTCACTTTGGTATTGAGTAGAGATAGTACTAATGGCCAATACATTGGATGGGGAAATGGGTTACAAAATTAATGCATTCAAAATTGTAAAAGGGTATTAACTAAAATCAAACAAACAAAAAGAGGTTAAAGCCCCTGGTCCAGATGGATTACATCCAATCATCTTCAAGTATCTGGGGGAAAAAGATAGCAGAGTCATTACTGCACATACTAAACCTGCACTGAACCTCCATGATACTACATTCATTGTACTGCGTACGGTTTTGGTTATCTTATTATAAAAAGGATATTGAGGCAATGGAAAGGATGCACAAGAAGTTTACAAGGATGATAACAGAAAAGCATTCATATTTACATAACAGGACAGAATGAATCGACAGCATCTCTTTTCATTAGACATTCATAAAATTGTGAAGGGTTTTAACAGAGTGAATGCAGAGCGAATGTTTCCATTTGTGTGGAAGAGCATAACTAAAGGCCATCAATAAAATCTGATCACATGCAGTGCAGCATTTAGTGTAGGTGCCTCTCAGCTCCAGCGACCTAAATTTGATCCTGACTTCAGGTGATGGCTGTGTGAAGTTAGCTCATTCTCCCTGTGACTTATGTGGGTTTCCTCCAAGTACTCCATTTTTGTCTCACATCCAAGTGATGTGCAGGTTGAGAGTTTAATTGGCCACTGTAAATTGCTCCTAGTGTACTAGATGAGTGGTAGAATCTGGGAGGGGGTTATAGGAAAGTGGAGAGAATAAAATGGGATCAGCATGGGAATATCATAAGTGGGTGCTTGTTGGTCAGCATGGACTCAGAGGGTTGAAGGGTCTGTGCTGTATAACTCAATGGCAATGCTGCCATTTGAGTATTAAGTTTCAGAAGCATAGAATATAGGAGTGGGGTTGGCTATTCAGCTCTCCAAGCTTGCTTCAAAAAAAAGCAAATAATGGTATATTGGCTTTCACAGTGAGACTAGTTGAGTCTTGCTGCAATTATACAGGGGCATGGTGAGGCAAATTAACTGCTCTGTTCCTGCCTTCTCACTATATCCTTTGAACCCTTTATTTCAAAAGACTACATCCAACTCCTTCTTAAATATATTTAATGATTTGGCTTCAGCTGCTTTCTGTGGTAGAGAATTCCACAGATTCACCACTCTCTGAGTGAAGAGATTTTTCCTCATCTCAGTCCTATGTGATTTACCCCTTATCCTTGGATCCTGGTCCTGGACTCCCCCAGCAGTGGAACACCTTTCTACATCTAGTCTGTCTGGTGCAGTTGGAAGTTTGTGAGAGTTCTCCTCTCATTCTTCTAAACTCTAGCAAATATAAGCCTAATCAACCTAATCTCTAAATACATAAAGTCGTGCAATCCCAGGAATCAGTCTGATAAACCTTTGTTGCATTCCCTCTGCAGCAAAATCATCTTTCCAAAGATAAGGGAACAAAACTATCATGATACTCAAGGTATGGTCTCACCATGCCCCTGTATAATTGCAGCAAGACTCAACTAGTCTCACTGTGAAAGCCAATATACCATCATTTGCTTTTTTTTGAAGCCATTAGGGTATAAGGTCAATCAAATCTCATTACACCACCCCCTTCCCCAATCTGGTGATAACTAGATTATCACTATCATTCAGATAATCTACTTTCTTGTTTTCACAACCACATCTAATCACATTATACAGCAGATCACACTGGAACATCTCCACATCCTCTTCACAGCTCGCACCCTCTCCCAGCTTTGTGTCATCTGCAGACCTGTATACATTACATTTAATTCCCTCATCTAAATTATTAATTTATATTGTGAATAGCTGTGTCCTAGCACTTATCCCTACAGTAGCCCACTAGTCACTACTTATCACTTGGAAAATACTCATTTTTTTCCTACTCTCTGCTTCTGTCAACCAGCTCTCTCTCCATTTCAGTAGCTTATCCCTAATCCTAAATGCTAATTTTGCGCACTAATTTATTATGTGGAACTTAATCAAAGGCCTTCTGAAAGTTCAAATACATTACATCCACTTGTTCTTCCTCTTCTATTTTGCTAGCTACATCCTCATCATTTCCAGTAGATCTGCCCCTTTATACTTAAATCCCATTTACAAATCCATGATGGATTTGTCCAGTCAATGATCCAGGTGCTCTGGTGTTGCATCTTTTGTAATGTACTCCTGCATTTTCCCTTCTAACAATATCAGGATAACCAGTCTATAATTCCCCATTTTCCCTCTTTTTTTAAGTAATGGGGTTACACTACATACCCTCCACTCAGTTTTCTAAGTGGGCTGATTGTGCTATCCAGGGTTATTTTCTGTGGAGGAAGATGATGGAAGAGAATGATTTTCCATTTGTTGCTGTCAGATTATTAAGGGTTCAGACCAGAAAGAGTTGATATATCCCCATTGTTTAGTGACCTTGTGGAACTGATTCCCAACAGTGTTAGTTGATTTGATGTCAACTGATACTTTTAGTAAAGAGCTGGGTCAACCCTAACTGAGAAAGAAGATTTCTTTTTCTAGATGGTCTAATTCTTGATTGTTTTTCAGAAGAGGTGGATCAACAGATAGTGGGTAGTGAGAGGCAAATTTCACGATAAATAAGCCTAATTGATTCCAGATGAATGGCTTTATCACTCTGGATTTTATATCCATTCCTTATGCTAAAATCATCTGAAACTTTCTAACTGAAATAGTGCAAGAGTGCCAAGAGCAAAGGTGGAGAACACTGCAACTTTTCTGCAGCAAAATGTTGACGTTCACTATGAAAACTGTGCTGTAATTCTTATCATGAATCTTTTTAATTCTCCTTTTAAAGTAGTTTTGTAGAAGGGTTACCTTTGGCAATGGTTCTTATACTCAGAGCATGATGACCTGGCACATGCTATATGTTTGTAGAAGAGGTTTGCTATATTTTTTGGCGTGTGTGAGCTAGATCAGCATTTCCACAATAATGGCAATGACATGTTTTTGCTTGTTAAAAACACTCCCATTGTGTATTATAAATATGGCAAAACTTTTGACAGTGCATCCATGTTAAAGCTTCAATAGTCAGCTCACTATTTTTATATAATAATACATTTTATGGCAACAAAGGATGCTTAATACTTGAAAACTTTGAACCATTGTCAGATCTTTTGTGAATTGTTTACTTTGTTGCTGTTAATTATGTTTAAATTTTACATGATATCAGGGTGGAGTTAAGGGTATTTAGTCTGAAGATAGCTTCCAAGCCTACCCTGTCAGTGTTGAAACCAATCACCCAAATGTTTTACTTTCTTTATGCTAGCAGCTCATACCAGATGACATACAATTCTGACCTAACTCTCTTGTGTTTCTTTAGAAGTATATTGCATTTAAGTGACAGGAAGGTTCATGTCCAATTCAAGTTGGATCTCTCTATTCTTATTTTCCCTGATTTTTTTCTTATTCTTTTCTGCTTGGAAGTGTGACCTTTCTCATGGAAAATGTTGATAGATACCCTCATTGCATTTTATTGTTGTAAACATTCACATGACAAGGAGTTATCATACATTTTGACCTTTGACCTATCACACCTACCTCAAAGTAAATAGAATGCTCAAAGTCCAGAGTAGAGATGCACATAAAAAGAAATTCAATGGTTATGAGTATCACACAAGCACGTGAACTGATGCCCAACTCAGAGGCATTTGGTGATACTGTTTCAGATACCAACTCATATTTAGCTCAAATGGGAAAGGAATTCAAACTGCAAAACTCTACAAGACAACCCAAAAAAGTAGCTTTTGCCAAATTAGTTTGAATTTTATTTCAAATTTGCTTTTCTTTTGAGAATCTAAAATGGATGGGGGAATTGAAAATGATTAACTACTTTGTGTTTACATTTTACTGCATGAATCATCACGTTGTTGCAGTACAGATACAAAGTTACACCCAGTGACCACTTATTTAAGAAAAGCAACAGTCTGCTTCCCTCTCCATCTGCAATGGACTTTGTGCTCTAAAGGCATTACAGTTTTTGAATATTTTTTTAAAATCCTCTAAGAAGCTATATTCAAGAGATGATTTGGGTTAATACTCTTTTTAAAATTAAGTAGTGTTCTGAAAAAGTGATTGTGCACTGAGGCATGTTTGCTATTCAGCAGCATCGAGGGAAAGTTTGAAACATTTTTGTTCAGTGATATGCTGGCAATGAGCAGGCCAAGGTCATGTAGTTCTATCATTTGACAAGAACCTATATCCTGCATGCTACAGATTTGACGTGGAGCTCAAAAGTATCGCAGTGGACGATAACACATATTTTATTGTACACTTTCCTTTCTCATGCTTGCTGTAGTCAGGGACAACTTTCTGTATACAAATTGTCCAGGTGAATATATAAAGGTCAGAAGCAGAGAAAATGTATTCTCCATAAACTAGTAAGGCAAGCAAAGATGAAATGTGACTTCTCCAGTCAGAATGTTATTCTGTAATAGAAGGTTTTAATGTCAGCTTGAAAGAGGAGAGTGGGATTTGTGTCTCTGCTTTGGAAGAAGCAGCACTGATTGCTTAATCCTGAATCTTAACTCCAGCAGGTCTTCATTTCATCATGTCCAAATCACTCTGTTATTTCACTTCCCTTTTTCTACTCTTTGGACAAATTTGAGACGACATTTTCTGCTCGTTAGTTTTAACCCTTTCATCTGCAGGCATCCAATTGAGAGGATAAAATACCAAGAAAGCTTTAAAAATGCACTATAACATTTAATCAAATTAAGATAAGATGCATAATACATTAGTAAACCACTTTAAAAACAATTGTACACCATCTAATTTGATATTATTTTATCTGGCATCCTCCATTTAATTACATCACACTCGCTGGTAATCACACAGTCACTTGATCCAGGAATATGATAATTAACTGGACCAGCACTCAGACTGGTACAGCATGTCACTTTACAGTTTTAACCTTCAGAAAGGAAACTCCTACAACTGTGTAACTTGGCAGTTTCCTTAAAAGCAAATAAAGATCTTTCAACTAAATGGTTCAGTTTATCATCAACATTTCCCATCAAGATTCACATTTTCAAAGTAATGTCAACCCTGAACCCTCTTCATAGTAGTTGATTGTGTTTAAAGAAACCTTCCGTTCTGAAGGCATTTTCTGTACAAGACAGTGGTTTCACGTTGATTTCATGTTGGGCTTGGCCAATGAGATTTAATTTCAACAGACTGCTTTCAAACTTGTTCTATCCTGTGTAGTACATTTTTAATCTGATCTCATCTGAACAGTTCATTTCTGTTGATGCAACAAAGACATTTTATGTTGTACTTTACCCTGAGTGTAAAAGATATTCAGATGAGTAAA
>JARFYF010000017.1:18029841-18046651 GCA_030265395.1 Rhina ancylostomus | reverse complement strand
GGGGGGGGGGGTTGGGGGGGGGGGGGGGGGAAAGGGGTCTTTGATTATGTTAGCTGCTTTCCCATGGCAGCAGGATGTGTAGACAGAGTCCATGGAGGGGACGCTGGTTCTCGTGATAGACTGAGCTGTGTCTACAATTACCTGTTATTTCATGTGGTCTTTGGCAGAGCTATGACCACACCAAGCTGTGATGCATCTGGATAGGATGCCTTCAATGGTGCATCTAAAAGAAATTGGTGAGGGTCCACAAGGAGATGCCTTGTTAGGCTTCTGAGGAAGTAGAGCCACTGGTGTGCTTTCTTGGCTATAGCATCTACGTGGTTGGTCCAGGACAACACAATTTAGACCTTATACTTTGCTAACAGTAATTCTATTCTGCGATCTTAAAAGGACATATTTTGCAATTTAATATAATGTATTATTAAATTTACTATAAGTCATACATTTGGACACCCACTATTATTTGAAATACATATCTAAAAGCTTGCCTCATGAGTATGTCTGTTTCATAAAAATCAGTCATTCTTTCCAACAAATCAATTTGAATTAGTTCACTTAGAATAGTAATTTGGGATAGAAATGTGTAACAAGGATAAATTCAAACATGGCTGCAAGAGTATAATATTTAATCCCAGAACAGTCTGTCAGAAGTATAAAGCACGGTTTTCTAAAGCATTGAGATACAATCGAATAGCATGAAGGCCTACAATATCTTAATAACCAAGCAACTGTAAATAACCAAGCAAAAATAAAAAAAAAACTGCAGAGATTGGAAATCTGAAATAAAGACATAAAATGCGGAAAAATTCAGCAAATCAGGTGGTATTTGTGGAAATACAGTTCAAGTTTCAGATCAAAGACACTTCAACAGAACTGAGAAAGACAGAAAGCAATTTAGTCGAGGTAGCAGAAAAGGTGGTGGAGAATAATGTGGAACAAAGGGAATGCCTGCCATAGTTTGAAATAATGTGGTCATTAAATGGCCACATTAAGCTCCTTTGTTGTGAATGTTGTGAAGTCTGGATGATGTTGTATTGTCTGGCTTACTGGGACGTGCCAAGTGGGCCAGAATATACAAATGAAATAAAGAAAGCAAGAGAGGAATGGAAGTAAAAATAGTCAATCCTAATACCTACATATAGAAAGAGCAAGTTATCTGAAGTCAGAGAATTCAATATTGAGTCCTGCAGGTTGTAACGTGCCCAGGCACAAAATGAGCTCATCTTGGGCCTCATTGTAACAGTGCAGGACGCCACAGCCAGGTCAGAGTGGGAGAGGGGTAGTGCATTAAAATGACAGGCAACTGGGTCACTCCTGAAGACTGAGCACGGATGTTCTGCAAAGCGATTACCTAAGTTGCATTTGGTTTCTCCAGTCTTCCCAGGAAAGGCAGCAATACACTTACATTTCTTCCAATCTGGTGTACGGCATTTGGTGTTCACAATGTGGTCTTCACTACACTGGAGAAATGTATTTTTGATATCACATGTAGCAAATCAAACTGGCTGAAGGTTAGCTTCTCTGATGTTGAGGATCTTAGAAGGACACCGAGACGATCATCCACTCAGCACTTCTGCTGAGCAGGGTTGCAAAAGTTTCAGCCTTGCCTTTTGCAATTGCATGCTGGACCTGCCATTATTGAGGATGATTCTTGAGCTTCCTCATCCTCCTTGTTGTTTAGTATTCCACAACCATTTGCAATTAGATGTGGGAGAATTGCAGAGTTTTCATTTGCCTCATTGGTTGTAAGCTTGTAATCTCTTTCCATTTCATGCTATTTAGCAGAAGTAGTTCTGTGTTGAAGGTATTTACTTTAGCCATTTCAATGTATTGGTCATGTTACAACTAAAACGTTTGCTAAACCACTTCAGACCACATTGTTTGGTCTGGAGTCACATTCAGGCCAGATTGGGGAAGGATGGCCAATTTCTTTCCCTGAAGGATATTATTGAATCAGATGGGTTTCACTAATAATTTTATTTTAAAATCTAGAATATTAATGATTTGAAATTATATAGCTGCTGTTGTAGGATTTGAACTCAGGTCCCTGGTTGTCAATTCAGACTTCGAATATTTTACCACTGCACCATCACCATATCTTGCTTGCAGAATGACAGTGAGTCTGTGAGCCAGATCATTTTATTTCAGTCAAAATTGGAATTTTAATCTTTTAAACTATTAGATTATAATTTGAATGAATTTTACATCATAAAGGTTACTCACATTGGTTTTCATGAAGAAAGCAAATCTGTACTTCCTGTTCAACAGAGGCTCTGGTTTCCCCTTCCCTGTGGCTTTTCTTAGAAGGGAAGTTCATGCGATGGGTACATCAGTAGGCTCACACAGCTGATCATTGTGGTCAAATTACCAGGTGAGAGGGTTTTCAGGAGAGAGAAAGAACAAAAACAGAAAAAAAAACTAGAGAATCATCTTCATTCTTGATCACTTCATTGATGAAGATCTTAAAGAGCCTCACCTATGTTAAACTATTGTGAAAAACAAGCAAATAATTTCCTGGGAGTTCAGCTTAGGAAATGACAACTGGCTTTTCCGACTTTCATTCATTCCAAACATGAGCCAAATAAAAACTCTCCTTGTGTTTTCCCATGCTTGTGATTCTAGCAGTCCAATGTCTGAATTATTCACTTGCAAGTACAGAATCCAGTCATGGATTCAACTACATTTGTAAATGGCCAGTAGATTTCAGATAGATTTGTTGCTATGGAGTAGCAGCTTGATCTTTCTCAGAAAAAGGAAAGGCTTGCCAACGACCAATGTAATGTTTAAAAAAAATCATTGTAGTCATGCGCACATGCAAGCTTTCTAAGTTAAGTACTCTTGGATTTATTATGTTTTGAATCTAAATTATTTTATTATATTTTAAGCTTATGCAATGGCCATGCTTATGCAAGTTTTGAAATTTGAAGCTTTTCAGAGACCCAAAATGTTGCCTTCTACAGTTTCATTTCAAAGTCACAGAGAAGGCAAAGGAACTGCATACCAGTTTTTTCATTTGGCAGAAAGGCCAGAAAAAAAATTGGACATTCCGATCTAAAGTATCTCGTTTTGGAGACTTCAAAGGCTGCCATATATGGTGGAATAAATTCCATGTAATTTTCTACTGCAGATTCATATTTGATATAATACATTATTACATACACACATGCCAAAAATGTACAAAATTCTTGCAGGCTCAGCTAGAATTTTTGTTGCCTTCTTCCTCCATTGCTACCTTTTATGTCAATTATATGAGTTTGTTGTTCTCTGTCCTTTGCAATAGCATTACTGAAGACGAATGCATGAGCAACACATGCAAACGCAGATGTCCAATAATGGGAATTTTACAGTCTTCACAGCTGAGTGCTTGACTAAGTCAGTTCAGAAAGCAGTCACTTTGTGAAGATGACAAAGGCACCAGGGAGACAAATGTTATTATTTGGACCAAGGTCATGCTCAATTCAGCAAATTCAGAGGCTGGACATGTAAGCCTGTTTCTCTGCTGTGAAACAGTGCATTATCTATGCAGTTTTCTCAAAAATTGCTTTTGGATTTTAAAATGCAAACTGAAGGATCCCATTTTGATGCCTGTTCATGTGCTTTTGTGAGTGGACGTGTTTTGGCCCCATTTGCTTCAATTTCCAGCAGCCACCCACCAGAATAGCGTGTTTCTCTGCCATAAAACACTACTGCAAACATGAATTTATAAATTGTGGTGATAGTCCAGTGTACAATGTCATACACAGCCCAGTATAATGTGTATAATGCAGTATACCATACACTTTCTTTAACACCCTACCTACTTGTGTTGCCAATTTCAGGGAGCTATGGACTTGCACCCAAAGATCCCTCTGTATGCCATCTTTTCTTTCTTCTTCAATCTTTTTTATTAGTTTTCAAATCAATACAGATTAGTAGACAGCATCAATGTTCATACATGTATTACAAAGAGATCTGGATATCACTCATGTCTTAGATATCACTCATACTATAAAATATAAAAAAAAACAAGGTCCAATGATCTCTTAGTTAATGAATAGAGTATAAAAGAAAGGAAAGAAAAAGATTTATTATATAAATTAAAAAAGAGAAAAAGAAACCCCAAATCAATATAAAAAAAATTATGAACAATGTAACCTAAACTAAGCAAACAAAAATGAAAAAAAACAACAAAGGAAAACTGTGCCAAAATTTCTCAATAGAAACAGAGCAATATTATGTCGTCAACTCCATTCCTCTAAATTAAAAAGTTATTCAACAACTGTGAACTTCTATGAACTAGCACCCAGCATCCACTTTTGCTGCAATAAAAAGGTCAAAGCAGAGTCACAGATTGTCACCAAAATCTGTCAAACACAGTGTTGTAGTGTGGTTTGCTAATCTGTTAATGTTATGTACGTACATAAGCCAAATGTGGCAGTACTGTGCCATACTGGATGCTAGATACCAGCTTCCATTGATGAAGGCTGATGGCATGCTGGACTTTGTATCTGGAGGTCTAGAATGCAAGAGGGTGAAGGTTATACCATAGTCATACAAAGCCCTGATTAGACCACTAAAATGAGCAATTCTGAGCAGTGTACACAGGGAAGGATACTCTGTTCTCACAGGAAATGCAATGTGAATTCATATCTGGACCCTGAAGATTAAATTACAAGGAGAGATTACATTTAGAAAGTTAAAGAATGATGACCATAATTTTCAAGATCATGGGGAAATGATCTGTGCTGCTAGGAAAGTCTGGAACCTGGAGACATACCGTGGTTTAAAAATTAGAGACAAATCTTTTAACAAGCAAAGGCTGTAAGTCTGGAACTTTCTCAGTAAACAGCAATTCATCCTATGTCAATTGTTAATTTTAAATATGATAGATTTTTGTTAATCAAAGGCAAGAAGGGTTATGTGGATATATGGGGTTAGGCCATACACCAGTTATTATCTCATTGAATGGTGGAACTTAAGAGGCAAAATGTGTCACTTTCGTTCCTCCATTCCCAGTTAGAAGGGAGATACACTCTGGAGTAGGAACGGGAGGTGAAACCAAGTAACTGAAATTACTTGCTATTTTGAAGGTGATAGTGAGCTGTCTGCTTGAATTGATCATCTTTGTGGTGAAGGCATTCCATAAGACTTTGAGAAGCTTAGATAGCCTCAAGCTCAATTCTTGTTGGAAGTAAACATTGTAATTCAGAGCTTTTTGTCAATAAGATAATGGCTGTTTGAGGACAAAAAGATTACTTGGAATTAATTAGAGACAGAGTCTTTTTTTCCTGTGTAATTCTATCAGTTTATGCCTGTGCTTATCCTCCCTTTTGAGTCAGTCTCCTTCCCGTCCTTCATCAAACTTTATCAGCGTAACCCCCATTCTCTTCTCCCTCACACATTTATCTAGCCCTCTTTAAATCCATCCATCAACCATTTCAATCTCTGTGATTGCAGTCTTCATATTCTCGTCATTACCTAGGTAATGGTATTTCTTTTGAATTTCCTATTTCATTTCTTGGTAGCTTGACAGTAAAGATGCATTAGAACTCTGGCCTTTATTTCTATCCTAAAATAATGACCTCTAGTTTTGTTTTCCCTCATAAATAGAACTCAAAAACAAAATCTTGAAGTGGTGTTGCAGATGCCTTGTTGAGTTGCTTTCCTGTAAATATTAAACACAGCAGCCATAGTCTGCCAAGGTGGAGGAATGTGATGGTGAATGTCTAAATTGTTTGATGATCAAACAGATAAAATAGTTTGGGATTTGTTTAATCAAAATCAAGCTTGGGTATTATTGCGGTTTTTCCTAACTAGGCAAGAATAGGGTGTCCCTCAAATTCCTAGCACCTGAATACATTGTGATGAATAGACAATTAGAATAAATAGATTTCTTAAGGAAAACAATTATAGTCCTGAAATTGCTGTGGGAAACTGTCAAATCCTTCGGGATCAATAGGATTGGAAGTTTGCCCGCAATATATTGATTCTCTGGGAATTCTGACAGTCCTCCTGCAAGTTAAAAGTAAGAAGTCAGCTGAATGCCTGGAGAGTTTCAGGGCAAGTGGAAATATTCAGTCTCACTGGACAAACTTGGATTGTTTTCTCTGGAGCATCAGAGGCTGAGGGGAGATCTGATAGAAGCATATAAAATTATGAGAGGCATAGATAGGGTTGATAGCCAGAGTCTTTTTGGAAACGTCAAATTATAGAGGGGATAGGTTTTAAGTTGAGAAAAGGAAAGCTTAAAGGAGATTTACGAGGCAAGCTTTTTTCCACAGAGACTTGCAGGTGCCTGGAATGCACTGCTGGGGAAGTGGTGGAAGCAGGTACAATAGCAACATTTAAGAGGCATTTAGACAGACACATGAGCAGGCAGGGAATTGAAGGATATAGACAATGTGCAGGCAGATGGGATCAGTTTGGATTGGCATTGTGGTTAGCACAGACATTGTGGGCCGAACGGCCTGTTCCTATGTACCATGTATGTATGAATATGTTAGCATGGTGTTTGAGGATTCTTCTGCTGTAACACAGACCTTCAGGAAAGCTATCCAAAAATGTTTTGTGGAAGGTCTGGTAGATGCCAAATGGTTCTCCCATGCTTTCTGTCACCAGAAAATGTAGTTTGCAGATTGGCTGATATTTGGAGGAAGAATGAATTCTGTCTTTTATCCTTTTTGCACTCAGCCAAGAATACCTTGGCTGGTCTTTTAAACTAGACAGCAGAACTTGAATAATTTGGAATATCACTTAGAGCACAAATATACTAAAAGACAAGCTATAGTTTATAATTGGATGAGAAAGATGTATTAAGCATGGTTTATTTTTGTTGAAATCTGATAGATATGTTTCTTGTCTTCTTAAATTGAGATGTGAACAGAGAAGCTAAAAGGATGTTTGAACTGTTAAGAGAGATAGTGAAATAAAAAAACACACTTTAGGTTTTGGCTTGCATTTTGACAAAAGAAGTTTTGTAAGAATTTACTTTCCACTTATTAAATGTCACAATAAGTCTGCTTGTGAAGTCCTTCAAAAAAAAGTTCACAGCAAATTAGAAAGGAGGAAGTATTTGTGGATGGTGAAGGAACTGGATGTTGAGCTCAAATTCTGGTATGCGAGGCCAACTCTAATGTATATTGAGAGGCTGAAAGGGCTTATTTAGGTTGATGCATCCAGATGGTGACAGATGTCCACAGGCAAACTTTCCATATCTTCTGATCATCTGTAAAGAGAGGTTAGAAACACAAAGAGAGTTTCCCCTAAAATTTCCCTCCAATTGTCCTTTCGAAAGGCTCCCTGTTAGCAAGTTGATGGAAAAAGAATTACATTATCTACAAGACTATATGTATAGCTTTCTTTGTCAGTTTTAGGATTCCCACACGAACACTATCCTGGGTTTGAACAATCTCAAACCAGGTCTTTGTGGGCAAGAACCCCTCACTGGGAACTGTTGTTTTCAATCATTTGTGGATGTGAGCATTGCTGGTTAGCCCAATGTTTGCTGCCCTTCCCTAAAAGCCTTTGATGTGGTGGAGATGAGCTGCTCCCTTGAACTGCAGTAATCCTCCTGGTGAGTTCCTCCCACAGTATAGAGAAGGAGTTCCAGGATTTTAACCCAGCAGTGATGAAAAAGCAATGGTGTATTCGAAGTCCGAATGGTGTATGATGATGTGGAGAGGAATTGCAGCTAGTATTGTTCTCAAGCGCCAGTTGCTCTTGTCCTTTGCATTAAATTGCCCATGTCACAATTCTGATCTGGTAAGAATACTATGCAGATGTAAAATATTTCTTTAAATTGGGATTCACTGGTGCGAGGAGAATCAGTGGAGTTCTAATTTGCAAATAATTGAGCTGTACCCGTGGAGTGCTCAATACTTAACAGGGTTTCATTCCTTCACCTTACTATCTCAAACATTGGTGAACATAAGTTCATAGTGAAATGAAAGTTAAAAATAAAGTAAATGAAAGAGAATCTTTAAATTAGTCAAAGTCGTCTGTGTCATTGAACATTTTTTTAATCTGGACTAAAAGTAGCAAGTAATTCAGACAATCTTCCATTGCTGCTTGCCCTCTCCTTTCCCCCACCTCCTTTCCAAATGAATTGGTACTCAAGGCTTTGTTTTGTATTTGGAACATTGGCTTGGTTTCATTAAAATTGGGCCTAAACTTCTATATTACCAATGTGCATATTTAAAAATACCTTAAGAAAGTTGTTTTCAAACAAGTGAAATCCTGTATTCATGAAGTAGTTTTTGTAGCCCATACAATCCTATTCAAGGTTACAGAGATATGGGCAGCACAGGATATAAATGTTATCTACATTATGAGATATACCTGTGTTTGGAACTTTTTGTTAAAACTCAGTACTTTCTGTAACATTGTATGTTTGCCATCATCAAATCACATGATAGTATAGAGTGGCCACCTAGTTAACCACTGGGATGCTGCAACTTTTGTGAATTAAGTTTAACAAAATTACAAATTCTTCCACATAAAAATCGTCTTTTAAAGCTAGACTAATATGATTGTTACTTGACTATAATCAATTGACATGCTTTAAAAACAGCTTAAGTATCAGATGCTTCAAAGACAAAATCTCCAGAATACAATATTAAAATGGCTGTTTTGCATGGGCATCAATAAATACTGCATAATAATAATAAATATTTTCTGTTGCCCTCACTATTGGTGTCAAGCACCCATGGTGCATGCATAACATGTGATTAAGCTTCTTCCACACTGATCTATTGAGTAGTACTCACAAGTTCGTTTCAGCTTAATGCCTGTGAACAGGTATACAAACTTGTACTGTTGAAGCATTCCAATTTATGAAGGTGTTCTGTTCCAATCTATAAGCTAGTGCAGTGATACATATTTCCCTCCTAATATTCTTTTTCTTAAAAAAATAATGCTTGTAAATTCCTATTTGGATCAGTTTTTCCACAAAATAATCTTTCATAAAAAATATTCACAAGTTAGCCATAAAGGACGTTATTTCAATTCAATGCAGCTGCAAAAGGCCTGCTTGCTTTTGTATTTATTATTCTTTATATAAAACAATGACATATTAAGCAAGGTCACCTTTAAAGGAAAAGGGAGAAAACATTATATTTGGTGAGAATTTTTATCAGTATTACTTGCTTTGAGCAGCATTATGTTTAGTGTTTAATCTGTCATTCGATACTAACTAAGCTCCTAGAAAGGCATTTGGGCCATTTTGTTTCAGCCGAAGATACGTTTTGTTAAATAATTGTTTCAAAACATTTGGATGATTCTAAGATTTTTTGTTCTTGATGTCTTTAAGTTTCTAACATGTTGTAACATTCTGTAAGTCTGTTTATCCCACACTCAGTTGTGATGCAGTGACCTTGACATTTTTGAGAACTGTTAGCAATTCGAAGAAGTCACATGACATAAAGTTAGCAAATACAGTACTCAGAACTTGAATTGATTTCTGATTTTAATACAAATCTCAATATTACTAGAGAGCTGATTTTCAGAAAGATGGATTTGGAATTTAATTGTAACAGTGTAGCATTCAGCCTACTTAAATTTCTAGGTGGGCAGGTTGACTTAAAAGTAAAGGTTAGACAGGCTAGGTTTGTATCTGGTGGAGTTTAGAAGAGTAGGAGCGGATTTGATTGAAACAATAAGGTCAAGAGGGGCCTTGACAGGTGGATGTGAATAGGTCCTTTCCTCTTGTGGGAGAATATAGAACTAGAGAGTCACTGAAATAAAATAATTATTTCTGTGACGCTCATGAGTCACTGGAACTCTTCCTTAACTGGCAGTGGAAGCAAAGACCATGAATAATTTAAGGCATAGGTAAATAGATTCCTGAAAGGCATGGAATTGAAAGGATATCTTGGGGTAGACTGGATTGTGGAGCTAAATTAGAATGAGATCAGCTATGATTTTATTAAATGGCAGAGATTTGTGGATTTGTCACTGAAGGTCCTTACTATTGAGTTTTAGAATGTTTTGGGGAATGCCATCTGCTATTGAGGCCTTGTAAAATTTTTTTTTAGTTTGGATATGATCTGTTCGGCTTCTTGTTGGTCAGGAACGGTGGCAAGTCTAGATTGAATAGATTGCTGTGGAATGGTGTTCACGTCAAGGAACGAGTGGTGGTTGAGGAGGTCTACAAAGTGTTCCCTCCACCCTCAACTTCCTCTCTGTCTCCTTGGTTCACCCCTTTTCTTGGCCCTTGTTGGGTTAAGACGCAGATATTCTGACAGTACTGAAGAAGCCATGTGTGTCATGGCTATCAGTGAGTTGCTGAGTCTCTCTCCATCCATCATCTGTTCTTTAGGTTGCACGCTTTCTGCTAAACCTTTGCCTTCAGGAGCCTGCAGAGGCTTTTTTTTCCTTTGAAGAATGGTACAGTACAGAATACATTTTGTTGTTAGTTCCTTGATCTTCTGGTCATTCTCATCCAACCAGTCCTGGCTCTTCTTGATAGAGAAATCAAGTCTCTTCACTGATGCTAATTATTGGCAGACTTCATGTCAGCCCATAGACTGTGGACACCCAGTAGCTCCTGTAGGCACGGAGTTGACAGGTTTGTCTGTGACGTGCTTTCTGAGAAGAGTTGCATTTGTGGGGTCATTGGGAGCGTTAGCAGGAACGAATTTCTTGATTAAATGCTGCTGCTAACATTGCTATTATGGGGCAATATTAATGGAGATAATGAGGTGGATTAGGCCATGGCCAGTCCAGTAGTCATCAGTATTTGTCATGGCGCAGGTGAAGTGGAGTTTTTGTGGTCATTCACTTGGATGACAACCTAATGGATGCCAGTGCCTGGACCAGGTGTGTTGCCATGAAGTGGTATTCTTGTCCCTCTGATGAAACAGTGTGTTTGTTATTGATTGACAAATGTGTGCAGACAACACCTGTTTTTGTGTGCCCTTGGAGGCTGAGCTTCAATCATTATCGACTCATCCACAGAATGACTCCAGAGAATGGGCCTTCCACTCAAAGTCCACAAGGCAAAAGTCCCCTACAGACTTGCCCCGCTGCAGCATACACCCTGCAACAAGAAGGTTTGCAGTGAGGCCATGGAAAACTTAAACTGCTTCCTATATCTCAGGAGCCACCCCTCAGGGAAGGCAGACATCAATGAGACAATTCACCATTACCATCACTGCTCCACCACAACCTTTGGTCAATTAAGGAAAAGGTGGTTTGAAGATCAAGACTCAGACCTGGCACAAAACTCTTGGTCTACCAGGCAGTAGTACCTGCCCTTCTGTATGCCTTTGAAACCTGAACGACCTAGAGCAGGCACCTGTAGGCACTGGAAAGATACCGGCAATGCTTTACTACATAGCTTTCCCAATTCACAAGAAGGATAAGCAAACTCTCCCACCAACACTGAGTCATCTTTTTTGGGCAGGCTACATAATTTCCATGCCCAACTCCAGGCTTCAGAAACAGGCACTCTGCGCTGTGCTTTGTCACAAGACATGATTACCAAGTGGACAGGAAAAGATCCAAGATTTGGTCGAAGTCTCCTTGAAGAAATGCAACATCCCTACTGATTGCTGGGAACCTCTGGTGAAGAACCTCTGGTGGAGAAGGAGCATTCAGGTGGTATTTGGAACCTTGATTCCATGCACTGGGGACACCACTTCTCAAACTACTCATGCACCTACCCTGTCAGATAACCCTTCTCCCATCGGTAGAGGAGCCTGTACTTCCCACATTAGCCTGATCAGCCAGCTGAGAACACAGAGAACAGGTATGATGACCAGTCCTCTTCAATCCTGAGGGACTGCCAGAGAAGAAAAAATGGCATTGCAGGCTAAAGGGGCTGAGAGGTCTTCTTCTGCTCTCAGTTCCTATGTTCATATATATTCTGCAGCTGTATGGAAGTGTCTTTAAGCTCTGGGTTATACCAGCTGAGTACAAATCTACATCTGAGCTTTCTTTCATCAGATCTACTTTAGACAGATTCCTGAATTTTGGGATTGGCTCACCATTTGGACAAACATTCTCTTTTTGTCAAATATCTTTTAACATGTTTAATTATGAACTTGCATTTCCCATTATAATTTCTATTTCCTGTAGTTATTTTTTGTTTTGCTCTCTTTAACCTTTCTGCTATTGAAAAAGAAAGCATGCAAATATCAAAGAGCGTTAAGTTTCTTTGTGACATAGGAAGAAAGGTCCATGTGAGGGGCTGGAGTTGAAATTGTGTTATGTTGCTGAGACTTTCTGAAAGTTGGCAGCCCTCTGCAAACAGTAAACAGTAGGAGTTGAAGCTGCTGAAGTGGGCTATCAGAAAACAAGTTCCAGCCAAGCAGATACCAGCTTTCCCTTCAAAATTTAACTGTATGTTACCACGTTGAAATGAACTACATGTGGACTTAGGGTATCCTTTTCACTGATTGACACAGCATAGGACCACCTTTGGCCCATCATGTCTGTGCTAGTTCTCTGAAAGAACCACCAATTAATCTAGCTCTGCAATTTCTAGATGACTGCTATGTTTTATGGGCATCTGGAGGAGTATTATGTTTTATGTAAAATATTTTTTGCATGATTATCCAGTTCTATCATGGGGGTTGGGGTGGTAGAGGCTGGTGATTGTGTGATGTAAGACATGATAACATGCAGGCTGTCCTGCTTTAGCTGGGAGTGTTGTTGAGTTGGGCCATTTGTGCTTCTGGGAGCTGGTCCCACCTTGGAAATTAAATTTCATCCATATCATAAGATGCATTGTCGCTGACTGACTAATACAACCAAAAGAATCAGAGATTAATAACATTTTGTGCATGATTGGAATAACATAGATTTTAAAATTAGTTCTCACTTATTCTCACTAAAGACATAGAGAGCAGTGTTATTTCATTGACACATTGTAATAGTTTCATTTGGAAACCTGATTTTTAAGGAGCATGTCAAGAGATTCCAAGTTGGTTAACTTTCCAGAACTATTTTAAATAAGTTACTCCATTTATACCCAAGAATAATCCCAGGCAATCAAAATGGCAGCATGACCTCCTATCCATTATAAATTTGTTGTAAAATGCCTATATCTTTCTCCAATTTTATCAATGGGGTAACTTTTAAGCAGATCCTACCAGAAATCATCAATTTTCTGAAAATCTATTAGCATTTGCCTGAATTGAAAAACCACTGTAAAATGAACCAAACTTGGTGTAAAAAGTTGTTGGGCAGAGCATTTACACCACCTACTCCTTTTTATATTTGCAAACAAAACATTCTAAGTCATCAATCCATCATTTGAGCACACCAGGCACTGATTCTGACAGTAATTCAAGTCTGTTAGCATTTATTTTGTGATGCAAGTCATCTAGATGCTGTCTCCTGATTCTGACAGATGCTGTCACTGGCCACATAAAGTTGTCCCTTTGATATTTCCTCCCTGACTCAAAGAACATTTCAAAAATGCCAATTTGATGCAATGGTACTGTCATGGACCACTTGTATAAGGTGGGATAGACATTAAAATGTGATTAAAAGGGCCATTCAGTGATACTGGGATTGAACTTGTCACATCAAACAGCCATTTCTATCAGGTGACTGGTATAATTGTTATAATTATATAAGGAGTTCTGGGAAAGCAGCCTTAATTCTGTGACTGCCACCTGTCATTAGCTATGATGACAGCTACCTGTAGCACAGTTATAACCAGCCTTTGGTTGCAACAGCATTTGCAAGTTCAGAAACCACTGAAGGAATAGGCTGCACCTTTAAAAAATTGTCTCATCACATCCTGCTCAAAGTATTTCCTTGCAGAATAAAAATGAATTATCAACACATGGAGTATGTTTACATTTATATACCCTTTTACAAACGTGCACCTGATTTTTCACTTCTATACATTGAAATGTGAATGAATAGACTGTACCAGAGTCATTTGTAAAGATATATATGCATTAAGGTTCAAGTTATATAATCAGGGATATTTATCTAAGTGTGGTCATTCTGAGCTGAATCATTCTGATTCACCTGGTTAGTCACTTATTGAAAAATAACTTTAGTTCAGCTTCTCTCGCCGCCTTGGTGTAATCTGAAGAACGTTTTATTAACGTGGTAGCAAAATCTACAGTGGATGCATTATGATGATCCTTATTTGAGTTTGTGAGTTTATTCATAAGATTTTCCCCTTTAAATATTTGTTATAATAAATAAGTGGAAATTTTGTGTGGATCACATTGCTTACAGTAACACACTCCCCATAGTACACAATACAAAGGGGAAGCAGTGGCTAGTGTAGAGAAGCAATTATAGAAGCTCTTCCTGGTGTTGCAGTTCTGTATGTTATTAAGTGTTTTAAATGTTATATTTATCAAGGGAGTTCAGTTTCTTTTTGACAAAAATCAACTGAATGAGCTGTCGTGGTCTCTTAGTCTGAATGGAATTTAAGCGTTCGCACCCTCTATGCTTAAGGTCCTCTCTGTACTTAAGCAGATCTCATGATGTAGAAACACTATCAATCCCTCTTTAAAGAGATATGAAAAGGTTACTTGGCCAGCAATTTGTTTACTTGCTTGAAGACACATAAATTATTTTAAATGTCCTGTAACAAAAATTCTCTCCCTTCCCTCTACCAAGATAAAATTAGGTTTGTCTAATATTTTACCGTGAAAATGGTGACCTGTGTTTCCTCAATTATAAGAACAAATATTTTGCCAAATGATGTGGATATGTTTCTGTGTCTCATTTTGATCATCTTTGCTCCACGTTTGCAGCTTTTCATTTTTGTTCTTGTCTTTTCTTTCAGAAAAAGATTTACAAATATAAAAAGGTACTTAGCAACCCAAGTCGTTGGGAGGTTGTGTTGAAAGAGATTCGGACTCTGGTGGACATGGCACTTTTTTCACCTCTTCAGGATGATTCCATTCACCAAGCACCACTGGAGATAGTGTCTAAACTCCTCTCTGAGGTAAGCATCAGCTAAAGATCACTCAAAATGATTTGGATTGATGATGGTAGCTTTATACATGAAATTCTATTTCAAGAAGGTGATTTCTGATGCCTGTTTTAAGAGGTGAAGACTCTGAAATGAATCAAGGAGATAAATTGTTAATGAAAATTTAAAAAAACTTGCAGATGCTGAAAATCTGAAATAAAAACTGAAAATGATGGAAGCATTCAGCAGGTCAGGCAGCATCTGTGGAAAGAGAAATAGTTAATGTTTCATGTCTGAGAACCTTCCATCTGATCTGAGGTAGAGAAAGCATGTTAGTTTACAGTCTTAGAGAAGATGGGGAGAAGGGACTATCTCTTAGAGGGTGAGACCAAATGAGTTAATGTTGCATTAGGAGGAGCAGTTAGGATCAGATTATATTTCTTTATCTCTGCAATCTATTGAACACAACAAAACCATAGGATATGCCCAGCAGGCCAGACTATATGAATAGAAAATGCAAAACTGGTCGGAATGGTGACAGGAAGCAATGACCAATTTTGATGCACACAGAAAGAAAGAGAAAGTTACCTAAAGTTTGAGATTTTGATATTGAGTCCAGAAGGCTGCAATGTGTTAAAGCAGATAAAGTGTTGTTCCTGAAGATTGAACTTGGCTTCATTGTAACAGTGCAGGAACCCTCAGACAGATTGGTTAGAGTGGAAGTGATATGGGGAACTAAAGTGGAATTGTTTCCTTCATTGTGACACTAAAGGTGAGGTTTTTCTTACATTTGTAGAGTCATACAGCACTGAAACAGGCCCCTCAGCCCACCAAATCTCCGATAACTTTCAAGCACACATTTCGCATCATAGGGTCATTATAGTAATCCCATTCAATTCTCGCCACATTCTCACTAACTCCACTCTGATTCTACCTCAATCAGCTACATACCACGGCCAATTTACAACGGTTCAATTACCCTACCAACCTGCATTTCTATGGGAAGTGGGAGAGCACCAGAAGCATGAAATGTATATTAAGCATTCACTCACTACCTCCCGTTCCCCCGAAGTCCCCCTGCTGTTATGGCCCACTTCTGGAACTACTCCTTTCAGGTGCTGTGTTAAAGGCTTCAAGTATCCCTTTTGATTTTGATCTGCTCTGTTCCTTCCAGCATGATGAATGAGTACCTTCTGGCTATATGTCACTTTGGCAAGGCCAAGGCTACTATCTTTGCCTATGTTAATATACTGTGACAGGAAATACTGGAGCCCCCAAATCTTTCCAGAAGCATGCAGAGAAGTCCCAGGAAAACTTAACTTTATAAAGGCAATCCAATAGATCATCAGGAATCTTCTAATTCCAGTTGCCCACATTTACATAACTGTGAAACGCAAGTGTGTTGCATTTTCTCCTTTGATACAATCTAGTTTCCAGAGACTGCTGTATAATTAGTCCACCTTTAAGAAGGGAGACAAGTGCTACCGTGGTAACTACAGAGGGTCTCCATGCTAACTGCCACAGGGAATGTCATTACCAGGCTTCTCCTCAATGGTTCCCTCCCAGTGGCCAAAGAGCTGCTCCCTGAATCAAGGTGTGGATTCAATTCATCTAGAGACACAGTGGACACAATCATCACCACACATCAATGCCAGAAAAATTGCAGGGAGCACAAACAGCCACTGTACATCCCTGCTTTGTCCTTATTAGTACAATTGACAAAATTATGACCACCAGGGGCAGGGCTTAGGGCGATATGGGCCAAATGCAGGAATTTGGGACTAGCTGGATGGGCACTGTGATTGGCATGGACTGGTTGGGCTGAAGGGCCTGTATTGCTCTATGACTCTACTAAAATAATAATATAGTGATTAAAAATCAAATGTATTGTTTACTTTGTTTATATGTTTATGTTCTTTCCTCTCCTGCACACTCCTTCCCCCC
>JARFYF010000017.1:18004875-18026449 GCA_030265395.1 Rhina ancylostomus | reverse complement strand
TTGGTGAGAGTCAAAGGGGACAAACCAAATTTCTTTAGCCTCCTGAGGAAGTAGAGGCACTGGTGAGCTTTCTTGGCTGTGTCATCTATGTGATTTGACCAGGACAAGCTGTTGGTAATGTTCAGATGACACACATTTCAGCCTTTGTGCATTTTTCTATCAGTTCAAACGACATTCTCATTTGGCAAAGCATCAATTACTTCTTCATTGTCAATAGTCAAGAACTCACTAACTATCAGCACTTTGGAAAGACCTTCACCACAGGAAATGGAGTTCAGGAAGCAACAGCTCCCAATGTCAGTTTGGGATATGTGCTGAGTGTTAGCCTTTTTAGTGATGCCCTTGTCCATGCATGAATAACGATATCAGTCCCGTAGTACTTCAGATAACTTATGATCAACCAGGCAGTCTAGTTCACTCATAGCTACTGGTGCAGTGGAACTGAGTATGGGCTACATTTCACTGGGTTGCAAGTGGAAGAAGGTAGAAGGAAAGTGTTGAGGAATAATTACTGATAATGCTCTTCTGTGGAATGATTTGGACTCAAAATTCAGGTCTAAGAATGTTTCTGACCTACTGCAGTAACCTATGTTATAAGAAGGGAGCACATATAGGAGATTTACAGCAACATCAATCAATGTAAAAGTAAGTGCATTGTTTTAGGAGGAAGCTGATTTGGGAATTTCATTCAATAAAAAGTCAGTCCAAATTCATTAAACCAGTAACAAGTTTGTATATACATAAGGATGAGTTGATTTGCCAAAACAAAGAAGATGTAATCGTTTAAAATGTCTAATTTCTCTCCTCAGGCAATAGCACCTTTGCTGGAAAATAACCATCCTCCTCCAGATCTCTGCGAGTTTTTCTGCAAGGTATTGTTAATTCTTTTTGTATGTTTGTGTGTGCCTGGAGGGATAAAAAGGCAAATTGGAACAGTTCTTGTGCACTGCAGTTTAATTCAAATATGCATTTGCTATTGATATTGTTGAAGTTACCTTTGCCTCGTAGAAAGTTCAGCTAATAGCTAACGCAAATAGTGTGGAAATATCCATTACGTGCCTTTGGATTTGCAAAATAACCATCTCTGCCTTACTAACCACATGAACTATAAGGGACCCTTGAAGATTAAGGTCGTAAACCTAAATCCTGTTGTGCAATGATAACCTGGATTGGTCTGAAGGCAGAGGTTAAGGGAAGACTTAATGACTAATTTTTGAATCTCTTGAATGATTCTCTTGAATCATTTGAATCTCTTGAGAAGCCATTTACTTTTCAGGATTGCTGGGATCCAAGGGATTCTGAAATTAATTAATTGGTGACGAGTATATTAAGAGTTTTTATTAACAGAACAGATTGTTAAGATCTAGAATTCAGAGTATAGAATGGAGGTTGTGTGCCTAGCAAAGGGTACATATCGTGAGTTTCTGTAACGTGAAGCCTGAAGAAGAGCTGAATAAGGGTAAATTTTATGTTTGTTTATTTGTTTTTTCTCACAGAGGAGCGAATTTTATTCCGTATCTCAAATTTTCCGTAGTGATTTGTGAATTCTCTTAGGGTGAATTTTCATAACCACGTATTGTGGGAGTCATCTGTAGTGGAAACAGATTTAAAGAAATGTTCATAAGAGAAATTGATATATTGGAGAATTGGAAACCTTTGTGAGGGAGGAGGACCAATTTAATATCTTAAAGAACCAGCACAAATGTATGAGCAAATGGCTTCCTTTCTGTGATATATGATTCTGTGATATACTCCATGCAGAACACATGTTAAGAAACTGCAGACAGTTGTGGACATAGCTCAGCACATCACTGAAACCAGCCTTCCCTCCATGCAGTCTGCCTACACCTTGCTGCTTCAGTAAAGCAGCCAGCATAATCAAAGACCCCAACCACCCAGGACATTCTCTCTTCTCCCCTCTCCCATTGGGCAGAAGATACAAAGGCCTGAAAGCAGAACCACCAGGCTTAAGGACAGCTTCTATCTCATTGTTAGAAGATGATTGAACAGTTCCGTAGTCTGATAATATGGACTCTTGACCTCGTACATCAACCGCATTATGGCCTGCATTATATTGTCTACCTGCACTGCACTTTCTCTGGAACTGTAACACTTTATTCTGCTTTCTGTTATTGTTTTACCTTGTACTACCGTAATGCACTGTGTAATGAATTGATCTGTATGAACAGTATGCAAGACAAATGTTTCACTGTACCTCGGTACATGTGACGATAATAAACCAATAATAATAAAAGCTGTTTTCTTCTGCAGCACTGCAGAGAGCGGCCTCGATCAATGGTTGTCATAGAAGTATTCACACCTGTGGTTCAGCGAATCCTAAAACACAATATGGTATGTTTACATTTGTAAGATGCATTTCCACTGCTGGTATTAGTTCAATAGTAAAAAAATATCCTGCAGACTGAGAGATCTTGTAAATTTTATCTTTCTCTTTTTTGATATATGTCCCTTACCCTGAACTATTAATACTATCAAAACCATACAATATATCGCATTTACATAACTTGATAGCTGTTCACTCGCAGAAGAACCACCTCTACTAATGTTGAAGCAGAAAGTGGTCTCTTTTTAAAGGGCCAATCACTATAAATTTGCATTTGTGGTCAAAATGGTGTACCCAACATGCCCACAGATTACTCCACACACAGCTCACACTAAAAGCTGGCCTTTGCATCTTCAAACACTTTGCTGCAACCTAAGGTGACCTGACATGCCCGTTGGTCTGGACTTTACACTCATCTTCCTGGGTGACATGAGGATGCAAAAGAAATCTCCCAAGCATCCATGGAGATCAAGTGACCCTCTAGATCTCAGGATTATTCCAGTCTGTATGCGCTGATGTATGCAACATAGAGTTTGCTGATCATTTCTCCATTAAGTCCTTGACACATTCCACTCAACCAGAGCAGCCCACCTGCCTTCAGTCCAGAGGGTGCATGCAGAGTGGGAATTTGCATTTACCTGCAATACAGGCCATTCAGAGACTGCACTGTTATCCTAAGAAATCTCCCTGACTGTAACTGGAGGTTCTCTGTAGTTCCTTTGAACAAAATATATACCTCTTGTGGTGATGTGTTCCACTAGCCCCTTGAGCTTTCTGTCAGTAAACATAGCAACAGTCTCTTTGCCCTCAGGGATCACTGGGATGGCAATGATGAAGTGAAAAGCTCCATTAGCTGGAAGATGCTGCTGGTTTGGTGTGCTTGCACCTTTAAGTGCTGGATAATGAGTATACAGCTGTGTGTCAAGGTACTGTCTTCAGTGAGAAATTCAACCAGTAATGCTCACGGTTCCTAAAACAGAGAGGCCTTGCAACAAGGAGCTCAACAGTGCTGTTTTTCCACCAGCATTAATGAACTTTGTGAACTTTTGAGAGGCCAGGGATCCACATACAGTAACAACATTTTAATACCCAAACAAATGGCACAGATGTATTTCTAGGACCAAGTTTCTATCTAGCCAGGTGGAATTTGGAGGTTTATTTTACTCTGGGGAAGTGCGTTCCTTCATATAAACAAAAGAGAAGTGTGTCCAACAATGACACTACAAAATCACAGAGCCACGGAATGGAAGTCCTTTGACTGTTTCGTATAAATTTAATGGTTGAAGTTTTATGGTTTAAACTATGAAGCATCTGATTAAATCTTGCCATCAAAGTTAACAAGGGTCTCGTGCTACAGGATTAGTCAATGTGCTGAATTTTGGAGTATATAAACTCCATATTTAACTGTCGAAGTATTACATTTCCCAGTTTCTTCTGTTGTTATTGGCAACATTGCAATGCAGTTGGCTCAGAGTTTGTCGAGAACCAGAATAAAATATACCCTAGTGGAATTTTAGTTTCATTTTCCTTGGCATTGAAATGGTAAGAATATTTATAAATTGGAAGAGATTGATTTGCTGTTTCTCGTATTATTGAATGTAACTTGACCACAGTTGAGTCAACTGTGCAGAGAACATCTCAAACTGATTTCTATCAAAAATTGTTCTGTAGAAATTATTCTGAATTATCTCTTGAAGATAAAGTAGAGTAATACTGCTACAAATGACAATGGCTAATACAAGAATCTTGGCGTTAATTTTCAAATTTTGAAACAGACAACTCTAGGAAGGAAACCATTAATAATTAGACCCTCAGTTGGCAGTGTCACTGAAGGGTGCCAAAAGAGTGAGTGTTTCTTAGAGAATGGGCTTAAAGTATAACTTTGGGGTAGTGCAGTAAGTCTTTTAATATTTATCCAGCCCATGCTATGCTTGATCTGGAACTATTTGATACTAACACTGAATGCAAAACAGGGAAATGTTGCTTTCCCATACTTGGCAAATGCATATACAAAATGTGCAACTGTTAATTCTGATTCGATACATTAGATATTATTTTGGAAGATTTAATTACGTTTCTCTTGTGAAACATGTAATAAAGAAACAGCAGCTCCTATTTGCTTCCTAATTAAAAGACGAATGACAGTATCAAACTAGTTTTGTTCCATTCTATCAACTGATGTATTTGAATGTCCTAGAACACATTTTAGAGTGTGAACTCCACAAGGCCAATGGCAGAGTGGCAGGTAGAGGAGTGACAGTGCAAAAGATGTCCTTTAAAATAATTTAATTAACCTCCTCTGTAATTAACCCAGAATTCCCCTATTAATATCTTAAGGAGGCATGGAGTGGCACTAAGTTTGCTACACTGTTTGCCAGAAGTTCTGGTATTTAGGAACATTGCAGATTCTGTTATTTTCTAGAGTAATATCTCCAGTATTTGTGGGAATTGTGATATCTGATGAGACTCCTTTCCCAATGGGTTTATAAGAAAATATTTTCTCTCTTTATTTTAATGAGTAAATTAAACTAATATTTTAGGGTGTCAGGAGACTAAAGCTTGCATTAATTGAGGTGAGTTTCTTTTGAATAAATTTGTATGATTAGGCATAATGTTATGTGGATAACTTTAAAATATTGGCGTGTATTTAATCATGTGGTCAGGTAATTGGAAGTAAGTGATGCTAGATCCCATGCATTTATTCAACATATATTCTGAACACAAAACATGTTTGGTTCTCCTAATATTCAAAATTGCAGAGAATGTACAGTAAATGTTGCTTTAAGTACAACAGCCTTTTGCACATATCCCTTAAGCCTACTTTAGAATGATTCTTAGTGTAAAACGCACAAGTAGTGAGGAAAATTGCTCCAAAAGTAAAATAAAATTGCATAACCCAACTCATTGCAGTTGGACAGTAAAATAAGAATGTAATTATTGCATTTCTTAATGTGATTCCTTGACATAGTTAACTAGTGCTATTTTACAATTACTGCTGAAAAGGTTTTTATTGTGTGCCTAGTTCTTCATCTGTGAGCATCCTGATTTAAAATCACTAATGTTTACTGAACAATTTAATAGCTTAAATGGCATTGGATTGAAATTGAATGCCATTTAATCTTTGGAAACTGTGCTATTTTGTGAAACTTTATCACACTTCATTGACGTGAGTGTTCCACTAGACTGTTAGAAAAATAACTGCAGGGATGCCTTTTCTAAGTAAATTCATGCAGTAGTTTCTTAATCAATTAAATATGAAATAAATTTTGTGTAACTGTTTTTTCAAAGTTGTGTGCAAGATTTTGAGCACAATTTGAAGAGGTTCTGGAATCAGTGCAGTTGGTGTGATTATGGAATTTTGACCAAGGGAGATGGCTAGTTTTAAGGATGGGTCAGATGTGGTTGAATCAAATCTTTAACCATGAGTGTAATGGATTGCAATAAACACAAGCATTTAGGTTCTTGTTTTTAATCCTCTTGTTTTTAAATTTGCTATTCTTGTGCATTAGTCAGCTGATTCCACTTGGATTGTGTTATTCTATTTAGAGAGAAATTCAGCTCAATCTTCCCTTTTCTGGATGGCCACCATAGATTCTACTACAACGATTAGGCTTAAAGCTGTATATATTCCATAACTGGTAACCTCATTTCATCTCAGTCCTCATTGAGATAGCTATCTGAAGTGACAAAATTAGCTCATATCTGCCTCTAGCACATTATGGCTAACATTGGTTGAAGCTGATTTAGAACACCATTATGTTGCTAATATGCTGTGCTGATCCAAAAAGAAGTGGAATTGTGCCCTTGGCCTTGTACAATGAAAAGGGAAAGTGTGCCATGAACATATAAATAGGTTAGCATACACTTGGCAATAGATTACCAGTTGAATTTATGATTGCAAATAATCCTGAAAATAGTGCCCACTTTACATTCATGATTTAAAAACATTAACAGAAGTAAGACTTCTGTGAATACATTTGTACTCTGTACAATTTGAAAATTCATTTGGTAAGATATGGTGGAATAATAATCAATAGAGTTTATCCGTGGCTCCTCTTTGGTGAGCAGTGAATGGCTACAGGTTTTGACTTGGATAAAACTAATTTTTCTCAGGTCTCTGCATGATTTAGAAAATATAATAGTAATTCATTTAATGCCTCACTTCCTGGAGTATATTTGTGATACAAATGGCTGCCTGTGTGTAGCTACCAAAAATTTATTGGATTAGTTAATTTGCCGACATAGTCAGAGTGTAATCTCTTAAACAATGTGCAACGCAAAATGAAATTGGTTGCATGGTGATTCTTTTTTTTCCCTTATACTTTAACCTTTAGTCTCTGTAAATTTTGTCAAAGCTAATGTTCCTGATAGATTGAGAAAATAATCTGGTTTGTCACTGTGTTTCTGAAAGCATGTAACCCTTTTGTTTAAGGCTGGTTTTCACCTCCTCACCAAGAGGTATTTCCTTTTCACTTTCCCAACAAGCAGTAACTTGTCTTGTGAATAACTATAGTAACAAGACCAGATCCGGTGCAGCCTGTTGGGGTAAATATATTGTCGAGTTAAATTTCTCTTAAGTAGGTCCATAATTAATTTTACAGCTACAGATATGACCTGTTTCCCTAAACTTTGTTCTATCTGTTGTGTTAATCCATGCTTTTATACAAATAGTACCAGACATTTAGGACAAAGCATCTTGGTTGGACATTGATAAGAATGCTTGCAAAATAGTACAACCGAGGTGAAACCTTGCATTGACTGCCAACAAAAATCACAGTTGTTCTGCACATAATTTTCCTTCATTAGAACTGATATCACCATAATACGGAATACTTTACAATTTATGTACCAAAGTGATGACAGGTATATTATTTTTGATGTGCTATTTACATGGAGCTGTCCTCTTTGCCCATGGATTGTAAAGTCTTTAAAGGACGAGCCCATTAGATTAACTGAGGTGGAGGAGGAGATATGTATCATGTTTCTAGTTCCTGTGTGTAGTCAAAAAAGCACAATCACAAGTATGAGAAATGACATGTTTGATTGCACCACTTCTGCTTAAAATGTCCATGAAGGACCCTATTAATGTACAACACAGGAAGGGCAACTTTTGTTGGGCTCCTGAACAGATTTTTTTTTAAATGTCCTATGGGGGCAGCACGGTAGTGTAGTGGTTAGTGCGACGCTATTACAGTGCCAGCGATCAGGGTTCGATTCCCGTCGCTGTCTGTAAGGAGTTTGTACGTTCTCGTGTCTGTGTGGGTTTCCTCCAGGTGCTCCGGTTTCCTCCCACATTCCAAAAACGTACGGGTTGGTTAACATGGGTTTAAAAAATGGGCGGCGTGGACTCGTTGGGCCAGAAGGGCCTGCTACCATGCTGTAAATAAAAAACATTTAAATTTAAAGCTGGTGAATTGGTGTAATTGAAGTCAGCACCCATATGCAGTCGCACTACATTTTACAAAGGTTCTGCATGTATGAGTACTCATTTGTCACTGAGATGATTAATTCTATATGTTACAAAACAAAATGCAATGAATGCCTGGAATCTGAAATTCTGTCAGAAAATGCTGGAAAAGTTCAGGCAGCATCTGTGAAGAGAAACTGGGTTTAGGTTGCAGGTCAATAATCTTTCATCAATTTGTTTTGCATTTTCTGTTTTTATTGCTATATATTACATGTGGGCAGAAAGCTATATTTTTATCTCTAACTACCATAAGTTTATGTGTTATTAACAAATATTGTACATGACTTTGGGCTACTCATTGGTCACTTTAAGTACAGATAAGTCATACGGAAAGGGTTTTGGCTTGAAATGTACCAGAATTTTAGAATTTCTCATTCCACCTTCACAAAGAATGATGGTCTGTGTGAGAGTTTAGAAGTGGTTCATGGACTAAAGAAGAATCTCAGGGTAAGGGCCATTTACAAGGTAATGGGTACATGAAATGGGTTGCATTCACTTAAATACAAGAATTGTGATGGAGTTCACAAAAGTTACTTGCATTTTTAAAAATATATGTTGTAAGGATTATGAAAATAGTTTGTAAAACCCAGTAATGTGCAGCAAATATGGAGGTAATAAACAGTGTCTGTTGCTACTAAGTTTCTAATTATTTCTCTGGATGTGGTCATAGCTAATCAGCTTATTCCACACTGCCAGTCTCCTTGAGAAGATAGTGATGATAATAGACTATCTTGAGCTTCTATAACAGCTTGATGCCAAATGGCTTACTAATGCTAGGCCATTTCATGCATACTTGTGCAAATTAGAGGTCGGAACAAATACGCCTGACCATTGAACCACAGTAATTTTTCTTCTCAATAGAAGATGACCTAATAACTGGCACAATACTCCAGTCTGCTGGCTAGTAAAGGGAAGGTGGAATAGAATAATATGTTAAGAAGCTGACTTGTCCTGCTTGCCACTTCAAGGAACCTTGTCCTTAGAAAAGCATAGTTGTATGTCTGAAAGGAGGTGGGGTAAAAGGAAGATACAGATGAAGATCCCTGTGATTGGAGGGTGCACATGAGCTGCCAGCTGTTTCCTGATCCAGCACCTCTTTAGCCAGTTTGTGGCCATTTTTAGTTGACCCTTCATGTCTCTGTGGGCTCACAGCTTAAGTCATCCAAGATAGATCGTGCTCTCCTTTTAATCTGTAACTTCACCTGCTTCCAACATTTATTTTTTTTTTGCTTTACCATTGCAAAGGCCTCTGCCTGAACAATTCCCTGCAGGGAAACTTCCGTGCTTTAGAAACAACTGTTAGAGCATGTAGGATAAAGCTACTGAATACACCTCTCGGTTTGTAAATATGGCTGGGAAACTTCAGCTGATGGATGCATTTAGTGAAAAGTCATCCCCAGTTCCAGTGAAAGATTCTAAAGCTGAAACTAACTGTTTCTCGATCGAAACTGTCTACACTCCTGAGTATTTTCAAAATTCTCTACTTAATTTTGGTCCAGTGCAGCAAAGATTCTAACCCTGGCTTTCAGTTTGTAGTTGCCTCTGTGTGGTTAAACCCACAGCCAACAGGGAATAGAAATGAAGGCCTTGTGAAACTAAAGATTACAACTGTTGAGAAAAGCTTATTGCTGGCAGAGATCCTACTGAAGGAAAGGCTTAACCCTGAAATATGAACACATAAATTGGTACTTTGCCAATGGTCAAAGCTCCAAATACTGATTACAATGGTTGAATAGAGTAGTTTCTATTTGTAATAAGTAGGTCTAGGTCAGTGATGATATGAACCCATGGTAATCCCAAGGTACCACTGAAATCATCCAACTGTATGGTGTTGATCCCAGGTTCAAAAGAGTTTCAGGTTTCCCATTGTTTAATTCAGGCATATCAGTACTGAGGTTTCCCAATCAAAGCCAATTTTATTTGGCACTGATGTTCACAAGAAACAGAAATGTACTGATTCAAGACTCCAAGCACAAGTCTAATGTGCAAATTCCTGTCAAGATGAGATGCCATTAATTAAAACAGATTTTGATTCCTATTGTGGGTCTTGATTTCTTAAGCTGTTCGTAAAATGACTAAGATAATACAACTGAAATGCGTACTTGCTTGAGGTCTCACTGGATGAAATCCAGTTGTCAAAATCCCAAAGGGTTCAGCTATCAATAATATTTAAATCATGATGATCTATACAAGTTACTAATGTGTCTAATTCCCTATGACATCTCCCATACTTTGTTTGGCTTTAACCTGCAGCTGAAGGAAAATTGTAGGGCAATCAGGGACTTCTATATCATCTTCGTTCATGTCAGCAAAGCTTGAGAGAGAGTTACTCTAAGGCAAGGCTGGGTGAACTCGTAATGTTTTTCATCCCATTTTTCAATAGCCAAGGATAAACCACAACCATTCAAATATACTCCAAATATTAATCATAATGAAAATTACTCATTAATGGACATAATTTTAATGTCTCTTGAAGACTGAATCTCAATTAGAACCATGCTCAAGCTAGTAGGCTACCCTTGGACATTGGGGATGATGAACAATCACATTAATTCTGAATAATGAATTCTTGTGTTATGACTTTCATGGCTGGGTCAGTGTTATAGTCACTATTTTACCTGTCAGTATTTCACTCATGAATATTGAACAACTCCACGACTGATGGAGGGAATGCCTTTTGAGACAGTTAAAGTATAATAATCTGCAGAAGGTCTGCTTGACCATGCTTAACCATGGTGCTTGAAGTCTAGACTAGCTCAGGTCCATTCCCTGCATTTGTGTACCACTGTTGTCACCTCAGTGGTGGGTCTATTCTGATGAAGGGAGATTAATACTGAGGGATTGTGATGCAGGAGTCTGGGGTGTTAGCTGACAGGTACAATTCTATGATTCTGGTTATGCCACCCTGTGGCCTAACTAATCCATGATGCAGCTCTTCCACTTCAGGCTTGGGTTCCCTAGATGTTTCCAAGGAGGACATTGTTAGATATAAGGGGCTGGATGTGGGATAGTCATGTCTGAACGCAGAGCCTAGGTGAGTCCCAAGTGGCTTATCTGGGGTTTTTTGTCCATTATATTCTGTGATAATGGTCTGGTTCAACTGAGTAATTTGCCAGGCCATTTCAGAGGAAAGGCCTTTAACACAATTCCCAGGATGGAGACTTACAACATCTTGTTCGGAGTTGACTGTCCACAGAGGATTTCTGGGAGGAAATAAAGACAACTATTCAGTATGAACATAAAACATCATCTGATGTGAGTATGAAGAATGTTTGGTCCAAGTGCCTGTTGGCTTTGGCAGCTTCCCAGTTCTTCTCAGTTCTATTTTTTAAAACAATTAACTTGGCTACCAATTAAATTGAAAGTGGATGACAAATTCTTCATCATCATTGATTTCAGAGCAAAGGACTCACCACCCAACTCAAACTGAAATTTGCCCTTTGCATGTGATACTGCATTTGTCTCTAAACCACTTCAATGAATTGCAGGTGTGGTGAGCGATTACTTTGATTCATGCACTCTGTCCTTGAGCCTGGTGGTGCATGTTTTCAAGCTTTTGTATCTGCTACATAATGGAAGGGTGGAGAAGAGAGATTGTCCACAGTGGGAGGGATCTTTGATTCTGTTGGCTGTATTCTGGAGGCAGCAGGAAGTGTAGACAGAGTCCATGGAGGGGAGGTTGGTTTTCGTGATAGACTGAGCTATGTCCACTACTCTCTGCAATTTCTTGCAGTTTTGGGCGGAGCAGTTGCCATACCAACCTGTGATACATCTGGGTCTGATGCTTTCTGTGGTGCATCTATAAAAATTGGTGAGGGTCAACAGGGACGTGCTGAACTTCCTTAGCCTTCTAAGGAAGTACAGATGCTGATGTGCTTTTTTGGCCATGGTGTCAATGTGGTTGGACCAGGACAAGCTATTGGTGATGGTTACACCGAGGAACTTGAAGCTCTCCACCATGTCTACCTCAGCACCATTGACCCCTACAGGGGCATGTGCTCCACCCGCTTCCTGGAGTCAATGCCCAGCTCATGTGCCTCAAAAGCAGCTAATTCAGAACACAAAGGTGTCTGTCTACAGACTTTGACCTCATAAACCTTGTAAGCATGAGCAGAGTTTGAACAGCTTTCATTTTTGCATCTCAGAAAAGCCCTTGGAATGACTTGGCAGCAATGAATTACCAACAAAAAGATGCTCGGGACAACTATCCAGAGTAACTTCACAGGCTTCACTGGCTAGGACAAATGGAGCACTTGCCTCAAGATCATGGCCAAATGCTGTACTTCATGGGTGACTCAAGAAGTACACATGTTGCAAAGTAAGGAAAAAAATTGGATACAATGACAAAGTCTCAAGAAATTCCCACTAACGACTGGGAGAACCTTGCCCACAACCACCCATTCTGAAGGAGCAAAATCAAGGCTGATTAAGTCACTGCAAAGAGCCACTGATAACTTCAGGGTAAGACCAGGATTCAAGTCAGGAAGCAGCGAATGGCCCAACCTTCAACTGGTGAGCAGAGCTATACCCATTATGCAGCAGTTTGCCCTCGTGCATTGGGTTCTTCTTCCTCAGAGACTTTGGTTGATCTACCTTAACTGTCAAGATGGTGGAGAGCCTCTAAATGCCAAAGGGGTTTGGAGTCACATATAGGTCAGAGTGGGTATGGATAGCAGAATTCCTTCCCAAAGGTACACTAGAAAACAGGTGAGTTTTGACGACGAACCAGTAGTTTCATGATCATCATTAATAATGCCAAGTTTTTATTACAGATTACTTAATTAGCAGAGTTTGAATTACCCAGCTGTTGTGGGATTTGAACGTCTATTTCCAGATCATTAATCCAGGCCTCTGAAATACTTGTCCAGTAACATAACACATTGCTATCATTCCCTTATTGAGAGTTTATTTTCTCAGCTGTGTTCATCTGTGTTTTGTTCTATAGATATATCTTATGAGTTATGGTGTGTATGTTGTTGCTCAATCAAACAGTTAAGGGTTCTTACCTAGCAACAGTAAACAGCATGCTGTCTTGATGCATAGCCAAATGCTTTTGTCTGGTCATGTTTACCCCAAAATTTTGGCGGAGGAAAAATATGCAGAAATTAATACAAGTAGGAGCTGTAAAGATCACGGTGCTTTTGTCATATTGTTTGCTATGAATTTTCTGCAAGCTTTAATGGTCTGAATTAATTAATTCACATTCCAAGATCCATTAAATTTGTTTCTTTGGCTTGGTGGTTCTGATCTTTAATAGTTAACTTGTCAGTCCTTTGTTTGGCACAGTGATTTGATTAATGATCACCAGTCACTGCAATCTAAGAATTTAAGAATGATTAGAGATATAATGATTAAATATTAACAAACTTAGGAAGTTTTTGGCTTAATTTTACTGCAAATGTTTTTCTAATGAATGCAACTGATTTCCCATGAGTTGTTTGGCATGGCTTTTTTGTTAGTTCTTTCAGTTTATGCTGGTTAATATAAATTGAATTATACTGGGAATGTCATTTAACTAAAAGATTTCAAAAAGGAGAAAGAAAAAACTGAGTTCATAAACTGAAAGAACCACTGACATTAATGTTTTTCATCTATTTTTCAGTAACTTTATGATTGGTTACTAAATCATAGGATCTATAATCTAATTGCAACTGCATCCACTTTGTATACTGATTTCAATGGTTGGTCCTGCCATTGTTATGAAGTGATCTGGTCAAAGAGTAAATTTTAAAAGAACTGCCAAACTCCTTTGGTATTAAATGTTTACGGCCAAGTACTCTTGATGTTAAATCATTTGTTTTACTGATTCAGCACCTTAAGATTACTGACAGATTGTGATGCTGCCAAACTGATCTTATGGTGATACTTGGTGGAGCTTGAAACACTGTAAAGCTGGCCTGAGTATACGAAGTGATGGCGAATCAAACAATACTTTATCTTCTTTTTCACAGGATTTTGGCAAGTGTCCTCGATTGAGACTTTTCACTCAGGAATATATTCTTGCTTTGAATGAGTTGAATGCGGGAATGGAAGTGGTAAAAAAATTCATTCACAGGTACATGCAGCTTTACATTCTTACTGATGAAATGGCATTATGACTAATGTATATGAAGAAATAGAATTTATAATAATCATTGATGAAGATTCAGAGTAAAATTATTTATTTTCCCAAATTAATAGAACATTTAATTTCAAGTAGCATTATTAATTCATTGGTATTTATGATATTTAAAACTGCATAGATCCAGAGTAGTATAACCACATTATTTAGCTATTTTTTTTAGCAGATAACTGCTTTTAGCTAAGAATTGTTTCATTTATTTTATGTTACAGTATGCATGGTCCAACTGGCCAGTGTCCCCACCCGAGGGTTCTCCCAAACCTTGTAGCTGTCTGCTTAGCTGCCATTTATTCTTGTTATGAAGAATTTATAAACAGGTTTGTGCAATTATGTTTACTTAACATGCTGAAACAAAATGGGTTGACTGAATAATGATGTATGACTCATCAGAATGATTAGGCTTTAAACTGGTTTCTTGTCAACTTCTTCTTGAAGGTGATGTTAATGCTAGGCATGAATGTGTTTTTTGAAAGTTATTTTTATGGTGGGCATTGTCTTCATAAAATTATTTACAAATTTACATTTACTTGTTGTGCAAACATTACAATACAGTGGAACCTTAGTGATCTTAAACTTTTCCTTAAAGTTGAATAAAATGTTTATGATAATTTAAGTTCATTGTTATGCTTCGAGAATCAAAAAATCATTTACAGATGTCTTTTGAAGCGTCTTTTAGTGTCATACATATTCTTCAAAACTCAGGCTCATAGAGCAGATTGTACATTTGCATCAAATGCTGCAGAAATAAAATACTGCAGAAGCTAGAAATCTGAAATAAAAACAGAAACTCCTGGTAATATTCAGCAGGTCAGGCAGTATCTGTGGAGAGAGGTGAAAGGTTATTGAACTGATTGGGATGACTTCTCCTGGTGGCTCTGATTGGAACTGCTAGCATTCAGCGGTTGAAACTGAAGTCCTGGACCTCTGCACAGTGTTGTGAATTTTGGAATTCTGGAACTTACTGGGAGAAGGCTGAACTAAGTTCACTGCCACTAAACGTGCTGTGGAGCCCAGTGACAGACCCTGGTCTGGTTGAGACTCACAGCATTTCACTGGGAACAGCTTCTTGGATCCTGCATCAGGACCAGTACAAGGCACAAAACCTCATTAATTTCAATATAGGACAGATTTTGGAGGCAAAGGGAAACTGTTACATTTTTTAAAAATCTGCTTTAATTTATTAATTACAGATTTTGCCTAACCTGCTGAGTATTTCCAGTATTTACTACCTTTATTTTACTAGATAATAGGTCAGAGTAACCAATCTGCTGAGAAACAGAAGGATCCTTTTGAATTAAGAAGGGATCAGAAACTCAATTCTTCCAGCATTTGAAGAATCTGTGCAAGTTATAAGCATCCTTGTAGAGACAGGGTATAAAAAGAGATGTGATTGGTAATGCAAGTGCATTGCTACTGAGTAATGTAGGAAGGTTAGAGAGAACTAATGGAATTATCAACTGTTAACTAAAAACCAACAAACATAAAACAGAACTAAAGAAGAATTGAAAACCCCATCCTTGCCCTGTACTAAGTAAATAAATCTATGTCACAACATGGATTTTTGGAGAAGATGTAAATAAATTTGCTATATTTCCACCTAAGTAAACAACTGTCAATTTAACAGATGGTACAATTATCTGTGCTTCTCCATAGTCGTGACAATTCCCCCAGCCTAAAGGAAATACGCAATGGCTGTCAGCAGCAATGTGATCGGAAGCCAAACCTGCCTCTCCGGCTCTTGCACAGCAGCCCTGACCTTGTGTCGCAGGAGGTCAACAGTGACACCAGGATGAAATCCATCATTGTGAACTCAACCGAGATCCACGTGGAACTGGGAAGGAGCAACATGGTTAATCAGAAACTGAAAGGAAGCACCAGCAGTAGCAGCACCAGCACCAGCACCAGCAGCAACACCAGCAGCAACAGTGACAGTGAGCCTAGCCTGATTGACTGTTTGCTGGTCAGCCCCACCTGCAGTACCATGGTCATTGAACTAAGCTCGCAGGCTGAGAGGGTCCTTGGCTGCTACGTGGAAATCCTCAAAATGCTGTAAGTAGCACTGCAAAACTATTTTACTTGCTTCAGGAAAGAGCATTGAGATTTGAATAACATACAGAGGGCAATGCTCCTCTACCAAAGGAAGATAAAATTGTTACAAAGCCAGTTTCTTCTTGGCTTATGCTGCCTTGTGATTATTTTGTTTAGCAGGTTACTTAAGAGTAGCAGAGACAGACCAGTGTTGGCATTGTAATGAAATAGATGGGGTGTCCCCACCTCATTTTCTCTGACTGCAGTCGTTATGCATCTGAGGATTTTTAATAAAGTGGCCTTCCCTGGGGCCCAAGTGTCTCAAGCATCTCAAGCATTCTTTAGCTGGCCAAAGAGACAGAGGCAGTAGTCCTTGCCTCTTTAACTGGTCCCTCCATGGACGATATCATGTATCCTGTGGATTGCTGGTAAATGCTATCACCAGAGGGCCATGATCAAGGTAGTCACAAGAAATTGTGATGCTGAGAAACCAGCAACTGGGCACTAGTTTTCAAAAGGATCCAACTAATGGTCAGGAGAAATACATGCAATTGTCACCTATCAGTGACAATGAGAAAGAAATCCTTTATAGTTGCATGCATTACTTGTGCGATATAGTAATGATTGCATTTTGTGCTCCATTTTCCAAATATAGTTCATTAACTTCAAGTACGCAGAATTTTGGAAGTAGAATACTGCATACAGACACAATTATACTGTAAATTTAACACATGCATCAAAAGATGAATTTATTGCTTACTGTATCCATCAGATGCTGAGTAGACTCCCAATGAGGAGAAGTAATCCTATTATTCATAACAATCTTTAATGGCTTGAAGATAACCTTATATTCAGATGTGTATATTACTAAATTGATTTCTATTTACTGCATTTGTTAAAAAACAAATTGTTCTTTATAATATTATTCAAATCTAAAAGTGGAATATATCTCATTAGAGATTTAAATGGCAAAATAATTAAACGTATGTTGGAAGGTATTCAAATGCATGTAGGATTCAGTGCAATTACTGTTATACCTTGTGCAACCTATGTAATTTAAGTTAATGTCACTAAAACTCCTCAGATGTAATGGATTTCAGTAAGAAAATGTGCAAAGGTCAAGAATATGACTTGTTAGCATTTGTCTACGTGCATCTTGAGGCATTAACACGAAGCAACTACATTAATCAGTATATGTGGTTTACCAGTATTCTGTCTGTAGACATAGCTGGAAAGAGAGTTAAAATATTTTAGCCATTTAACAGTGAAACTGAATCACAAAAAAAAACTTGCACTCCCACTGGATTAGATGGCTCAATTCCAATTGTTTAAACACTGGCACTGTTCTCCAAACCACTGCAGTTTAAATACAATTTAATTTTGGGCACAGATTTTTGCTTATCCTTACATTTCACCCACAAATTCCTGGCCAATATTTAATGGATTTGACATCTTTTAGCATGTTAGCTCAGCCACAAAATTGAGCAACTTTTTTGGCTCCACAGGTGCTGATTTGCTTCCCATTTTGCCTGTGAATTGTGAGTGGACAATTTAGTGAGACTTGGAAAAGCACAGTAACACAGCCAGTGCTCAGGCACGCAGGAAGCTTGCAAATGGTAGGACACTGATCCTCCAAATTAAACTGCGACGCTCCAACTGATGCCAAGTATTAATCATTCCCGAGGAACCTCGTGATTAGCTGCAGGCAGATCCCTACCTCCCCCTCCCTTCCCAACCGGCACTGTTTAAAGGGACTCTCAATGACTTGCAGGTTTTTTGATGATTAATTTGGAGCAGAGTTCTTTGGCTTGAACTGCAGCAATAGAGTAATGTTTTCTAACCTATTTGTGGAGTACCATGGCTAAGTCTGAACCCCCAATCTCAATTTTTATCCTCAGCCATAATCTTTTTCTTAGGATCTCATGATCAAAAACTACTTGCTTTCACAGTGGACGATGCCAGTGCATAAACTCTTTTGAAGAGTTGTGGTTGTTGTACATCAGCTGTCACATAATCTTGACAGAGTAATGGCAGTGAAGTCCAAGAGACCAGGCTCTGCTGTATAAATTTAGCACAGACACAAATGTGAGCTACTTGCTGGCAGAAATGGGCACTTTGGTGCCGATCCCCTTGGCCATCAATGATCTAGGTGGGAGGGGAGGGACTCAGTGTAGGGCACCCTGTTAGAAGGAGGAGGAGAAGGGGGTCTCTGCAGAAGGGAACATCCTCAACATATTTTCAGACCGCGGTTGTTTGCATCCATGAGTGGGAAGATTGGTTGTGGGGACTCTGGTTCAGCAGGTATATGACGACTGAGTTCTGATCTATACTCTGACCACAATTGCAGCTGCAGTGCCTGGTCAAGACCAGATTGCCTGTGGCTGCTTCGGCGGTTTTGCTGGCTGTTTCTGCTTCAGACTCTTTTGGGGCTACGCTGGGGTTGTGTTGCAATATGTAATGCACTGCTGCATTGAAAGATCATGGAGGCTCTCTACTTGAGGAGAGGCAAGTTCACCTCTTTCTCCTTGGGTAGATAGCACCAGGTAGTGCACTCATGGAGGACTGTTAATATTGTGAGTTGCTTGATGGCACACAATGTCATTGACAACACTGAGAAAGTATTAACGCTCCTTAAAGTGCAGAAATGTATCTTCACCAAGATGAGTTTCACTCCCTCAATGTTCAACTGGCCTATGACCCAGAGGTAGAAAAGGCCTTCATTTGGCATTGATTGATATTGCCCAACATGACAGACGAACATATCCCTGGCTCCTGACTCCAGGGTAGGTTCAAGAGCTGAAGACTCTTGCCTGCAGCACCTGCAATGTAATGAAGCAAAAGCCACAGTTCTGCTGCTGGATCACTCTGGAGACAGGCTCCTGGACCCCTCTCAAGGGGTGTCTCAATTTGTGGTGGCTTTTTGCATCCTCCAGTGCCTAGTGACCATGTAGATTTGGAGCAGGAGAAGGAAGAGGTAGTGGCATTGGGTGATCCTTTATGGCATGCCCTGTGATTTCAGTGAGGACAAATGTGAACCAAAGCACCTCACTCTAGGAATGAAGCAGTTTGTCGCTGCCAATGGAAAGACCTGGACAACAACCTTAGTGCCAAGAACCATGATATCAGCAATCTGAACTTGCACAAGAGAAGTTGCAGCTTTTTGACATCAGGTGCTTTGTAATAGCTGTATCTGCAAGTGATGAAATGGAGCTGGCCATTGGGTTTGTCCAGGACAGATGGAGAGTGAAGTTCTCTGCAGAGCTGTGTGCATGCTGGAAGTGGATGGTATGATGCTGTTTGGTATTTCACACATACTTTCATCCAATGCACTCAGCACTCCATTCCCTGTATCCAACATTCTCCATCAGCAAGTTGCCCCATCCTCTGGATCAGAAATTGCTATCAGCCGGTGCAGATTTACGCCCTGCCCACTGCAGGATTCCACCTCCGCCCATTTGCTGATGCTGCTTCAGTATTACTTGAACTGCCAGCAACTGGGTTGATGGCTGTGTGAACAGATGACTTTGCCATTGCTCCCCAGCTGCTCTGCTGCCACCTGGGTGGAGTTGTGGGCTATCTGAAAGAGGAAAGGCACAAGGGAAGGGGAATGGCGAGGGCTGAAATAGGTGCAAGAGGTTTATCCTTTGCCTGTGGCCATTCAAAACATGTGAAATTACTTTTACCATTGCAACCAGAGGCAAAACACATCTCATCTTTAAGGTTTGCAGCATGGTGTCAGTCAGTGGTGGCTGATTTTAATAAAATGACTCCCTTAGCAGTACACTCAGGCAATAAGCTCGTTCATGCTCTCTGCACATTGAACTCATGATAGTGAGCACAAAATTTGTGTGCATACTTCACTTGGCCATGAGTGCATGGGTTAACCACACATTGAGATCCCAGCACACATTTTCCAATCCTATTCTATTTTCACCCCCCAGGGTATTTCCAACCCCATCTCCACTCCTTACCTTCAATGGATTGGAGACAGAGGACTTATATTCTAACTTTCCGAATGTGCACTTCTAGTTCTAAAATATTCACAGTGCAGCCAAAGGACATGTAATGGGAACACACACAAAATATCATTCATCAGGAAGCTTCAACAGTCTGTATTTTCCTAAAAATGACAGCATTAGGTGAGGTAAGGAAATGGTAACCTAATCTTGAGTTTGTGATCATTAAGCAGCACTTAATCAGATTCTGACAGACAAGTGCTTAATTGTGCTCTGCATACATTTCTCTGAACCTTTTAAATCCCAATATTGGCATCAGAGAGCTTCAATCATCCATTAGCATGCCCACAGGGAGAGGTAGATTGCCAGCATGTGCTGTCAGTTAGGACTCGTAGCCAACGTATTCCATGTTTAAATAAATGACAATGTGGATCAAGGCTGCTCAACAGAAAGGGGGATGTTAAGAGCAGAGTAATATGTATTTCCATTGTCTGTTGATGGACCTGTCAAACTCTCTTATTAACAAACCAGCTATCAAATTTAGTGTTAGATCCTAGTGCCATTAGCAGAATCCTTCATGAAATATCAAATGTTAGCTGTACATTCTCAAGCTTTACAGTCTATAGCTTTATCCTACATTTAAGAGAGAAAGAAGTATTACCATTTTTCTTAATGACTGGAAATAAACCACATTGAGCACTTTTGAAAAATCAAGATATCATGAAAGGAGAATTTCAAGTTTGGAAAACACAAATATTAAAAAATCAGCACAGATTCTGACAACTGGGAGAGGTACATGGAATAAAAAACGATGACAGAGCAAACCTTTTTTTAAAAGTAGTTTGAAATGAAACTTGTGAGGGATAACAAAATCAACAAAAAATATTTATAATTTACTCAGCAAACATATGGCAAAAAATAGGGTGTCCTTGGAAATCAAAATGGTGATATAGTAGAGGGAAATAAAGAATTGATGCATACATTATACAATTATTGTGCATTAATATTTAGCATAAAGGATAACATGACAGATATCCAAAGAATACTAATATTGCATCACAGAATGTCAGAGACAATCCAAGAACAGAATGGGCTGAATTGAGTTGGAATGAATTCACCACTCACAGTCCCTGCCCGTCCACATTTACCTGGGTTGGATGCGGACAGTCAAACAAGCTGACCCCACCCCTGCACCAGAAGGAATTTAATGAGCTAAATAAAGGCCTTGGCAGTGCGTGGGTGTCAGGGAGGATTACAGTGACCCCCTGTCCCCAGGATGTCCTGACAGGAAGCAAGTCTGGGGCAGAGCCTTATTTAGAGTCATAGAGCAATACAGCACAGATACAGGCCCCTTCAGCCCAACGAGTCCATGCCATCTATAGTGCTCACCCAGCTGGTCCCAATTTTCTGCACTTGACCCATATCCTTCCAAGCCTTGCCTCTCCATGTACCTATCCAGGTGCTTCTTAAATGATACTAATGTACCTGCCTCAACCACTTCCTCTGGCAGCTCATTCCATATACTCACTTCCATCTGTGTTGTAGCCTATCAAGGTTCGGTAATGTTTTTTAGATATTCCTGATATTCCAAGATATTTAAAGGTTATCAAAATTGCTTAGATTAGTATAAAATAATCTTTTAAAAAATAATAAAATTA
>JARFYF010000017.1:17800070-17811048 GCA_030265395.1 Rhina ancylostomus | reverse complement strand
CAAAAACATCTCATCAGAACTGAGAAGGAGTCAAAAGAAACTTGTAAAGCTGCAGGGGGGTGGGGGGGGTGGATGTCTCTTGGGAAAAACTGGGGTGACCATGGCAATGAGCTGTAAATGAGGTTATCTGGTCAGTGAGTGAATGGGAGCAGTTGGAGATTGAGGTAATGTAGGGGCAAGCATGGTTGCATAGAGGGGTAGTCAGGATAGTGTAGAGGGGCAGGCACGGTAGTGTAGCGCTTAGCGTAACGCTATTACAGCACCAGCGAACCAGGTTCAATTCCGGCCGCTGTCTGTAAGGATTTTGTACATTCTCCCCATGTCTGCATGGGTTTCCTCCCACGTTCCAAAGACGTACGGGTTAGGAAGTTGTGGGCATGCTATGTTGGCACTGGAAGTGTGGGGACACTTGTGGGCCAGCCCCCAGAACACTCTCCGCAAAAAAGATGCATTTCACTGTGTGTTTTGATGTACACATGACTAATAGAGATATCTTATGAATTGTAGGAGTACAGAAATGCAGAACAGGATACCCAGCAGGTCAGGTTTTTGAAGTGGTTGTTTGCAACACCTCAAAGTCAAAGTCGGGCTTATTGTCATGTGCACAAAGGACATTTCCCTTCTAACCACTGGAAACAGATCCTATTTTAAATTTCCATATTGTGTACTCTATCTTTTCCAGTTTGCCTATTTGTCTTAACAAATCCCCATTCGTAGTCTCCGCTCTCTGTTTTTGTGCAGCAGCATCACAGTCACAGAGGATCAGATACACAACACTCACAAGGAAAACAAATTAAACATTGATTATACACAATTCTTACAAGAAAATTCCTTGTAACTTTGCTAATTTCTGGTTGCCCTTGTCTCTTGTACCCCTTTAAATCTTGCTGGGATCTTTTATAATTAATCTTGGAACTCCATTTTGTTCTTCAAAGATAATTTTTTTTAAAAGACACTTGTCAATTATTGAAGGCAAGGATGAAAATCTTTTTCCATATCACTAAACATTAATTTCAATCTACTTAAGTGTCAATTATTCTGTTTTGACATGGACCACCCTGATGTTATTGGCACACATCACTGAATTTTTCAGCTTGACACTGGTGTTACTTCAGCTTTACTGAAATGTCTTCGTCATTCATCATGTTTATAGATATTAAATCACTTAGTGTAACATTGCCATTTCCTGCTTTCAAAAGTAATTGTAAGATAATGGGGCAGGGCTTACATTACTGTGAAATTGCTGGTCAACTGCCCATGAGCCACTCTGTCCATCCAACGTGGCCCACAAGTGCTGTCTTCTGCTGGGCGTTGACAGCAGATATAGCTGAGTGGGCTTGGGAGGAGTCCCAGTACAGGCAGCTAGCTGGGTTAACCAATTGGGCAGCTAAGTGATGCAGTCAGTAGAGTTGCTGCCTCACAAGTCCAGCAGCCCAGGTTCAATCATGATCTCTGATGCCATCTGTGTGGCGTTTGCGTGCACTATGTGGTGCTGGGACCTAAGTTGTTTAACTATTATATAAGTGACTTGGATGAAGGCATCATTAGTGTGGCTGCTAAGTTCACTGATGGCATGGAGGTAATTGAGTTAAAAAAATTACATAAGAATTCAACAAAGGTACATATCTATGTTCAGTGGGCAAGCATCTGGTAAATGGTATAATGTGGGAATATGTGAAATTGCACATTTTGTCAGGAAAAATAAAAAGAAACGTACTGTCCAAAAGGTGAGAGATTGCAGAGCTCTGAGATGCAGAAGGATAGAATCATAAACAGCATGGAAGTGGGCTCTTCAGGCCACCAAAACTGAGCAGTCCATCAAGCGCCCATCAAAGTTAATCCCATTTTATTCTCCCCACATTCTCATCAACTCCCTCCAGATTCTCCCACTCACCTACACATTAAGGGCAGTTTACCAAACTGCACGACTTTGGGATGTGGGAGGAAACTGGAGAACGTGGAGGCAACCTAAATGGTGAGAGAGAAAACATGCAAATTCCACACAGACAGCACCGGAGGTCAGGATTGAACCTGGGTCACAGGAGCTGAGGAAGTAGCTCTATTAGCTGCAACCCTGTGCTGCACAGCATGTGATTCTCAAATGGTTGGGTGTCCCATTGTATGCAGGCTGGGAGTTTTTACCCTGGAGCGTAGGAAGCTGAAGGGTGACCTTATAAAGTTTTGTAAAATTATGAGGCACATAGATAAGATGAATGGTCACAGTCCTTTTCCCATGATAGGGGGAATCTAAAACTAGAGGGCATAGTCTTAAGGTGAGAGGGGAAAGGTTTAAAAGGGATCTGTAGAGCAAGTCTTTCACACAGCAGTTAGTGGGTATATGGAACGAGCTGCCAGAGGAAGTGGTAGAGATAAGTACAATTATGTTTAAAAGACTTTTACAGGTAGACAGGTAGGAGGGATAAGGGTCAACTGCAGGGAAATGAAACTAGTTCAAATAGACAACATGGTTGGCATGGACGTGTTGGGCCGAAAGGCCTGTTTCCGTGCTGTATAACTCTATGATCTGTAACTGGCTGTGTGCAGGTACAGCAAGTAATTAGGAAAGCTAGCACAATATTGGGGGAATTAATATAAATGTTTATATTTCATTTACTAAAGACGTTAGTGAGTCCTCATTTGGAGTACTGTGTACAGTATGGGTTTCCTTATTTGGCGGATGTTACTGCATTGGAAGCAGTCCAGTTTACTAGACTAATACCTGGAATAGGCAATTTGTCTCATTAGGAAAAGTTGAATAGGCAAGGTTTGTATTTTCTGAAGTTTAGAAAAGTGAAAGGGGACTTGATTAGAACATAAAAGATCCTGAAGGGTCCTGACAGGATGGAAGTGGAGACCATATTTCCTATTGTTGGAGAATCTAAAACTAGGGCTCACTATAAACAAAGAGCTGCCTATTTAAGACAGAAGTGAGGCAATGTTTTTTTGCCTTAAATGAGTGATGAGTCTTTGGAGCTCTTTCATCAAAGGGTGGTGGAAGCAGGGTCTTTGAATATTTTTAAGGCAGCAACAGATAGATTTTTGATAGGCACTGGAGTGAAAGGTTATGGGAGAGGTTGATTGGAAAGTTGAGGTCACTGTCTGATCAGCCAATATCTTATTAAATGGCAGTAAAGTAAATCTCTAGTCTTTGTGCTTATTTTTCTAATTAAGTTTGCTGTCTCTATCATGGCAAGGTTCATCTGGCCCCCCAGTCAGTACTGGCTCCAAGAGTGGACTATGATACTCCAGTGGATGTTTAACGACAGAGAATTTCAATAGATATTCACCCTCTGTGACCTGTGGCATTCTTGAAACATGTCCAAATATTTTACAGAGTTCCTTCACACTAGAAACACAAAAATGTTTGGAATGTTTACCTTCTCCCATCTGCACTATGCAAATTCTAGGTGGCTTTACTCTTGACCAGTTTTCTGAAATAAAATGATATTCCACACCAAAGTCTATGAAACTGAAGGACAAATCTAAGCTCTGGATTTTGTCCATAGTGAGTCAAATAAAGATCAGTTTTAACTGTATCTGATACATATTTGCTTCTATTAATAAGAACGGTACTGTACATATGTAGAGAGATGAAGTATTCTCACTGGATTAAGGCACTAGGCAACTTCAGTGAGTCTTGGGACTTAAGGTCTCCTGGATCTCATGGTGATGTGGTGGGTGGTGGGGAGCGAGGAAGGGGGGTGGCAGGCAGGTAGGGCATTAACTAACCCAGCCCATTTTAAAATTGAGGATAAAGCTTTTTATTTTACTATTTTTTAAAGAATTAAGGCTCCCTCCTCTGAATCTCCCTCCTCCAACCTCTCTGCCTACCATCAGACCAGATACTCAGAACTCATCCTCATGGTGACATTTTTAACCATATATATTGAATGATCTCAAAGTAGAACAATGCACATTTATACAGGGAGAGAGAAACAGAGTTAATGTTTCAGGGTGATCATCTTTTATCAGAACTGGAAAAGTGAGAAAAGAGGGGAAGCGGTGGAGAGAGCAAAAGGAATGTCTGTGATTAGCTGCAGACCAAGTTTATACAGGGAATATAAATGCTATCTAGGGGAGGTGCTGAATCCTTGATAATCAGCAGCATTTCTGTTAATCTCTGGAGACATGCATAAAGGAGGGGATGAATAAGGGCTATAGAAAGAAAAAAATAGTCGTGGCACTGGGAGCTGCAGAATGCAGCAGCTGCTGACAACTGAAGTGAAAGAAAATGTTGTAAATACTCAGCAGACCAGGCAGCATCTGTGGAGAGAGAAATCAAATGCATGTTTGAATCATAGGGTCATACAACACTAAAACAGGCTCTCGAGCATTAAGTATCAAGAACTCATCTATGCTAATCAGCTTTTTTTATTATTTTGTCGCACTCCCACCAGTTCCAGTCCCTCATTTATTTCCTTGCAAAAGGCCAATTAGCCTACCAGCATGTCTTTGGGATGGGGGAGGAAACCAAAGCACCTGGGGAAACGCATGTGTTTCAGATCTTGAAAACCCAAATCTTGACAGTTCTGACACAAACAGGAAAGACTTATTATCTCAAATTATCAACACAGTCCTGTAGGCTGCAACATGTTCAGATGGAAGATGCAGTTCTGTGAGCTTACATTGAACTTCATCGGAACTGTACAGCAGGCCAAAGATGGAAAGGTGAGAGTGGGAGTGCGATGGAGGATTAGACAAGTAATTGGAAGGTCAGGGTCACCCTTGTGGACTGAGTGCACCCTTCAACATTCCTTTTTTTTCACTCCCCAAACCCCTCCCTCTCTGTACATCTTAAAACCCACTTGCTTTCTCATTTTTTTCTATTCTGATGGAAAGTCATTGACCTGAAACTTTAACTCTCTCTCTGTCCATGATCTGCTCAGTGGCTCCAGCATTTCATGTTCCTATTTCAGATCTCAGAGATCTGAAACTTCTTATTTATCAATTGCATTTGTGTAACAGTTTTATTATAAAAAAAACTTCTCAGACACTCTTCCAGAGGCATTATCAAACCAAATTTAACAGAGTGCTACATAAGGAAATATTAGGGCAAAGAGTTATGTATTATGCAGTATCTTAAAGGAGAGATTCAGGGAAGTAATTTCAGACTAAATGGGCTAGACATTTGAAAGCATTAACTGCAAGTGTTGAAAATGAGAACTGTGCAAGAGGTCTGGATTGGATGAGTGAGGAACTTTCCAGGAGTATAGAGCTGGAGAAGATTATAGAGATGGTGAACAGCGAAGTGATTTGAGGGGATTTGAAAACCAGAACATATATTTTAAATTACGGCATTGGAGTCTGAGCACAGGCTGATAGGTGAATGGAATATGAATCAGTGGTCATCAACCATTCCCTCTTATCACTGAGGCAATTCTGAGGATATTTTCCTGTCAAAGTTGCTAAATAAATGAGATGATGTTGTATTAACATTTCAGGTCTGTTTTGTTTTTATTTCAGATTTCTAGCACCTGAAGCTTTTTTTGTTAGAGTCATAGACTAATACAGTGCAGAAACAGCCCCTTAGGCCCAACGTCCATGCAGACCAAGGTGCCCACCAAGCTAGTCCCATTTGCCCATGTTTGGCCCATATCCCTCTAAACTCCTCCCATCCATGTGCTTATCTAAATGTCTTTTGAATGTTGTTTTTGTACCTGACTCAGCCACTTTCTCTGGCAGCTCCTTCCATATTTGCACAACTCTGTGGGTAAAGAAGTAGCCCCTCAGGTCCATTTTAATTCTTTCACCTCTCACTTTAAACCTATGAACCCTAGTTTTTAGTTTACCTTCCCTCGAAAAAAAAGACTACTTGCATTTACGCTATCTATACCCCTCATGAATTATTTCACCTTTTGGTTAAATCAATTAATAAACCAGATGCCCAAGGCTATGCTAACCCAGCCAAAGAACCAAAGCCTTTTGAGTACTAGTGCTCTTTTGTTCAATTATCCAAAAATCCATTGGTTAATGATAACATACAAAAGAAGCCTTTCCTTTTAACTCGGCAAGATGTAACATTTATTCATTTTTCAGGATCTGACCAGCATTTATTGTTCATCCCTAAATGTTCCTGAGAAGATGAAAATATTTCCGTAGTATTGTTGGGTTGGGAGTTCTTGGATCTGTAGCACCAACTTTGGAATGATGATATCTTTCCAGATTAGGAAGATATGTAATTTGAAGGAGAGTCTCAGGTGATGGTGTTCCAATGCCATTGTCTTTCTTGGAGGCAGGTTTGGGAGGTGCGCTCAATAAAGTCCTTTTAACACATATTTCTATGGTTTATAAATGCACCACACTAAACATTCATTCCCTCCACCAATGGTGCATTCTGGCTGTGGAAAATGCACAGTGATTACTCACCTTGGTTACCTTGACAGCACCTTTCAAATCCATGAGCTCTACTACCAAAGGAGACAAGGGCTGCAGAACTCTGCTCCCCTCCAAGTTGCAGACAATCTTGATTTGAAACTATATTGCCATTACTTCATCATTGCTGGATCTAACTCCTGGAACTGTACCTGACAGCATTGTTGGGGCACCTTCACTCGAAGAACTGAGGGTTTCAAGAAGGCAGCTTACCACAGGCAATTAGAGGTGGCCGGTACCTTTCCCTTTCCACAGCTGTCTGGATCCCAAAAAATGAACAAAGAAAAGATATGAATTATTTGATGAAAAATACATTTATTCATGTTGACATGATTTCCTGGTGTAAAACTTGTGCTGAGAGAGCCAAGACTAACTACTTTTAGGGAAGTTACTTCACAAGCCTCAAACAGACTGTGAAAACTCTTGTATCAAGACAAACATCAACTTCCTTCCGACACAGGCGATAATAAATGTTCAGTGCAGTTTGTGTAAATAATTGGCCAATTGTTTGTTGCAGTACACCCATTTCCATCAAATGGGGCGAGGAAAAGTTGGGTGCAGGATAATAAAAAATAGAATGTATTAGTGCTTTGAATTTTACTTCCCTTGTATAACTCAGCTGCTGTAAAGAACCGTGAATTGTCGGCCTGTTTATAATTGCGAGGAGTATGACAAGCTCTGAAACTTCTGAGTGGTTTTAAAACAAGCACTGGTATTTTAGTTGTCTGTTCACTTCTAATAAACAGTGTCACAAGAGACTTTATAATCAACAGAAATAATTTTGCATGTGGCAGATAACAAATGTTGATAGTTGCTTGATTATTTGCAGGGGCCAGAGTGAAAATTTGATGGTCTTGTACTGTGGCCTATAATTAGGGCTATGATGGGGTTTGCTGATCTCTTGTGGCTGCTACTGTAGCTGTTCATTTTCCTCTCCAATATCCTCTTACCCCACACTCACCACTCCCAACCCAAAGACTCTCCCAGTGTGGTACAGTTCTATCATTGTTTTATGAAGGGACCTTTGCAGCTTTTAGCACTTTAAGGCATTGAGAACGCGAAGTCTGCCCAGCTTTCTCGAAGTTGCTGGGGCCTAGCTCCACCCAGGCTGAGGTCAGCCAAATAAAAACATCAAAGTGCATGACCATTGGATTTTTCACTATCCATACACAAAATCAGGAACCTATCAACATTTGTATCCGCAATGTGCAAATTTTTTTTTGTTGATTGAAATGTCTCTTGTTACTTTTGTTTATTCATTATGCTCAGTTGCTTCCTAATATAGTGGTGCACAAGTGTGTTGTGGCAAGGGCCAGATGAACAATCCAGAACACTTCTGAGGACCACTCACATAAGCAGAGAAACTTCAGACTTCCTGAGAAGTCGTCACTGCTGTTATTCTAACCGCTCTGACGTTGGCTTCCTCACTGAGTGCAGCACCAGCTGTTTAACTATGATGAGGGTTTCTGCTTCAACCACCCTTTCAGACGGTGCATTCCAGAGTTCCACCACCCTCACATCGGCACAGTGCACAGCTAGCAGTGTCATTGTCACACAGCCCCACACACCTGGGGTCATTCCTGACCTCAGGTGCTGTCTGTGTAGAGTTTGTATGTTCTCCCTGTGACCCCGTGGGCATCCCCCGGTGCTCTGGTTTCCTCCCACATCTCAAGACATGGGTTGACAGGTTAATTGGCCTCTGTAAATTGCCCCGAATGTGTAGGTGAATGTCAGAATCTGGAGGACTTGAAGCAATTGTGGGGAGAATAAATGTTTTTATATTCTGTGTCTCACATAATAGTGGAAGACATCCTGTATGCCTTTTTAAGGAGCTATGGATGTATATTCAAATCTCCCTCTGTTATTTTTTTACCACTCAATGTTCATCCATTTATTGTAAATTTCCATACTTTTTGCAACCCTCCAAAAACATTACCTTTGGATTAAAATTCATATGCCATTTTTCTGCATCACCTCTAGATGAAACTGCACTTGCCATTTCTCTGTCGAGCTGATCAGACCATCTCTTTCTTCCTGTAAATGCACTGTAAGATCTGTGTGAATCCATCCCATTCAGCAAGGTGGTAGTGCCTCAATACACAATGGAGGGTATCCTCAGCATGAAGGCAGAATTTAGTCTCCTCAAGCAGTGTGCAATGGTCATTCCTCCCAATAATGTCAAGAACAACCTTGTCTACTGCAGGTCAATTGAGCAGGGCAAGACTGAGCAGGTTTATTAATTCAGTTGGTTTTTGCAGCATCTGCTACAGGCTAAATCTGGCAGTTGTATCCCTCAGAACTCACTCACTTGGTTAGTACTGTTGAACCTGAGGCACTTTTGGCAACAGGTGCTGAATTCCCTGACTCAGTCCATACTCTTTGCCCTTAAGTAGTATCAATGCTTCTTCCATGTCATGGTCAGCATGGACAGGGAGTGATTCATCTGCGGAGTGAGGGCAGTAAGAGATCATTGGCACTCCGAGCCACGTAATAGAATGTCTTCTGTTTCCTGATACTGCTACTATGCACTTGCCCTTTAAGAGACTGACTTTAAGTAAAGTTTCTTTAATGTTTCTAGCCACTCAGGGAAAGGCCCCTGCTGTGATGCATAGTATTTCAAAAGCACGCTTATGAGGAGGTAACACAGAGTTGGAATGTTGCTCACAGCAGTAACAATGGATGCAGCTGATCTTGCTTTGCAACCCTAATGTCCATCTCCAGGAACTATCAGATTTAGTCCTACAGTTTTTCCAGAAATCTGCACCCTCAACATAATTGAATGCACAAAGATGGTTGAACATAAGCACAGGTCTCTGATGTGGGTTGCTATCTGGATTAAAATAGCAGAGAGGCCCACAGATACATCAATGGTTGTGTCATGTGACTAAATTCAAGGTTTTAGAATACTTGACGTAAATATAAGCTTCTAACCAGTAAATCCAGCTGTAGCTGATAAACATTTCTAACGTAGGACTACTCTATCAGCTATTTTCGTCTGACACAGTTATCACATTTTTTTCTTGTGTCTTTGGTTATTAGTGCATGCAGTCCATCAATATTTAGAGAGTCAAATGACTAGGGCTCTCCTACTTCCACCACCCATGTCTTACAGAGTGCAGAGTACATCCAGCTAAGCACATCTTCTGGACAGTGCCGGTGGAGCAAGAGGTCATCTATGCATTTGTGACTTCTGCATTACGGTACTCAGATGAAGAAGAGATGGCACAGAGATGCAGCTAGTACAGCTCCAGTGACCTGGACTCAGTTCTGATCTCCCGCGCTATCTGTGTGGCGTTCTCCCTGTCACTGCTTGGGTGTCCCCTGGTTACTCCACAGGGTTTCCTCCTGCATCTCAAAGAGTGTGGGTTGTTAGGTTAATTGGTCAATGTAAACTTCCTGGAGTGTGTAGGTGAGTGGTAGAACCTGGGGTTGGGTGTGGAGGTGGGGGGGCGTGGGAGTTTGTTGGAATAAAAATAGAATTAGTGTAGGATTATTGCAAATGGGGGCTTGATGGTTGACGTGGACTCAATTGGCTGAGAGGCCTGTTTCGGTCCTGTGTGATTTTATGAGAACCCTCCAGCCTGTGCCTAGCTTATCATTCTTTAGGATTATAGAATATTCCAGACAATGCAGCCTGATAAGTATTTCTTGCATATGCATTAATGATCTATATGAGAATGTAGGTGGCCTATTGGTCTCCCACCAACCCGCCCCCCCGACCCCGCCTCCATTTGCTCCCTCTTCACCTTCCTTTTGGATCAAAGTAAGCTCATTTTTTGTTTGCAACTTAATGGTGATATGCACAAAGCCTTGAAAATCACTCATAAGTGAGAGCAAATCAAAGCGCACAAGATTTTCTGCAAGTATAAATTTCCGAGTCACAGTCTGTACTTTGATACACACAACAGGCCTGCCTGTATGTGAGTGAGCTCCATCTGACCGAGCCCATTTTCTGGTCCATGGTTCACACAGATTTCTTGCAACATATCTATGGTCTAGTTTGGCAGCAGCACCATCCAATGTGCACCACAGGACAACTGATGCCATTGCTGCATTGCTCATGTCATTCATGTGCTTATGCATTAGGTTGAGTGAGCTCGGTCTTTTCTCTTTTGGAGAGAGGGAGGATGAGAGGTGACTTGATAGAGGTGTACAAGATGATAAGAGGCATAGATTAAGTGGACGGTCAGAGACTTTTTCCCAGGGCAACTGTGGCTAACATGAGGGGACATAATTCTAAAGTGATTGGAGGAAGGTATAAGGGGGATGTCAGGGTATGCTTTTTACACAGAGAGTGGTGGGGGCGTGGAATGTACTGCAGGCAGAGGTTGTGGGGGCAGATACATTAGGGACATTTAAGAGACACTTAGATAGACACATGAATGACAGGGAAATGGAGGGCTATGTGAGGGGGGAAGTGTTAGATAAATCTTAGAGCAGGATAAAATATCAGCACAACATTGTGGGTTAAAGGGCTTGTACTGTGCTGTAGTGTTCTCTGTTCTATTACACGCACAGTTTCAGTATGTGGTGTGTTTTAATAAGGTCCCAGTGACAGTTCTTACTGATTTTATTCCACAATTTAATCCCAAGATTCAATTTTTAG
>JARFYF010000017.1:17782451-17794692 GCA_030265395.1 Rhina ancylostomus | reverse complement strand
ATTTGCAAAAGCTGCAGACACTAGAAATCTAAATTAAGAGCTGAAAATGCTGGAAATAATCGACAAGTCAGGCTGCATCTATGGAGAGAGAAAATTATAACATTGCAGGTTGATGGCCTTCCATTAAAAGTGCACATTGATCTGTAACATCAAGTTTGTTTTTCTCTCGATAGATGCCAGCTGATTTGCGGAGTATTTTCACCATTTTCTGTTTTCTATCTTTCACACTGCTGGTTTTCTTCAGTAAGGAATGAAGCAGAAGTTTATGAAGCTGACCCAGCTGAGTCAAAGAATATTATGTTTAGCCACACTAGTTTGTGGCTTTCAATTTTGGCAGGATTTCTGTCAGAGGATTTCCACCTACCAATTCTAAACCACCAAGTTTCAAAAGCAAAACCAAGACAAGAAAAGACTTATTTATTAAAAATATGTTTTTATATCTTTCCTCTGAGGAAATACTAATTTTTATATTTTTCATCCATTTTAATGAACATAGAAATCATTAGAACTAGATTTTTTGTATTTTATTAAGTAGAGATGGAAACCTATTTGAATATTTAGACCAGAATTGATTTTAATCTCAAGATTTAGCTACCTTTGGTCCTCATGTTATCCATAACTAATAGAGATATGTTCATCTAGTATTCTTAATTTTGCATGTTGCTCCACTATATATATCATCTTCATTTGCATTCATTACAATTCATCTGCTTATATGTTGGCTGATGTGTTGTGTACTTAATGTGTGATTACATTTGTATGAATGAGGCTGCTCATTTTTCCTCTTTTTGTCTCATGTGGTTATCACTGGGAATCTATGCAAATACACGGTAGGCTCTTGTATTCTCTGGGCATAGAAGGCACCTTAGAGACATCACACTGTAGAAATCACATCATGACCTGTGCTTTTGAGTAATCCCCACAATCAATAGTGAGAGATCTGCAACGTATGTAAATCAGATACCTTGGTATCTACTGGTCACAATCTAGACATCACACATCACATGTCATACTTTCAACATATCATATTTGCTAGAAATGCAGATATTACAGATAATATCACAAGATTCCACAGCAGGAGATCAGCAGAACTCCCAGAGCAACTGTGTAAAAGCCAGGCATAGTCATCTCTAGCGTACCTTGGGAGTTTCCACAGATCTGATAAATCAAGAGAACCTTGTGGAAATCCAGGGCTAAAATCTTTGTTAATTTAAGTGTCTGCCACATAGCACACTCTTCCTTGGTATACCTCATTTTGTATTGCACAACTTTAATGAATACTTTTATGTCAACAGTTAACATTGAAAATCCCCATGTAAACACTTGCAATGGAAAAATCTGTCTTAGTAAAGAAATTGTTTCATATTTATCAATCATATATGTTCTTTGAAAACATTACTCGTCGCACCGACATGACCTAATAGGAATAAGAAAAATAATAGGATGCTAGGTGCCTTTTTTCCAGGAACTGAAATTTCTAAAATATTGACAGCATGGTTTTAAATAAAAGAGAAGATAGCAATAACCAGAGGGGAGTTTACTCACTGAATGTTATTTTTGATGAAGATTTTTCTTAACGGCATAGCCTCCTTCAAAATCTTGTTTTTTAAATGAATATTGTTAACTTGCAACAGTTGGAAAGAGCTTTTGAACCACACCAGTGTATTTTGAGCACCCACAGCTTGTAGTTTATTTCCTGCAGCAAGTCTACATTCAGAACATGTGCACATTTTAAGAATTCAGTGTGCAATCTGTGCAGCCACAGAAGTCAAGGAATGAAAGGACTTCATCTTCTGTCCTGTGAGAACTTATTTGCTTCTTCAAAAAGACTTTAAGAAGAGAAGGAATGTCTGAAAATACCTTCAGCAAGAAAAAACAGAGACTGTTTGCAAAGAACGATTAGTTAGTGAGAAAACAAATTCAATTTTAATCTCTTGTCCTTACAGAACCACTTCTGCTGCTCATTTAATATATTTTATAAATATAGAAACCATGAATGTTTGAGAATCCACAGTCAATTTCACTTATTTCTAGAGATTTATACTGGTTGAAGATTTATCAATCATTATTTTCTCCAGAGTGGATGGTCAGTTTTGCTCCTGTATACCAGCCCATAATTTTCTGTTGGCGTCTGTCAGCTTTAAGAAATGGAACATTAATCCTTAATTGCCTTTGCCTAGAAGTCCATCCCTTGTCAGTGTTGTTGATGCTCTATGTAGTAACACTGGCAGGTTGTACAGTGCCTTTGAAGTTCATTCTGTTGACACTGATGCTAGTTTGTGGTGTATTTAGCAAAACTAGGATGAATTTCTAGACACAGTGAATCAAAGATTTAAAGTAAACACCCAGCTTCCTATTACTTTTATTGGGGCATGTGGGTGTTGTTGGAAAAGCTGGCTGCTTATACTCTTTAGGAATGATCCTTGAGCAGGTAATGGTGAGCTGCCTTCATGAACCGCTACAGTTCTTGTGGTGAAGTTAATCCTCTGGTGCTGTTGAGTAGGTAATGGTAGGGCTGGCCAAAGGGTCTAATGATGGGTAAAATGCAGAGGGTGGCTGAGAGAGCATAAGGGGAATGGATGGTTTGGGGGAGGGAGGTAGTGAACAGGAATGTATACTGGGAGATGGATATTGGTGAAGGGAACCTGACTACAATTTAGGCCCTGTTCTGTTAGATCTCAAACAGCTTTACCATAGTTCCATCTGAAACATAGAATAGTACAGCACAATACAGGCCCTTCAACCCACAATGTTGTGCTGATAGATATAAACCTACCCCACAATCAATCTAACCCTTCCCTCCTACACACTGCATAACCCTCCATTTTTCTTACATCCATGTGCCTTTTAAATGTTCCTGTTGTATCAACCTCCACCACCACCCTCAGCAGTGCATTCCAGGCACCCACCACTCTCTGTGTAAAGAAAACCCTACCTCTGACATCTCCCCTAAACTTTTCTCCACTCACCTTAAACTGATGTCCTCTAGTATTGGCCATTACCTCCTTGGGGAAAAGGTGCTGGCTGTCCACTCTATCTATCCCTCTCATAATCTTATACACCTCTATCAAGTCGCCTCTCATGCTCTGTTGCTCCAAAGAGAAAAGCCCTAGCCCGCTCAACCTTTCCTCATAAGACATGTTCTCTAATCCAGGCAGCATCCTGTTAAATCTCCTCTGCACTCTCTCTAAAGCTTCCACATCCTTCCTATAATGAGGCGATCAGAATTGAACACAGTTCTCTAAGTGTGGTCTAACCAGAGTTTTGTAGAGCTGCAACATTACCTCATGGACTCAATTCCCCGACTAATGGAGGCCAGTGCACCATACACCTTCTTAACCACCCTATCAACTTGCGCGGCAACTTTGAGGGATCTATGGACTTGGACTGCAAGATCCCTCTGTTCCTCCACGCTGCTAAGAATCCTGCCATGAATGAGCATAGATCAGTGAAACCAATAACACCAAAGTGTCAAGAAAATGCCAGATCCATACTTAAACCCATCCATAAATTTAAACACCTCTGACAGAAACAGTGCAGATCTCAGTGAAAATAACTTTAAAATTCAACTTTCAGCATTTTTATAAAGGTGAGAAAGATGAGCTTAATGACCTGTCATGGCTGAAATCTGGACCCAATTTGAGAGTGGGGTGCACAGCTAGTCTTGTGGATGGAGATCAGGGAGAACTAAGTGTTTAGTAGTCAAGCAAGTAATTCGCTCATGTCCAAACTTCTACCATCCTTTAAATCACTTTTGCAACCGATTTATGCTGATCTCTGGGTGAACATGCAGAGAACCGTTAGTCCCAGACACATTGTCCACATCTCAAAGGTGTAGAACACCATAGCAGGTATGTAGATACTTTAGCAATGTCTACTCTGAATAAAATGTTTAATCCAGCACAAAACCTCATGAATGGGAATCATAATTTTCAACCTTTGTTCTACCTTGTCCTTAATTAACATCTTGTTAGCTTTAATCAAAATGCTGAAAGTCATTTTACATTTTTCACCCGTAAGTAAAACCATGTAACACCCATTCATTGAAATTAATTGATTCCAGAAACCGAGAACTATGCAGCATCCCAGCTTTCAATAAACAACAGATTTTAACTATTCTGTGCAAAGCTTCCATTAAAAACTTGACTCTCTAGCACCCTCTCTGATGTAAGTCAGAAGCTGCAGGACCATCAAAAATTCTGGTAACAGCTGACTTTATTCAGCTATCAATTTTCAGAACTTCTATATTTTCACAAGAATCTTTTAAAGCATTCCATGCTTTGTGAATTCCTCACTGATCTCAGACTTTAGTTTTGTAAGAACATTTTTAGATTGCAATCTGCTCAAAAACAGTTGACCAGAAAATTCAAAGATGCTGCCACCAACCAAAAATCCAACAGGGTGGATAGAGTGTGTTCACTCATCCTAAGTCAGGAATATATCAGCTACAATATTGATAAAGACTCATCCCTAGCATCAGGACCTATTCCCCAGCAGCACATTTTTGCCAACATTGCATCACCCATTGAGCTAGAGTGGAGACAAACTGTATGACCACAGCAAAAAAAAGCCAAACATAATATTTTCGTAGGAGACAGGAAACAGATATTTCTTGAAAAAAAATCAGGGTCATTTTTCCAAAAAAAATAGACTGAATGGATGACAATTTCACAAAAATTATGCATGTAAAATCAGTCACAGTCACCCACACCAGTCAAATATGATCAGAATAGGAAGTAACATACCTAATGTAGCTGGCATCAGCATTGTCATTACATAACCATGTCTGAATAACCTTCATTTGTTTTATTAGACTGGTGGATTCCCTTTGAGTTTGGATCACTTGCCAAGCACTTGAGAATACTTACTGCAGCATATATGGTCCCTACCATCAGTTAGACACAAATGCATGTTTCATAGAGAGCCTTTATGAAATAAGTGTCTTCACATATGTAAATAGGGTGCCTGATGCCTGTTTGAGGCTCTCCATGAAACATGCATTTGTGTCCAACTGATATAGGGACCATATATGCTGCAGTAAGTGTTTGTTCGGCAAGTGATCTAAATTCAAAGGGTATCTGCCAGTCTAACAAATGAAGGTTATCTAAAGAGCTTGAAGTTTATCAATGAACATTTAGCACGTTACTGTGTAAGTAAACTCAAATCTTGTAATCTGTAAGAAAATATGTACACTGTAGTTGCTTCTTTGCTTTTGCAATGTGTCAGTTTGCTGTTCTAAGGTAAAGATTCTTCTTCCTTCATTGATTTTATCTGCTTGTCCACAGCCAGTTCCTAAGTTGTTCCTTCAAGTGTCAGTGAATTTTGCAGTGTCCATTGTATTTCCTGTGTTCTTTATTTTGGGAATATTTTGGGAATATTTGGGAAAATGTACACATTTTATTCATCTGAAATGGAGATCTTCTAAACCCAAAAGTGAAGCTTGGATTTTTAAGGTTATACTACTTAAGTGAAAATCATGTCCTTTATCCATGTGTTGCAAGGAAATGATCAGTATTTTAGGGCTCTTTCACTGCTGTTTTTATAGTAAAGGGAGTTAATATGTAACAGAGTTGAATAAGACTTGGAAATACACCTGGATCTTAAAGCCATGTATTGCTATTCAAATAGGCTCTCAGTCTTGTTTTTCCTTTATCAATGAGAATGTTTTATAATTGTACAAATATGCGGTCAGGTGTAATTTATATACCACAGCAATGACAGCTTTATCATTGTGGCTCTGTTGTGCAGAGTAGCCACTATTGCTGCAGGCAAACAGATGGCCAAGTAGCTGCAATATTAACGCACATGTTTAGAAGGCCATTTTGACATTGTGCATTTAGGAGTTAGTACTTAGCAGAAGGGGACAAGCAGCTGAATGCAAAGTGTCTAAACTTGTCAAAGATCTGTTATTTGGCAGATTATCTTGTTCTGCACCAGTAGAACCAGACTTCAGACCTTGGTCAGTTCTCATCTAGCAATCTCCCTAGAATGATTAGATTTTGAAAGGTAACACACATTTGATTACTAACACCACTAGTGATTTGGGGAAGAGTTGGAATGATTTAAATCTCATCTGCCTGGTGATAATCAAGCTATTGAGCTGTTAAAATGACCTGTGCTGATGTGGCACAACAGGAGAGTTCTGTGTCTGTGACAGCTCATTGAAAGCTCTAATTAATCCCGTTCCTCTGCTCTTTCCCCATACCACTGCAATTAATATTGAAATTGCTTCCACCCCACCTCAAGGCAGTGGTTCCCAATTCATTACAATTCATAATATAATTTTTCATTCCCTCATGAAATTTTTGCTAGCTTTTGCCAATTATTTTAAATCTACTTGGTCTGGATCACTTCTGCCACTGGGAACAAAATCTCATTATTTACTCTATCATTAATGCTTTTAAATACTTAAAATCACTTATTACTCTTCACTACTCTGAGGAGAACAGAACCAGTGCTCAGTTACTGATGCTCCGGTACTATTCTAGAAAATTTCCTCTGCACAGGTTCCAAGGCAGCCTTCTTAAAGTTTGATGCCCTGAGCTACTCCAGATGAAGCCTAATCCGTGTTTTATAGATGTTCAGTTCAGAGATGGAAATTATTTTGTGGTTGTGTGGACTAGGTGATTGATGTAGGAGTATACAATGACCTGAATGGAAACAAGTTTGGAAGCAGAATTTTAAATGTATTCTCCACTGTTTCACTTGTTAGGTGCACATGACCCTCTATTTATAAATCTAATGCATGTGTGGTCCTTCTTAACTAGGCCTGTCACCTTCAGAGATTTATATTCCTAAAGAAGGAGAGAAGTCTTTATAAAGCTCAGATTAGTGCACAATTAGTGTACCATTTTCATATCTAGTCACCATATTTCAGGAAGCCATCATTAATTGCCCAACCTTAATGGTCTAGAGCAATTGGCAGTAAGCCCAACTTTTTGACAACCGAGCAATTTGCTGGGCTGTTTCAGTCAACCAGATTACTGTGGGTCTAGAGTTACAGAGAGACTGTCCCAGCTTAAAATGTAAGAATCCTTGACCTAAAGGGCACAGGAGAACTAGATGGTTTTTTAACAATAAAATGATAGTTTTATATTTTATTTTATTATTATTCACCAAATTTAATTTGGACATGAGCTCATGTATCTAGATCTTTACAATAGGCCCTTGGATTATCACTTAACCACTATACCAACATGCTTGGTGAAGCAGTGGAACAAGAACAGTCATTAACAAAGCTAATCTAAATTAGCTTCCCAATCCTTGCAGATAAATTGCATTTATGTAGTTCCTTTATTGTAGATGTTCAAAGCAATTGCCAAGCCGAAGAACCAAAAGCTTGATCAGAGAAAAGGAGGGCCTTAAAGAAGGGGGAGTGAGGGTGGAGAATGGGTTGTAGTGGAAGGTTTTAAGGAAGAACTTCCAGAGATTTAAATGAGGCAGCTCAAGTTATATTTGGCCTGTTGAAGAGACTGGAGAGGGTTGAGGAATGGATAGAGGTTTGGAGGAGCGATGAGGGATACATAAGAAAGCAGAATCAGAAGAACGTAGAGCATGGGTTGGAGTGAGTTGTAAAGTTGGAGAGTATGGAAACAGGGAGAATCTTAAACACCAATGTGTAGACATAGCGCTTTGAGCATTTTTAATTAAGTTAATAGTACTGTGTACAGCGCAAACACAAAGTAGAAACTGTGGTTTTCTTCCTTCTAAGAGCATTAAGTTCCAGCTCATGCATTTGACACATGGCAGCTGCCAAAGACATAAAGGAGAATGGGAGCAGGAATCACAGAAAACAGAGGCCAGGTGAAGGGAGCTTGTGAAAAAGAGGGTGGAAGGGTAATGACACATGGATCTTCTGGGGAAATCGCCCTAATGATGGCACTCCAAGACCAAGGAGTCTGTGAACCTCACTTAACAGTTCACAAAAGCCTTGATCTTTACAGATGCCTGCTTCTGTAATTTTTAATTTTACAAATAATAATTTCAAGAAAGAATTTTTGAACATGAAAACAATGTCCTCAGGGAGACAATTTAATTTATGCACATTTCACTGCTTTCAGCATGATGGACTCCTCGTTTTAATATAAATTAATGATAAATTTTGTAAGCCATGACCTTCTGATCCAATTTATGTCATTAAGTTAGAATGAGCTGTGCCTGTCAATGATGTCATCACATGTGGGAAATGCAATAGTGAAATAAAACCGTTCTCAAGGTGAGTCATGCCCAGACTGCCTAGTTCAATTTCCTGATCAGTGGACCTTCAGCTGCAAACATGCCAGCAAGAATTTTGACTTTTATGCACAATTTACACAAAAGAAACACTTTTCAGGTGCAAGAATCTTAAATGCGAAGCAGTGGAATGTTGGGAGCAAAGATTGGGTCAATCATTGTATAGAAATGAGTGTGAGAGATATGTGTAATGTAAGGCAAAGCTAGCACAATTATGGACTGGCTGGTTTAATGGGGATGGAGAATGAAAAGTCAACAACGAGATGACAGAGTGATCGAATCAAAAGGAAAATAGATTCCACGTCAGAAGATTTCTTGAGATGGGAAGTGTGTGGTATAAAAACACATGCAGTCCATACACTCCATTAAAAAAACAGTTTTATATTTCTCTGCTGATAATTCATTTTCTCTCACAACAAAAAACCCTAAATAACCTGAGGACCAGTGCACCAACTGTCGGAGAGTCAAGATACAGTTTAGCATCTACAGTTGCTTCACATGAAAGGCTGCCAGGTTTATCTGCCCAAGTTGAGTTTAGGGTTCTTATTGGAGGGAAAGGAGAAAGAAGATATGTTTTCCTGAGCTCTTCCTCGGGGCTGCATCAGATGTACCTTCTGCCAATTTTCTGAGTAAATTTTGTCATTTCAGGCATGATAATTGTTGTTACTTTTCTAAGTAGTTGAAGAATAATAAAATGGCAGCTCTTGGAGGAAGGACAGACATGATGGGCCAGATGGCTCCCTTCTGTGCTTTTACTTTCTCCTCTAAATTAAATGCATTTGGTCACATGTGCACATCCAGAGTGGTACTATAGATCTCATTTTACTGTTTGGTCTCAACAAGAATAGTGCCAAAATTAGAGGTAGACACATGATTCAAGAATAGTACAGCTCTGGATTAATCGCTAGTGGATCTCTCTGTTCAAACTACTTCGTCACCTGCAATTTGTTGGTCTCTAAAGTCGAAGACCGTACGTGTGGCTTTAAAGCCAATGCCTCAGATGGCATTTGGCTTTCTAGATAGAGGAACTGCAGTTGCCAGTCTGTGGCCGGTCTGAAAATGACATCCTTTATCAGGCTATACACCTTCATCTCTTTCCTTTTTGACCTTTACCAGGTCCATTTGGGAATCCATGTTTGTAATTATCAAATAGTGTCAGTGCAAGTTGCTTGTGTCAAAGCCAGCCCCATCTCTTCACTTTCACCAGTTTTCATTGTATTTGCCCTCTGAGTCTGAGATTGCTGTGAGCCAGAAAATCCCAAGGGTCACCAGAGTAACTTGTTTTGTAAGGCCTGTACCTTGTGGGCAATTCTTGTCTGGTATACAACCAATGAGGTCATGCAGTTGCTCACTTGATTCGGGTGAAGGAAACATTAAAATAAGAACACAAAAAGCTGGAAGCACTCAGCGGGTCAGGTGGAAAGAGAATCAGAGGTATGGACCCTTCAAAATGAACAAAAGAAATGTTGAATGAAGTATATTCAATATTACCCCTGCTTTTGTAATAACAAATGCTTTGTATCACATTCTGATCTCTGGGCACCTGTTTTGTTTTTCCAACATTTTTTTGTGAAACCTTCCTGTGTTTTGCACAAAGTAAGGATGAGACAAAAGAGTCCAACCTCATTTGAGTGAACTAATTTGCATGAGACGGGGCTGCACAGAATTTGCTTCATTGTAGCCAGACCCATTTTGCATAGAACCTGTACAATTACCACAATTTATTCATTTTTTAAACAAATTGGTTATACAAATGTAGTCAGCCTTGAGAACTTCTTCTCACAAAACAGTGTTTATTCTTGCAGTCTCTTCCTGGTTCTTTTGCATATCAACATAACACAGGTAATCAGAGAAAATTCAGTAACATCATGTGATTGATGACACACTGGGGGTCCATGGAAGAGTTGGCTTTGCATAACAAGTTTTAATTGTAAAAATTTCAGATTTCCATTTTGAGCAGGTGACAACTGAACTGCTTTCAGGGGCAGTGCAGTCACGGGAAACCTTAAAGAAGACCATATCACTCCATTTTCCCATAGTTTATATTTTTTCCATACTTTTTGGATGAATTCTCCCAAGTCTCTCAACATTTAACAGGTAAAGGGTAGCAAGATGGGTTATTACCTTTACACCAGTGTTTGTGAGCTGGGAGAATTAATTTTTTCCACTGATTCCAACAGGTTCACCTGCTTCCTCCGTGATCCTACCTCAGCCCTCACCACCTTCTCCCCAGCCACAAATTCCCCTTCTACATATATAAAATTATGCAATTGCCTAAATATTTACAATTATAAATTTGACCAATTATTAATTTACTCAGCTTCTTAATGTTCCCATATTCAGATGTTTTCACAATGAGGTATATCTGACTACCTGCAGAATCCACTGCAGGAACCCATAATTCCAATGGATTACTGTTCTCAGAAAAACTTTATATGCATCTAATCTCATATCCTGTTCAGCAACAATTCTTCATTATAACAGTCTCCATAAATATGCGTAACATTTATTCTAACTGTTAACATAACATTTTACACAACAGCAGTTCAGTTTTCCTTAACCATGATCCCCCTCCACTGCAGTTGATTGGGTTGTCAGAATCAACTGCTTCATTTCCCCCATGTACTTTCACCCTTTCTCCTGCCACCCTGAGCAAAGATAAGGGTTCACCTTGTCCTCACCTTCCACTCCTCTTTCCTTTGAGTTCAGTGGATCTCCATTGTATTTTCCACCATGTCAGTGGGATCCTAACATCAGATGCATCTTCTGCACCCCCTCCCTTTTCAGCATTCCAATTGGACTGTTGCCTCCATGATTCCCTGGTTCACTTTTCCATCTCCACCAACAGCCCTTCCTCTTCTCCTGACAACCACAGCAGGTACAATACCTGCCATTTTATAACTTCCCTTCTCATGTTTGAAGGACACAACCACTCTTTCCAGTGAAACAGCAATTCATTTGGACTTCTTCCAATTTAGTATATTGCCTTCATTGCTCATAATGTGGTCTTCCTATTGTTGGAGAAGCCAAAGACAGATTGGTGACTATTTTAAAGAACGTCTCTGTTCAGTCCACAAGGTTGATCCTGAATTTCCAATTGCCTGTCAATTGAATTCCCCATCCCACAGTCTGATCTTCCTGTCTTTGACCTCTAGTGAAGCCAAGTGTAAACTCAAGGGACATCTCAACTTATGTTTAGCCATATGGCAATCTTTGGGACAATATTGAATTCAACAACTTCAGGTAACTGCCTTATCAGATTTTGTCAAGAACTGGACAGTTCTACTGTAAGAGGAGGAAATGCTGTGGGTACTCAATAGATTATACAGCATCTGTGGGAAGGTGGATGATGTTACCATTTTGTATCAATGACATTAGATGGTGGGAACTTGTTGGCCTGGAACATTAACTCTGTTTATATCTCCATGAATGCTGCCTGGCCTCCTGAGTGTTCCCAAGATTTTCTGTTTTTGTTTCTGATTGTTTCTAAGTCCCTGGCCTGTTCTAGATGTAATTCAGTTTTTATCTCTCCATAGATGCTGCCTGGTTCTGTTGGTCTTTCCAGTATTATTTATTTCAGATTTTCAGCAACTACTTTGCTTTGTATCTTCTTGTTCCAACATATTTTTTGTAAATTTTGTTTCACTCACTCCTGCTTTTCCTTCATTTATACCTCCTCCCTATTAATGGTTATTAATCAGTCCTCACTGCCCTCTCTCAGTTGACACAAAACCTATGACATCCATTTTCTCGTTGTTTCCAATCTGTCATTCTATATTCCTTTGTCTTCCGCACCACTCCCCCTTCTTTCCAACTTAAAACTTACCTGTTTTCTAAATTTTCCCAGATCTGATGAAAGATCATGACACTGAAATGTTTACTGTTCCTCTCTCCAGAGATGCTGCCTGAATTGCTAAGTCTTTCCAGGCTTTGATGATTTAGTTCTAATTATATATTATGCATTTAGTACTTTCTTGGATGTCACAAACTCAATCACGACAGTTCCTTC
>JARFYF010000017.1:17756824-17766844 GCA_030265395.1 Rhina ancylostomus | reverse complement strand
TATATAGGAGCAACCACACAGACTTTATCCATTTTTGATTTTTTAAGCCATATCATATATAGGGTGGGTTTTCAGCACAGCTTTGTAGGCCGAAGGGCCTGAATTGTGCCGTAGTTTTTCTATGTTTCTAGAAGTCCCCTCACAGTTCTGAGGATGAGAGGAAGCTGCAATGACTTGTACTCGTCCCTCATTCTTAGGTAAGTTCTTACCTGAGTGCTGCCTGCAATAGCGTTCATATTTTCCATTTTATCCCTGTCAGCCCTCATGTTGGCTATTACTGAGAGAATGAACCCACACCTCCCCTCTCACAATATAATCCTTGAATTCAATATGGACCTATCTGGATGGGATAAGTTTGATCAAGGCTCATAAAGCAGTGAGGCTCAATGTTCTTTCAATTGTTTGACTTCAAACACCAGTCAGCATGGTGATCAGTCAGAGGACACGGTATCTATATGTACCGATTCTGCTGGTGGCGCTCTATGGAGTAAGTCACAACTTGGCTTTGGTCCAGGCACATTTCAATTTACTTTTTACCACCCTTTAGTAAGTCGTCTATAATACTCGCACAAGTTTAATTTTGATCTTTAACTGTTAAAATAAACACTAGATCCAAAGCCTCTGCTAATGGAAAAGGTAATGGAGACCAACCTACTTTGGAAGCTATTTCTAATCTGGATAGAAAGTTTGATTGGAGCTTTGCCGAATTGAAGTCCATTTTAAGAGACTTCAAAGATAAGCAAAATATTCTTATCCAGGACAGTGCTAAACAAATGCAATTAATTGCTGAACTTGACCATATGTACAATCTGTCCCTTGTGGCCCATGTTTGCTACTAAAGCAAGATATTGACGTAACCCACCCCCTTTGATTGTATCATGCATCCCTTTCTACATATCCACTTGATTTAATCATTTCCCATCCTAGGTCAGTGAATAGTCCATCATTGTACAAATGTATTTTGATTTGGAAAGCTTTGAGAGGTTGGTGAGTGGGTTTTACTCCAATAACAGTTTTAATGCTAATATTTCCAAAGCCTATAGGGATAAATCTAGACTTCAGAAATCTGGAGCTGTGGTTGTTACATTTCATATTCAATTGCAAAACTTGTTAAAAGCTTGTCATTCACAGTTACTTTGCCTAGTGTATTCATAAAGTCAGTCAATGGTATCCGTGTCTGCATAAATAAGACCTTATTCAGCTCGACATGTGTTTTAAAAGTTCATTTGCAAGTCCCCAGTAATTCTTTGCAGTATACTGGATCGATTCATGAGTTTACATTGCCAAACTGTCATTACAGTACAGCTACATGACTCCTTTTATATCAATTAACTTTGAGTTAAATGCATTCTTCTTGCAGGTCTTACTATGGCTGTAGATGAACTGACTGAAGAAAGCATGGACAAGAGTTTCACAATTGTTTTCTATTTCTATAGCTAATTCAAAAGATGAAGCTTCCAAATGGGTAAAGGGACTGGAAATCCTCTACAAAGAAGCTCAAAATGCACCAACACCCTTACTAATAGAAAGGTAGAGGAATGCATGTCAGTCTTGAGTTTAAGTTGCTTCACCCATTTTTGTTCCATACAAAGAAACCTGAAACAGCACCAAACATGCAAATGACGTTTCAATACCCGTTTATGGCTGGAAAAATTGAATCAATTTCCACCTGCAATAAAGCAATTTAACCTGAATTAGATCATGCTCGCAATCATTTCTGGATGAAATCATGCCCATTGGGAAATTAACTTGGACACAATTATGTATAATTCATCTTAGCTTGTCTGACACTTTTCTGGCATTATTCTCGCACTATATGTTTCATCTTCTTCTAACAAAAATTGGAACTTTTGGGTGCAAGCTATTGAACAGACAAAATGAACTAGGAGCATACTGCAAAGAGTTCAGTGATGATTAGGTCTCCATTCCAACATCAATGTCCTGCATACAGCTTCTGCTAGCCTCAGCTTTCAATGATCAGGATATTTGACACCTCACCACTGATTCAAGTCAAATTTATTGTCATGTGCATAAGTCTGGTGAAGTACAGGTGCAGTGAAAAACTTGCAGCAGCATCACAGGCACATAGATTCAGAAAACACACAGAACATAAATTGTACATAAATTGTAAATAAGCTATACAAGACAGTGCAGAGAAAAGGCTGTGTAAAACAAGACATTAGTGCAAAAACACAATTAGAAACAAGTCCATGGTAGTGAAAGAAGTGGTCTGAAGTGTTCCATTACTGAGGTACGATTAGGGTTGTGCAGGTCAGTTCAAGAGCCTGATGATTGTAAGAAAGTAACTGTTCCTGAACCTGGTGGTGTGGAACTTCAGACTTCTGTACCTCCTGCCTGACAGTCGCAGCGAGAAGAGGGCATTGCCAGATGGTGAGGATCCTTGTTGATAGATGCCGCCTTCTTGATGCAAAGTCTCATGCAGATGTTTTTGATGTTGGGGAGAGCTGTGTTCACCACTCTCTGCAACCTTTTGCATTCCTGTGTGTTGGAATTGCTGTACTAGGCTATGATGTAACCAGTCAGGATAATTTCAATGGTGCATCTATCAGAAGTTCATTAGGGTATTTGGTGAAATGCCGAATCTCTTTAAGCTCCTAAGAAAATTGCTCCATCGCTGGTTGCAGCCTGTTTATACTGTACTTATTTGAGCTATCTGTACCTCAGTGATGCAGTAGTGATGTGGGCCACTCCTGCCATAGGACTCAATTGCCAAGTTTCTGCTCCCCTATGTTTTTCCATATCTCCCTGGCAACCTTTTACGCAGCTGCTTTGTGACAGCTGTGGGGAGAGTTTCTTTAATATCCAACACTCTTCCCAGTGATCAACACACCAAAACAGTGGCTTTTGGAAGGTTCTGAGGCAGCTCTCGTCTGGCATTACATGATTTTGGATCTAGATCATGCTGCTTTTAATCTATTGTTGGCCAATTTTATGATATCATCTGGATGATCTAAATGAGTGCATTTTAACACGTGCAACACATGTTAAACACACCAAAAGTGGGTGAAATCCAATTTCTAGACACTAGGGTGCTGCGTACTGGTTTTCTCCTCTATAAAACTTATTAGAAAAAATTAATAAAATTCATGTTAGAACATCTCAAAAAACTTAAGTGTTCTTACGAGTTTCAGGAAGTGTTGTAAGCAATGAATTGCAGTTTGATGCTGCACTACTATTAATTCCTGGTACAGAGCCTTGTGACATCACAGGGCCTCTTTTGCTGCCTTGTAATTTGCTGCCGGAAGTGATTTAGAAAAAATGTAACAATGTTTTTGTGACTTTATTTCACTCTCATTTTTTGTTATTTTCAGCTGGCTGAGGAAGCAGTTTTATTCTGTGGACTGCACAAGAAGAAACAGGTAAGATTCATTGACTTCTTGTGTTTCTTTAACTACAGTGTTAGGTAGATTGGTTGAGTATCCCCTGATGTTGATGGTGGGGGTATGGCAATGCAGGTATGACAGAAGGCCAGAGGAAAATGGGATTTTTGTTGGTCAAGGTTGTCCTTATCTGCCACTGACTTGTCACGTGTCAAAACTGCTGCTTATCAGCCAATGTTTGAATGTCTTCCATGTCTTGCTCCAGGCAACTATTGACACCTAACTCCTGACTAAAGTGAGGTTTTTGTCAAAGGAGCTGGACTGAAAATAACTCCCTGGAAATTGCAATCACCAGTCTCTGATAATTAGAATCATCTCTCTTTGGATCATGTGTCACTGCAACCACTGAAAGTTTATCCTTTGATCTCCATTGGACTCGGGGTTTTTTACAGCTCATTGGTTTTATACAGTATTTCAAAGTCCATTTACCTCTCCTCTGGCATTCTGGTCTTGCATTCCTATCAGGAGGAAGGCTGTGATAAAGTCTAGTGCCAAATGAATCTAATACCATCCAAGCATTAGTAAACAGATTATTCGTGAGTCTTTGTCGGTATACGAAATTGTTCTTAGCTCCTTCCATCACTTTACTGATAACCAAGCAATGGTGGTAGGATGGTAATTGAACAGACTAAATGTATTGTCATTTTGCGGATAAAGTATACTTCATGTTATTTAGTAATTCATTGCAATATCCTGGAAAATGTTCTGTTCTTAATGCTCTCTTCTCAACAGTTCAGCTGAGAAATCACTAGAACCCATGTTCTTCATAGTATTCATTGCCTGCAGACTCTGGTGAACATAATTTATCCAGCCAATTGATGTGGTCTGGAATGTGTTGCCTGGAAGCAGGTCAGCCATTTGCAACCAAAATGAGAAATATCTTTGTTCAAGGAATTGTGAATCTTCATGAATCCTTGAAATTATCTAATTGTGCCAGTTGTTGTACTAATTTTGCAGTCTACTCTCACTTGGACCAAGGTGTACGTGTTGCTTAAGGAATGCAAAACTGACCCAAACTGATAGGAGTAACCTCTCATATTTATGAACAATTTCAGGAAATTTGTTGAGAACCTTCCAAAGGTTAAACACTTAAACATGTTCAGTCACTTTGGAAATGGCCGAGCTGTTCTCTGTACCATATATTAGGAATGGTAATAATTCAGAGTTTAAAAATTACTTAAACCAGGTATTCTGGAGGTTCTACCTTATACCTTTGAAATCCATCTTGTTTGACAGTTTTGTTGCCATCAGGTTCCTCATCTGGGTTTAAGAAAAAATCTCATGCACTTCTTTAGATCAGTCAACACATGTGGGTCTTTGTGATGCAGGACTCTGCAAAATGATCCTTAAAAGAACTGCAGTTTTTTTTTTGAGGAACAGAGTTTTAATGAAATGGTGAAATTTAGGTCTTTATTGCTATAAGATATATACAACTAATTTAACCGTGCTTCTGTATTTTTTTAAGATTATTTTGGATTAGTTTTTACATCAACTGTGAGATCAATTTGGCATTATGTTTTTTTTACTTACCCCTCTGTTGTTCAGAGGAATTGCCATACCAGTATTTAGTTTTGAGTGTGTGTGAAATACAATGAGGAATAACCCAAGCTTTCTTACCCACTTGTTTGTTGGTAACTTTTATTTTGCCTAACCTTTAGTTTGTTCTAAAAATTTTCAAGTGAGTATATTTTTCAAGTTAACAAAAAATATTATATGTTCAATTTTCTACTGAATGCAGGCATAATCTATCTTTGTAATACAGTGTGTTCTGTTGCTTTAGGCAGAATACAGTGCCATTTTTGCAATGTTCAGTGAAATATTTATGATCCTTTTGAGACAAATTGGTACGGTGGGTTTTCACACGACTGCAGTAGGATTTGCAGCTTTGGAAGAATAGGCATCAGGGTTCACCATGAGTTTGGGAACATTTCTTACTTGCAGTGAAAGAAAGAGGAAGTGGCAGTATATCAGAAAAAGACAGCTGTCCTTCTGGGACCTGTCTTGGGTGTCACAAGATTTATTAGAAGTGCCACTTGCTTCCATGCATCCTAGATGAACTATTATGCAATGTTGTTGTTAAAATGCTCCGATATGTTCCCAGTTCAATATTTTTTCCTCAGCCTATTCTTATAAAAATATCCTCAACCTGAAATGCAAGGATAGAATTAATCTGTTCACCTTGCTTGCAAAAAAATGCTTAGGCCTTAATCTGTACTTGCTGATGGATATTTTGTCTCCTGCTTTATGGACTAAATTCCCAGCTCCCACTCCCCAGTCAAAGCCTTGGGGCCTTGGTCTCTGACCCGTGCTTCCTTTACATATGGCTTGGAGTGTGTGATCTGTGAATTTACTTTTCTATATGTGTGCTCCTTTCCCATATGACTGAATAAATTGACTTCTTACATTTTTGCAGCATCTCCCTCAAAGAGTTGAAGCTGATGCTACCTCAAGTGAATTTCAAAGTACCAAACGTGAAGTTCCTTAAGGACAAGATGGGGGTATTTATCCTTTAAACTTGTTGCCAGTTACTGTTTCATGACAAAATATGATCTTAAAGTTGCTTATATTTTGTTTACTCCCTCTTAAAATATATGTTATGTACTTGTCAAAGAAACATACAGAAACTTAATTTTCATTTCCGTCTTGGGTTTCTGCCTTGTATCCATTGCTGGGGGTGCAAAGTCCAGAACAGAACCTCAAAAATTGCAGTCAAGGTTTAGATTTCCCCCGTGGCTTCTAACCAGAGCCAAGTAGGAAATTTTGTACCTTCTCTGCTTTCAAGCTTCAGCCCAAATAAGGTTGAAAATACTGGAATTAGTCAAAAGATAGCATCAGTAGAAAGAAAACAGAATTAACGTTTCAGGTTGCAGATCTTTCTTTTGACCTATTTAGGACATTACTGATCCCATTAATATTGCCCTCTGCTAGATTGTACTTGAATAGTTCAGTTGTTGTTCACCTTTACTTTGATGTGTTTAAAGAAACCCAAAAGGTTTACCGTTAATGATGGGCAGGTAAAGATAGTGCATGGCAGTGGCAGTGTTTGAAATTGGTACAAAGATAAGACAATTGTAAACAGACTCAGGCGACACGGAAGTCTCATACTGCACAGCATTTCAAACCCACAAGAATCTTGCAACTTAAGTATTTACCTGAAACATGCCTGTAGAATAGTGCATCCAAAAATGCAGTTATCTGGGAGATAGATATCATCTCCGTTTGCAAGAATTGGATCTGTGCAAATGGTTACTCTGAATTTTTAAAATTAGACATGGCAGTATGGTAAACTAGATGATACTTGGTGCGTTGGGGCTCCCCAGTCACCTTATTTCATTCCCTTAGGCATCACAATCTTTCATCTTAATGATAAAAGCCAGCTTTATATACTTTGATACATGAGCCATCCAAAATAAATTTGCACACAGATCCCTAGCATGCAGAGCTCAGGATTTCCATTTCCCTATCATCATTGTATTATCTGGAAGAGCTCCTCGATTGTTCAAGTCAGTCATTCCACACTGGGGAGGATTCACACAATTTCAGAAAACTGAGGCGTCCAGATTTCCTGTGCTCATGGAGCTGTCTGATCTTGCTGTATTCATGAAGAATCCCGTTGTCCTCCAGGGAAGGTAACTGGAGGTGACAGCCATGGCTGTCTATAGTGTATCTGCTGTCCTTTATGCAGATCCCAGGCCCACTCCTCTGTGTTGTGCGTCAGTCTCTGAATTCAAAGTACAAATGCTGGGACAATGATAAAATATTGTCTTTGGATCATTGCAACGTAATCTTTGAATGTCATTGAGGAGTATTTTCCAGTATGGATGTCAGCCAAAGTCTCTTCTGATTTAGTCATTATGCAGATATTTCAATTAGCCACTGTTACTCTTAACATAAGAGTAAGGATTTCATTGATGGATTGATCCTACTGCTATCAACAGTTAAAGAAGCAGAGGAACTAACTCCAAGTATGCCAGCACTGTTGTAAAGTAGTGATGTTTATGGATTATCCTATAACTAAACTGTCCAACAGTACATTAAGAAAACACAATGAGATAGGCATTTTAATTACTCTTTGGATTGGCACATCAAGACATAATGCATTTATTGCAGTAATTTTTGTCTATTGCATTAATGGTTTTGGAAACTGATTTTTTTTTCAATAACCAGGGTTCAAAAACATAATTGTCCTTTTACAAATTAGAACTGATATTTGTTCCATACCAAATTTAGTTCTTTCTCTCTTGGTGATTTTCACTGCTTTCAAAATTACTTGTATAAAGTAGGGTTTATTAATATATTTTCCCCGTTATATTCTCTAAATGTCAGCACACCTTTGAATGATACTAGTGATAGAACATCAGGTGTTGCAATTCCCCCATACATCATTATTGAAAAATAGTAGGGCATGGCAGGAGTGGTTTCACTTTGACAAAATGTTTCTCCACTCTTCACGAGTGAGTTTATTACTGAGCTGCTATTGTGTTTTCTGTCATTTTGGGTGCCAGTCTATACACAACACTGCCACAGCCACATAGGTTTTGAGGCTGGTTCTGTGTGTTACGGAATGGCACCATGCTTGTGCCAGATATTGGAGACTTTTTGTTCAGGAAAGTCAATGTCCACTTATTATTTTATGTGAAATAACCACTGTTAATGCTTTTAGGACACGGGAAATTCTAAGGATGATCTTAGCTTTGAACAGTTTCACCAATTCTACAAGAACCTGATGTTTGAAAGCCAGAAGATAGTGAGTAAATCTTGGAAATGTAATTCACACACCTTGATACTTAATTGGTAATTGGTAAATGGTTTATTATTGTCACATGTACCGAGATATAGTGAAAAGCTTTCGTTTGCATGCCATCCAGACAGATCATTCCATACATAAGTACACTGAGGTAATACAAAAGAAAGACAAAACAGAATGCAGAATATACAGTTAGTTATTGAGAAAGTGAAGGTTTTGTACATATTACCAGACTTTGCTTACTAATTACTATTATTCTTGTTTATAAATCCCATTTTCTTGTTATGGAAAAAAAAGAATTAATGAGATGACTTTCAAGCTTCAAAAATAATGTCTTCACCTAAATTCTATGAATCTATTCATTAATCTTTCCTATAGGTACATCAGCAGTTTCAGTTATCATAGTGTGGTGTTCAGTTAAAGATCAGTGGGTACCCAAAACTTCATTAAGGCCCCACCTATTCACAACTATCTAAACTCACTGAACCTTAAAACTCTCCAATTACTCTAAAGTAATTGATTTGATGTGCCTACAGTTTTTAATGTTTTATTTTAAATATTTCAACTCTTCAAAATCAAATATAGCAATCTTTTTTCCAGCCTTTGTTACCTCCTATAATCTGGCAGACTCCAGATCACAAATATCTATATAGGTGGCATTGGTGTCATTTCCAATTGCATCAAGTAGGAAGACCACACAATCAAACCTGATCCACAGTCAGTCCCAAAGGGAAAGAAACAGGGTGGGTGAGCAGGTTAAATGTCACTACATTGAGAAACCTTGACTTTCTGCAATTCTCTCCTGCTAAATAGAGCAGATGGGAAGGCTACCCACTTCAAACAGATCCTTGACAACATTAGAATCTGACTTCAATTTTTACCGGGCTGCCAGATTGATGCCAGAAAGTGGAAACAGCTCAAATAAAATAGCTATTAAGCTTTCCCTTTCACTGGCCATGCGTGATCAGTAGAAACTGGAATGGCTTAGTTTGACCCATACCTTGACTATTACTCATAGCTTATCCCTACCCCTGGTTGTGCAGATCCTCCAGGATGGCCCAACACCTAATCATGTCACTTAACCTATTGTTTTTCACTGCATGATTTCCCAGTATTATCTGCCCTGGAAAAAGATAATTGGAGCTTGGGCATTATATTACCTGGGCCTCATTTCTTTGGAGGAAGCAAGTATTAAGCTATAATACACACCACAGCCGCCAACTAAATTTGGCTTGCAGTTAAAATCAAGGCTCACAATATAAGGTAATGGATAGTAGTCTAATTTATAGCATTGTAGTTATTGTCCACAATTTTATTTAGGAAAATGTATTGCAGAATTGCACAAGTTAGTAAAAAATCTATCCTGTAAGTTCTGACTCTCTATGGTATAGTTCCATTCTTTATAATTGGTGTTCATATTGACATATTTCTTGTTTGGCATACAAGTATTTAAAATAAATATTAAAATTAAAATTTGTTACTCAAATTACTTTTTTTCCAGATTCTTGAGACCTTTAAAGTAGAGGGATCTGTATTTATTCTTGGGTAAGCAGAAACCTTTTTTTTTGATTGTGGAAATGGGAATTTTCACTCCAATAGAGTGCTGAATGTTTGAGGACGGCACAGTGGTGCAGCAGGTAGTGCTTCTACCTCATCACTGCATTGATGTAGGTTCGATCCTGACCTGTTTCCATGCCTAAATGGAGCTTGAACATTCTCCCTGTGACCACATAGGATTTTCTTGGGTCTTCTGGTTTCCTCCCACATCCCAAAGATGGTCGGTTAACTGACCACTATTGTTAATGGGTATCTATGAGCGAATAGGTTACTTGGGAATAACCAGGGAAGTGGGATTGATGGGATTGTTCTGAG
>JARFYF010000017.1:17725044-17739657 GCA_030265395.1 Rhina ancylostomus | reverse complement strand
CTCTGCACCCTTTCTATGGCTTCCACATCCTTCCTGTAGTGAGGTGACCAGAACTGAGCACAGTACTCCAAGTGGGGACTGACCAGGGTCCTATATAGCTGCAACAATACCTCTCGGCAACTAAATTCAATTCCCTGACCGATGAAGGACAATACACCATATCACACATGGAGGTGAGGAGAAAAGGTTTTTTTTCCAGAGGTGGTGAAGGCTCGGAGCACATCGCTTTGCAGAAGGAAATATCCCTAATGGCATGGATCACTTGAAGTGAAATTTGCATGACCATTGACAAAGAGCTGGAAAGTGGGATTTAACTAAATAGTCTTCATCAGTCAGTGCCAATAGATGCACAGAATTACATTTTTGGTGATAAATTCTCTTCCTTTCTCACATTCATCCACTAACTCGTGTCTCATGGTTTGGAGATACTGTGCAGTCTACATCCTGTCCCAGAGATAGTAAGAGGACAATTTTCTCCAGTATAGTGCATAATAACAGAACAGCATTAGAGCAGGTTGCTTACCTAGCCACACTCTCATTCAGTAGTTAAACGATATGGAGAATGTCATGTTCAAACAGAGACTAACTGTAACTATGTTGAATTTTAAATAAAATCTCACACTTCGATTCTTTTCTTTGTGTTTCTGAAACCAGGAGGAACGGAAGAGCTCAGCACTGTCGCATTCGCTCTTTCACAGATGAAGAGGGCACTAAATATTTTCTGACTGATAATTTAACTTTCGACAATGTCTATGACCTAGTGCAATACTATCAGAATACACCTTTACGATGCAGTGAATTTGAATTATGTTTAACTGAAGCAGTACCGTGCCCAAATCCTCATGAATCTCAGGAGTAAGTACACCAACAGAAAACTTGTACACTCAATTCAAATCTATCAAAAACAGAAAGAACTAGAGGTCACACATCAAAAATATCTAGCATTTTATTGTATAGTTGTTTTTAATGGCAGTGAATGGAGATTCAGGATAAACTCATTAACCAGTTGAATGATGTCAGCCTTTAGGGTGAGCAGGTATTGTTAACACTGGTTTTTGGTTTCAATGCCCATCTTTCTGACCATAGCCCTCCATACCTCTCTCATTCATGTACCAATCCAAACTTCTCTTCAATGTTATAATTGAACCGGCATCCACCACTTCCGCTGGCAGCTCATTCCACACCTGCATCACCCTCTGTGTGAAGTAGTTCTCCCTCAGATACCCCTTAAATATTTCACCTTTCACCCTAAACCTATGACCTCTAGTTCAAGTCTCACCCAACCTGAGGGGAAAAAGCCTGCATGCATTCACCCGACCTATACCCCTCATAATTTTGTATACTTCTGTAAGATCTCCCCTTATTCCCCTGTGCTCCAGGAAAGTTTCTGTGCTGTGGTGCTCTATGACTTTCTATAAACAAAGAATGGAGAGCAGGTTTTCTTCACGTAGCTAACCAATAACCTCCATGAATGAAATTGCTTCGCAAGTGCCCAGATTGAAAAAGTCTACAGTCTTGTAAGGAACTTAATTTAACTTTTGTGCTTTAATTTTTGATCAAGCTATCAGAAAAGGAAGATTTACATCTCATCAGTTAAGCTGAGGCTAGAATCAAGATTGTTGTCCAGTCCAAAATGATTGCATTTTAATGGTTGTACACATGCATTAAACTTCCCTAATCATACATGAATAAAATTCCTTATGTGAGAACTAGATTCACGAGAAAAGGATAAATTGTGGTTGCACAATAAAAATAATTTATAAAAATAGTTAAAATCAAACTTTCTTTAATTATCATACCTTGAAGTTAGTAGTTCAAAAACTCCTCTTAGATAGGTGGTCTGCCCAATGGAGCTGAGTGTAAAGAAGGTCCCAGTGCTGGGGATGTTTGCCTGGGAGAGAACACTGACATTGGTTCGCCTCTCCTTTCAGTCAATTTGAAGGATTTTGCAGAGACAGTGTTGGTGGTATCATGCCTTCTCTAGGTAGTCCAACTCTCAGAAGCAAATATAAGGGGAGGAATCACTACTGCCCGATAGGCCATGAGGTTTGTGCAGGGTTTTAGATATTAACCTTCAGACACCAGTTTCCAGAGTTAGTCAAAGACTGCCAGTGCATTGAAGGCAGAAGTGAATTTCATCATCAATATCTGCCGTCCCTGAGAGGTGCCTCCTGAGATACGAGAAATCTTCCGTGTTTCCCAGTGTCCCACTATTGATCTTTATTTTCAGGAGCAGAATTGTGCAGGTTGGAAGGCACATCTCGCATGCTTCAGTGAACGAGCTGACAGTGACTGGAAGTTTGGCCTCTGAACACTAGCACATTTCAGCTCGATCACAGAGGTTGGGGTGATCTTGCTTCTGGAGTCTAGATGTTGCAGGTTCAGCAGTTTGCCGCTAGTTCTGTGAATTCCTGTTCTAGCAGGAAGCATGCTGTTTGTAGCACTCTGGTGAGAAAGATTGAGAAAAATTCCTAAACCGATCAGCTGAAGATCAAGAAGTTGGTTGAAATAATTCAATACAGATCCAAAAAAATGAAAGACCATTTCTCAATGAACTGAATCAACTCAGGTCAAAAATGGAAAGATGTACTATTTTTTTCATTTCCAGATGGTACTACAAAAATCTAAGTAGGGGAGAAGCTGAGGACATGCTAATGAGGATACCCAGAGACGGGGCCTTTTTGGTTCGAAAGCGAGATGAGCCCAATTCATATGCTATTACCTTTAGGTAAGAGAACTAACCCTTCCTAAACATCTTTTAATTTAAATGTATCCATGGCACTGTCACTGAACCTTAAAATTGTGACTTACCCCAGGGCTGAGAGTAAGGTTAAGCATTGTCGCATTAACTACGAAGAAGGAAAGTACATACTGGGCACCTCAGCAGAGTTTGACAGCCTCGTGGAGCTTATCAGTTATCATAGAAAACAGCCATTATATAGAAAAATGAAACTTCGTTACCCAGTCACGGAAAAAATGCTTGAGCGTTACAGTGTGGTAAGAGGTTTATTTATTTTCTTAACAATACTTCTTCTACTTATGTGGTATGTTATTGCTGATATGTTTCTTTCCTCAGGCAAGAAAGTGAAAATTTTATTTCCTGAACCCTTAGGTTAACTGGCTGACTTTAGCATCAGTCCACGATCATTGAAGATAATGGAGTGCCTTGATCCTTATAGATTGTCCTTCTAAACAGCTCCATCTGCAAAGTACACTCTCTGCAACCTGACACAATTCTTGAGGATAAAACTCAACTAATATTTATAAGGGAATCGGAAAAGGGATCTAACATCTGAATTAATCAATTCATGGGACTTAGCATTTCTTGCTCACCCTAATTGCCCCTGGAGAAGGTGTTGGTGAGCAGCTTATTTGAACAGCTCCAGAGCTGTTGGGGAGAGAGTTCCACAATTCTGACTCAGTGATGATGAAAGGACCAGCAATATATTTCCAAGTAAGGGAAGTATATGACCCCCCAGGGGAATCTGTCATGTTCCAATGTGCCTGCTGTCCTTTGCCTTCTAGATAGTGGAGAATGAGGGTTTAATCTTCCAACTGAGCCCTTGCATCCTGCATTTGTCCTGAGCCTGTTAAGTGATTTTTGGTTATCCTCTGAATTCCCAAAACTCATGTAAAATTAAGCCTGGCTCCTTTGTTGCTTAATACCTGCAGCAAGTTGTGGACTTGCCTCTAGTTTATATCTGTCGTTTGTTGCTTAAAGCCAATGGCATAGTCACTAGCAGGTGCAGATTTGCCTAAATTCTTGTTATAGATCCAGACTATGTTTCCCTTCTTCTGTTTTTAAAGGAAGTATAGATCATAACAGGATTTTTGATTAAGGTCAGAGTATTAACACATTATCGAGCTAATAGGAAGGCCTCTGCAGAATGGCCCTGAAACCACACACAAAACAATCTTCTCTATTCTACATAATTACAGTTTTGGTCTGCTTTCAGGAAAAAGACTATGGCAGTCTCTATGGTATAAATTACGTGGACCCAAATGAACTTGCACCTTTGAAGGTAGGATTCTGAAATTGACTTGTCGTGTGCTTAATTTTGTATTGACTAAATTTCATTGTGGGAGACAAAATAGGAAATTCAAAGTGAAATTCTAGTTCTGGGTTTCTAACTTCCGCACCAAAATCTGACAGTACAAGTCTTTGGAGAATCTTCCATCCCTGTTTTCTCATTTAACACTAGTAAGTTGTAGTTGGATATTGTGGAGTTTTGAAAAGTGATTCATGAATAACACATAAGATTCAAATCTCTTTTCATTACTGCTGGTTCTTCTCCAACTGCCATTTAGGTAACTTGCAACCAGTTAATTTTTGTCAGCGTAACCTGTGCTTTGGCTATCAGGAGCCTAAATACATTATACAGATGTCAATGTATTGTCTGATATACTCGAGGGAGAACTCCTCTGCAAAATGGAGATTGCTCACTGCATCAGATGTAAGGTAAGCTCAGCAGAACGTCCAGTAGAATTGACTTTTTTGAGTTGTAAATAAAGTGAAAATCCATTCCCTCCTAATTTTATCCTCTGCCCTTGTCTCCTCCAAAAGATAAAAGACTTGTTTTTGTTATCACACCTTGCACAATTCTTTCAGGATGTCCTGAACTACTTTGCAGCCAATGAAATACTTATGAAGTATAATGATATAGAAGGCCACAGAGTCGGCTCATGCATAGCTAGCTAACCTAAATATCAGCACGAAAGTTACCCACTAATCTTTTTTTTGTGTTTGTATACTAAATATTAGCCAGGATATTGGAGATATTTCTCCTTCTCTTCTTCAAAATGACATTGTGGTACTTTATACATTCAACCTGACAGAGCAGAGAGGGCTTCAGTTTAGTATTTCATCCAAAGGATGGCACAGCTGACAGTGCCGCACTACCTCTGTACTAACCTGGAGAGTCAGCTAGATTTTTATGGTCATCCCTCATAAGTGGGACTTGAACTCACAACCTTCAGACTCAGCTGGCAGAGCTAGGAACAGAACCAAGGCTGATATAAGATTAATTTGGCATTGAAGATTAATTGTAGAGTAAATGGGAACCATGCAGCATTTATTAATGCTATCGGTGTTCATGATCAGAATCAGGAAAGGTCTTTTGTGCTCTGACTGAAATGAATAATAGAATGAACCGTGAACTCATCTGATGTCCCCTGACTGCTAAATTGTTGGAAGCATTTTCTTTGTTTAAACTAAAGATAACCTTCAGTGTAGAATCCCACTCAGAATGATTAGTTACGAATGAAAAGTACCTTTCTATACAAAAGAATGAAACCATATGTTGAAAATGTTGATCAGAGACTATAGTTACCTGAAGGTGGAACAGTGTTGCTCACAATGAAGAAAGACAATATTAAATTAAGAGAACAGTTCATGTGGTTCAGCCTTTTGAAAGAACCTCCTAAGTAGAAGACTGAGACTGCTATGCATGATGGACAACAATTTCAATTTATGTAGCACCTTTAACATAGCAAACCCTTCTGAGGGGCTTCACAGGAGCTGTTAACCACATCAGGAGATCTGAGCACAGGTGATCAACAGCTTGTTCCAAGAGTTTTAAAGATGATCTTAGCAAAGGAAAGAAAGAGAGGTGTAGGAAAAGAGCTTTGAGGGCTTTGACCGGTTGATACTGCTGTCAATCATAGAGTGATTAACTTTGTGTATTTGAAAGCAAGCGTAAGAAATTAAAATCATGGTGTTTGTTAACTGGGAGTTTCCATAAATTTCCGTAATCCTAATGAAATAAGCCCTATTCGAAGACAAATGCTTCCTTTGTTGACTGTTAATTATTGGTTAATATTCCTTGTCTGTTAACTATAAATAAAAGTCCTCTTCATTGTGACTCAATTTCTTTAAAGTTTTAACCATGTGTTTCTTAATCCACAGGGTTCAGTGAAAGCTCTGTACCATTATCAAAGTCAACAACAAGATGAACTGAGTTTTCCTAGAGGCGCCATCATCCTCAATGTCAAAAAAAACGATCAAGGATGGTAAGGATTCTTGTCCTCCAGCTGGTATATAAATTGATCATTTATCAGGGGTTTTCTCTTCATTTGAGTATTGAAGACACAAACAGTGACAAGAGGTGCATTTATAATTATCAGTGAGTTAGAGGGAAGAAGGTGTAGCAGGTTCAAAGTACTGTCCCAGAGCATCCTGAGGGAAATAATGAGTAGCAGATATAAAAAGACAAAGCACGTGGAGCCTCAATGTTCCAGTGAGATCATTGCACGTTTTCTGGCACTGCAAATTAGCTCTGGAGAACCTGGCACTGATTACCACACAGCTCTTCACCACCACAGACCTTTGATAGTTTCCGAGTCCCATGTACCCCATTCCACATGGACAATATCTTCCTCAAAAAGACATCTCGGTCAGCATCCCTGAAGTTTGCTGCTACATTCTTTCATCATTTCTATTCTGATGCAGGGTTTCAACACAAAACATCAACAATTCCTTTCCTCCCACAGATGCTGCTCAGCCTGTTGAGTACCTCCAGCAGCTGTTTGTTCCTGCAGATTCCAGCATCTGCAGTCTCTTGTGTCTCCAAGTTTCTGTCCTTCATGCCTGTATTCTCCAGCAAATATTTCCCCTTTAGTTGCTGTGGGTATTACATCCCATTGTCGTGTGTGTATGTGTATGTGTATGCACGTATGCGGTAAACATTCAATGTAGAAGTGACTACACATTGCACTCCACTCTTCAAATTGAATCCTTCGGTGGAATTTCTTCATTTCTCCTATTTTTACTCCTAGGCTGCCCCCAACAACTTCAAGGACATTCAGGGACCTTTAGGACCAACATCTGCCTTTACAATAGGTGTTACATTACTTTCCTCTGTTTGTGGCTTAGAAGGTCTGGCTGCCTCTTCATATACAATGTGCCTGGCTTGCAATTTAGAACAAGATCTAGGAATTCTTGAAGTCATGTTGAATTCTGCTTCATTTTTTTGAGTTGCAAATTATTCTTTTAGCTGCTACCATTAAAGTGCTTTCTGTTTATCCAGGAATAGTTCGTTCCTGATGTTTGCCTTTTCTCCTGTCTACATGGCATTATCTTGACCACAGCATCTCATTACAGTTGTGGTACTTTTATAAATTGTTTACAGATTGCTACAAAGAGGAAAAGTGGCATCCAATTTGTGCACAGCAAGCTCCCACAAACAAATGACATTTTGTATTAATGGTGCTTGGTAAGGGATACGTAATTTATCCAGGACACCCTGGATAATATCCTGCTTTTCTTCAAAGTAGTTCCACAAGATCTTTTGTATCCACCCAGGAGAGAAGATAGAATCTCAGTTTAACTTTCTCGTGCAAAACATAGCATCTCGTACAGTGTTACAATTTAGTGCCCTAGAATGGGATTTGAACCTTCAACCTTCAAGGCTACTAGTAACTGAGCCTCAGCTGACAAACTGAGATAAGGATTAATTGGGACCTGTGAGTCCTTTGCAATGTATCGATCAATTGGGATTGATATTTGCCAGCATTTATTATTACATTTCATGTTTCAAAGGACTTCCTTGTTGGTTTTACTGCAGCTAAGACCAATATAATAATTTTACTGATTCCTTAAAAGTCAGACTACTTGCTCATGAATAAAGTAGCTTCCAGGCTGCCTGAGGAGACAGGTGTATAATTATTAATTTCACCCTTGGGTCAGTTGGTAGCATTCTTGCCTCGGAATCAAAAGGTTGTGGCTTCAAGTACCACTCTAGAGACTGGAGTACAAAGATAAAGACTGACACCTCAGTCTAGTACCATCTCCAGGTTGTTAGTGCTGGTTTCTGGATTACCAGCAATATAACCATAATCCACTTTAGCTAAGCACTCAGAAGAGTTACCTACAGACTAATTGCATTCCTTTCATCCCAGGCACAATGTTGCTTTAGTTCTCACTATAATTCCATAATTCTATGTACATTATACATTTAGGTGGAAGGGGGACTATGGAGAACAAATACAAAAATACTTTCCAGCCAACTATGTGGAAGAAATAGCAGCTGAAATTCAAGAAGACAATAACAGCCAGGTATATTTTGTTTGATCATTGGTTTTAATTTTTTTATATGACCTTAAATACTTGACCTCGCTGTAGTTAGCTGTACTATTCTATTTAAGTGTATCGATGCAACCCTGAGAATGGATCTTTCTTTTAGTTATGTTTCCATTACTGTTATTTTTGCTATCATGACCATATAGCTTACAACGTATAAACTGATAATGATCCTGAATTAACTTTATCCTGTCTGTAGATCACTCCACTGTGTTAATTTTTTTTTTCATTTTATTGTTCAGATAACAGAAGATAATCCCCTGGGAGTATTTTGCAGAGGAATTGTAGAACTTGCTAACTGTTCTGTTGGTATGTATGAGTTGTTCCCAATATACAATAATGAAAATAAGTGATAATTTAGATTGTCTTGATTTCACTTGTTCTGATTGTTAGAGTTCACACATGCAAAGGCACACTAAAGTATACTTACTTTGAAAACAGTTAAGCAGACAAATGGGATGCATGAGATGGCTTTCGTGTTCACTATCCAACCTAAAGTACCCATGGATGCACCACCCCTGGATATTGCTACTGAATCGCTGGAAGATTTGTTTTCATGGTACCATGAAGTGGTACAATGTTCTCAGAAGATATACGTACAGGTATGTCTCTGCCCAAAGACTTATTTAAAAGTAAAGCAAACTGTAAATAAAATATACCTGTCCACTGAAAATGAGTTCTAACTTTAGTCTAATATATTAATAACATTGATTAATTCACTGCATTTGCCCATTTGCATTGAATTGTTACAGACAAATTAAAAGCAGCAATTTCTGTCCACTGTGAAGCTAAGCATTCCTCTGGTAACCACGTACAAGCTTATCAGTGACTATTTTCCCCTACTCCTAAAGCATTTCTAATTTACCTAATTTCCTAATCAAAGTAAATCTTCACAGATGTGCAAGTGATTCTCTACAGATACAGTTTTACCATTTGTTGCAGAACAACTTCAGACAATGGGGCATTTTAGATCATTGTACTTTTGTTTCAAGGTGATGTTTTATGCTCCTCTCCTCACCCAATGAAAATACTTAATATGGAAATATGAATAATGACTGTTGGCAGACTCTTCAACAGTGTAAACCAAATGAGAATCCTGACAGATTTCCTTAGCCTAGAAGTGTTGAGCCAGTTGATTGAAAGATCTTATGATAATTACAGTTAAGGAAGATATTATGGCCATCTGAAAAGATGCAATATTTCCTGGTATCTGTGCTAAATTAATATTGGAATTTAATTTAAAATAATATTCTGGATATCCTTTTTCCATCCCATTAATGGGCAGCAGAGCGATGCAGCATCTGACTTGTGCAGTCCTGGTCTCTGGTGTGAGGAGTTTGCACCTTCTTTTTCTGACTATCTGGGTTTTCCCTGCATGCTCCAATTTTCCCAAGTTTGTAGGTTAGTTGGCTACAATAGATTGCCCATTGTGTGCATGTGAGAGGTGAAATCTGGAAGGATGGAACTTGGGGAGAATAGGTTACAGGGAAAATTAGTGGGGAATGGAATTGTTTTGTGATCAGGGATAGATGAACTGAAATGGCCTCCTATTTTGTAAGGAAATATGGATATTATATGGTTCTTGGTTATGTAAAGGATTATTTTTATGTATATCTACATAACAACAGGCAAAGTACTTTTATTCACAGGGAGAAAAATTCTCTTTCCTCCTTTAAATTGTTGTTATGAATTCAAAATTTGTACACAGTTCCAAAGCAAAGAATTTTTTTGGTAAACATAAGTATCACCTTACAGAGGAAAAAAGTACAATCTGGAAAAATAAAATGCTTTTGTGACCACGCTGGATATAAATGCCCCTCTACCCTGCTTTGATTGCAAGTAATACTTGTTAAAACATTAAAAGTTAATCTCTGCAAAAGGAATGGGATTAATATTTGTTAGTCACAACCTGTGGAATGGGATGATCAAAAGAGAAGTAAAATGTGGCACAGATCCCTCGACATTACTGGGATGATGAAATTGCCCTATGTTGACAGACTGGATGGATTAGGCCTATATTCCCTGGAATTTAGAAGAATAACAGGTTGAAATGTGTACCATTTGATAGGATAAATACAAGGAGAATGTTACCCTGGAACTCCAGAACTACAAGTCACAGTCGCAAATAAGGAGGAAAAATAATTTTTACATAAAGTAGTTACGGATCTTTGGAATGATCAAATCCAGAGGGCTTTGAATAGGCAGCTCTTGACTTTAATCAAGACAGAGATTGATAGATTTTGGATGTTAGAGGAACTGAGGGAAATTAGAGTTGAGACAGAAGTCGATTTTATTGAATGGCTTCCTGCTTCTATTTCTGCTCCTGGTTCATGGATGAATAGATTTATGTGTGAAATTTGTTATATATGTAATGATGAAATATTAATTTTCTCTTGAATGGTCCAAAATCTGATTTGAGCTCTGTTTCAACAGGAGGAGAATCGAAATGAGATGGAGAGGAAGCAACAGATTGCCAAAGAATTGTCTGATTTAGTTGTGTACTGCAGGCCAGCAAAGTGCAAAGAGTTTTTTCCAACTGGTAATTTTTTTAATAGTACCATGACTTAGCTGACTTTGAAGAACCTGCCCTTCATGTAGAAATAGAATAATCTTTCCTATCAGAATTATTCACCTGACAACACAACAGAAATGAGAACATTGTTTATGTTGTACAGAAAATGTTATAATGATATTAGTACTTAAATCTAGACTAGTAGTGACAGATCACTGGGTGCTACTGAAATAGTGTATGTTGCTCCAGCTGGGCATGGTTGCATGTTCAAGTCTCACTCTGATTCGGTTCCTGATATCTTTAATAATGAGATTCAAACAATAGCATCCTGACTTTGTAGTAAGGGCTAACAAATTATTAAAAGGGAGGGTAACATCCAATCTGACCGTGTAGGGTATTCTTTACTCACCCTACCTCAGCAATGGATTTGTTTCTTGCACTATAGCATGGACTTGTCTCTGATTATACCTTTTTCACACTGATGCCTTGTTATTGCACAGTCTTTTCAGAACACTGCAGCACAGTACAGGCCCTTTGGCCCACAATGTTGTGCTGACATTTTATCCTGCTCTAATATCTATCTAACCCTTCCCTCCCATTTCTCTATCATTCACGTGGCTATCTAAGAGTCTCTTAAATGCCCCTAATGTATCTGCTCCCACAACCTCTGCCAGCAGTGCGTTCCATGCACCCGCCACTCTCTGTGTAAAAAAACTTGCCTCTGACATCCCCCTTATACCTTCCTCCAATCACCTTAAAAGCAGTTGGGATATTATCTGGTGTTAAAAGCGCTATATAAATACAAATTGTTGTTAAAGGTTATTAAAATCATTATATTCTTAGGAAGTGTCTCGGGGATAAAAAAGATTCACTTCACCAGTTCAATGGGTTCTGAAGTACAGGTCCTCAGACGCTCTGTGACAGGTGGAGCAGGAGACCCTTAACAAAACAGGTAAGTAGTTTGGGAGGTGGTGTGCTCCTTCTGCCATTTAATAACAATAATAGCATATTTACTCCCATATGGTGTGTGTTCTGTGCACCAAATCTTTGTTACTTTCATAATATCAACTAATAGGGGCTAGGGGATAGATAATGACTCTCCAAAATAATGTCTTGACATTATTTATATCCACTTGCAAGAACTTAGGAGCCACAAGAGACTGCAGATGCTGGAATCTGCAGCAACAAACAATCTGATGGAGCAACGCAGCGGGTGAAGCAGCATCTGTGTGGGGAAAGGAATTGTTGATGTCTCAGGACGAAACCCTGCTTCAGGACTTAAGAGCACTGCTTAACATCTCATCAGAAAGGTGGCCCTTCCAAAGTACCAATAGTACTTTAGAAAAACAGCTTATATTTTCGTACTCAAATCCCTGGAGTGGGGCCTGAAATCATTTCCTGATACTTAAGTGAGAAAACTATCAACTGAGCCACGTTGACCACCATTATTGAAAAGAGTGCATAAGACTGAATTCAGACTAGCATTGAGAAGGAAAAAAATTCACATAGTGTTCTACCATTTTGCTGCAACTCAAAAAAAATGTTTATTTCTTTAAGGGCAGTTAGAGCATTATCTAATGTGCCACTACCGATACATAAGAATAACTAACAGGATAAATAAGTAGAACAAATCTACATAATTTTAAAAAATACAAACTGAATGCTAGAAACAAACAAAAATGAAATAGCTTGCAGAATTTGCATTCACACTTAAGTGTTCAGAGATGTCCAGAGCCTGTTGAACTATATATAAATATTACCTGTGTGTTGGTGCACTTTTTTGCATATATTAAAACTTAATTTTCTTAAAGGAAATGATCATCAGAGTATGTCAGCAAATCCAGTAGGCAGTGTCAAAAGATGGACTATTTTAGGAAAATGCACAAGGGAATTAGTCAATAAAATATTTATTCTATTCATTCCTAGCCATTTAAATTTTTGTAGCAAATTAATAATCACAGATTTGGATTATGTATTACATGTTACTGCAATTTTGAAGTGTAATGAATTTTTGAATGTGCTTAAGCAAATTGCAGCATGAACTATCAAGCCTCTTCGTAGTTTTCAGAAAATAATTTTTTCTGATTGTTTACATTATGAATATCCAAAGATAAACTGTGCAGATATCTAGGATACAAACTTTTATTCACGTCATATTTAAAGAAAAATAACTTGCCTTGATTCCCGAGCCATTAGGGATAACAAGATTACAATTAGTGATTATAGAGTAATTGTAATTTCACTGAATAATCTTTAAATTAGAGAAGATGGACAAATTAATCAGGAGCAGCACTTCAAACGTTTCAAAATGGGAAATGAAGGAAGCTATGACATAGTCTTGTTCAAAGTTCCATAGATCACAATTGACTCATGCACTCAGATAGAATTATTTATCCACTGCTATTGGTGTAATTATCTCAACACAATTAATTTAGCCAGAATTGTAAAAATAAGGGGCTTGAGCTATGCAGATTTTATCAAATAAAATCTCTCTCCTAAATTTTCCTAAGAGATCAGACCACAAATGGAGCTATTATTTTTGTAATTTTTTTTTAGCTCATATACTGGAAAGCTCTCCAAGAATCAGATTATTTTAAATCGCAATTGAGAAAGGGCAGTATCACCACTTAACAGAACAGTTTACACAGACAGTTCTTGGAACCACAATCTGGCATGAACTGATATTTTGTAAAATCACACTCAGCATTAATCGTGCTGAAAACCACTTGATCATTTGCAAGATTACTGGCTGAAAACTGACATGGCACAGTACTCTGTGGTGAATAAATGCTGGCTCTGGTGGCGGTTAAAATAATGCTGTTCTCTATTCTGTCATTATAGTTGCTTATTAACTGTGTCTATAGTTGGCATTAGCCGACTACCTCAGCCTTTAGTCAATTTGAAACAGGCTTGTCTATTTAGCAGAGCAGCTCTGATTTCTTTAGAACACTGGAGCAACAGAATTAGAGAAAAGTTCTCTAAGTAACAAAAATTGTCTCTGTACAAATAACACTTTCCTTACATAAACAAACTGAACCATTATCATAAACCAGATTTGACAAAACCTAGTGATTAACTTTTAACTAAGACAATGGGTAATGTAAGAGTCCTGGGAAAAGCACAGCAAAGATGCACTAAAATAATACAATGAACAATAAGTTAATGCAATAAAGGAAGAGTGAAAAAACCTAGGTACTTCTTTGACACAGAAGGGTTAGAGTAGAACAAAATAGAAGTTTTTAATATTATGACCTGTCTTGAAAGGGTAAATAAGTTAAAAAATGTTTCCATTGATTGACTATTTGATATACATGGCATCACGGACAGGATTAACTCAAGAATAAATGGAAAGGTAAGGAAATATTTACATGCTGAGGCCTAATGTAACATAAAATGCTTTAACATAGCTTAAGATAGAGTTAATGAAAAGAGGATCTTATCTATATATTTGGAGAAAGAGTTCAGCAATATGAAAGGAAAATAGATTAAGGGTAGGTAACTCCAGGTGAGGAACATATTTTCAAAGAGCTTCAAAGGGCTGTATGGCTTCACTGAGCACTAAATAATTTCTAATGATTCTAATTTTCTTTGATAGAATATGTTCTACTGCATTGTGAAATACTGTAATGTGAAATAACACACAACACTGAAGTAAGAGCTCCCTAAAGTGAGGCATCAATGTCGATGAAAGAAAATAATTCATAACTGTACACAAGCTCTGGATTCCTGACACTTGATGGTTGAGTGGCCATTGCTCACTATTGATTTTCTGAAGTACTGATACGGCACAAGAGGGGCATTCAATCTCTCAAACCTGGTCTGCCATTCGATTAGATCGTGGTTGATCTCCCTTTTAACTCTTTGATGCCACAACCATCAATATCCTTTCCAAACAAAAAGTCTATTTCAAGACAAAGGAAATTTTCAAGTGACCTACCTTAGTATTCCAAATTTCCATTAGACTTTTTGTAAAGAAGTTCCTTTTTGCACACCCTCCCCTCACCTCCATTCCATCAGGTACTTG
>JARFYF010000017.1:17693901-17705631 GCA_030265395.1 Rhina ancylostomus | reverse complement strand
TGATAGAAGGGAAACAATCTTTGCAGAATGAAAGGTAGGTCAGTGGACAGGTTATGTTATTTCCAGAAACCGATCATTTATTGTATTTATTTCTGAAAAAAAAGGAAAAAAAGAGCCATGTTGACTTTTAAAAGGATTTGGTTAAAAAAAACTGAACATACATTTGGGAAGCAATCAAATGATACCAAAATGTTTCTGAAAGTCATTATGCTGGGTACAATCAGTTAAAGTTTATTTTGCAGCCATGCATTTTAGGTAGTTTTATGCTATCTTAAAAAATGAAACAGTTCTAAACATTGTGAACTTTGCTTGTTATTGTCAATTATTTAACATATGCAAATAAATAAATTCATATTTGCACTTCTGTTTCAGTGTATGTTCATGAACCATATATATTGCTAAAATATGATTATAGAATATTAACTGCAAAATATAGATAATTGCATATATAAAATTGCACCATGTAGATTCAATTGTAAAGGCATCTTATTTCCAATGAGGCTTAGGAGTTCCTATCAGCTTGCATCCCAAAATTACCTTGCATGAATGCACCATATTTTTTAGTCAATTAGATCAATATTGCACAAGGGCCACAATATCAGGCAGTCAAGTGGTGTACATTATCATGCATTTTCCATGGCAGATAAATGGTGGGGGGGGGGGGGCAGGGGCACCTATACTTGTGTAATACTTTTGGTGACAACAAGAGTGTCAAATGGCAAATGCACCTCTTATCAATCCCTCCTGACATCTTCCCCTATAGTTAGGGATTTACTTGTTTCCTTTATGTATGTTTCTGCGCAGTGCCTTGGAGCATCTTTCTATATAGAAGCATTGTGCAAACATAAATTGTTGATGAGTACTAAGAGTATTAATGACAACAAATAGAGTTTTGCTATTCATGAAAATGTTACGTTTCAATGTCTAAAACAACAATTATAAACAAAATTTGTAAAATATTGGAGGGTGTTTGTGAAAATGAAGGAATAAGAAAAAAAATATTCAATTTCTTTCTAAAAGAGTTTGGCCAAAGCAGTTATTTACTAAACAGAGCCCATAAAACAGGAATTTCATTTACATTCAACTAGTTGGGATAGGAGTTGTGTAAAAATGGGTACTTAATGTTCAACGCAGGCCTGTTTCCACACTGAATCTCTGAGACACTATTCATATTAAAAACAGTCGGTCAGAACTTAATACTTAAAATATTCATCCAAACTATTAAACAGATAATGTTTGCAAGATAAATTTATTAGTAACAAATGTAGCATTTTTATACAAATAACTTTTAAAAATGTTCCATATTAACAAAAGTTTTTGCTAGTGTAATTTGCTTCTGACAATCATTTTTGTTTTAAAATGCAGCACAGAAATGATACTAAATATTAGTCTATCAAATTATCATACTTAAGCTTATTTTTCTTCCCACTAGTGCAAATATTGCATACATTGATAAGGACACCATCTTAATTTCTGCATTTCCGGTTAACAAAAATAACTTGCTAGAAATTACCAGAAATCTAAAACAACAATCCTTAAAAAAACTAAAACCCAGATTTGCCTTTCCTCTGAAGGGTTACATGATTTACAGTAGTTGTTATAAAAGCCAAAAGATTTGCCCAATTCCCTTTATCTGGTAATATAAACTTTGTTACATTAAATAAGTTTTCATATCATCAGTGTCTCTCTCACTTATGCTTAACTGACAAAATTCTCTCAACAGTTTTAAAATCACATCGGTGTACTATGATATACGAATTTTAAGTTCATGCATGGGACTACGAGAAATATGGAGTGCAGTCAGTTTCTGCACTGCAATTGGTTGGTGCATTCAACCAATAACCAAAAGGCTGGTGAATGAGCTTAGTCAAATCAGGCATTGATTTTTGGGTGGCAGAGTGGCGTAACAGCAGCACAATAGTAGTGCTGCTGTGTATAGCTCCAGTGACCCAGCTTCAATCCTGACCTCTGGTGCCCAGTGTACAGTTTATACATTCTTCCTGTGGCGAGTTAGATTTCCTACAGGTGCTCATTTCTTCCCATATCTCAGAGATGTGCTGATCTGTAGGTTACTTGCTTGCAGAAAAATCACCCGTACTGTAGGTGAGCGGTAGGAGAATGAGGATGGAGTCAATGGGCATATAAGAGAGAACAGGTTACAGGGAACTAAGTAGGGAAATGGGACAAATGGGAATGTTCCACAGACCTGCCATTGTCTTGATGGGCCAAATGGCCTCCACATCATTTGTAACTATAAAAATGAGAAGTTACCTCTCAAAAGGCTAACCAAAACCAAGTTTCTTAACAGACTTTAATGCCCTAATCCAATCTGACAGATCAGTATAGTTCCGAACATGTGGCATACTACTGCAGATCTTGTTTGCTCAGTTAATAATCTTTTGCCACCATTCAAAGATGAAGATGAATATTTTCCCTGATTAACATTCCTTCCCTAACAAAAACAGATTAAAAAGTACTTAATCTCTTGACTGTCTGCAGAATGCTACCGGCACAGAATGCCTGTCATTTTGTCTACATTAACCATATTGCCTACCAAATAGTAATCTATTATCAGAAGCCCTCTGATATGTTGAAGCATTATATGGAGATATTACCTCATTCATCATCGTTTCTGCTTTGAGAATTATGTGCACTGACAATAGCATTAACTTGAATTTAACCTTCAAACCACTTAAATGTTCTCACCTAAGTCTCAGCAAGAAGAGGAAAGTCCATCATATTATGAATACATCAATGTAAAATATTAAGTTAATATTCCATTTGTTACCCATTAATTCAGCTTCAGAGAGAGATTTGATTAATTTCCTTAAGTTTTAAGTTATTTTTCTTCATTTTTCTATTTCAATATATAAACATATTCATTATAATCATGGTGGGCAAAATGTAAAGCAATAAAAAGCTTCAAAGCAATCAAATTACATGTTAGGAATGTGATAGAATACTCTCCACTTGCCTGGATGAATGCAGCTCCAGCAACTCTCATGAGGCTTGGTATCATCCAGGGCAAAATACCTCAATCAGCTGGTACCCCATCAACCACCCTAAACATTCATTCCCTTTACCACTGGCTCACTATGGTTGCAGTATATACCATCTATAAAATACATTGCAGTACATGACCTCAGTTATTCTGACAACACCTCCCAAAGCCTTCCACTAAGGAGGACAAAGCCAGCAAGCACAAAGGAACACCACTGCCTGTAGGTTTTCCTCCAAGTTCACAGGGTCTAAATTCTGGTTCTCCTTATCCAACAGTGCTGTGGATGCAACTTGACAAGAAGGACTACAATAATTCAAGGTGACGCCTCAGTACCACCTCCTCAAGGGTAATTAGAGATAGACAATAAATGCTGCCTTTGTCAACAATGCCCAGATCCAGAAAAATGAACGAACAGAAAAAAAAACTTCTCCCTTATCATGGTCAAACTAGTTTATTACTCTGCACATTTTCTAGAGGCAAGGATGTTTCTCAACTTATCTATCATAAGCCACCTCCTTGGTCACAAAATTAAGTTATGCCACAGCATCTGCAGGTACTCCACAATTCATGACCAAATCTGACCCAGTTTTGATGTTAAAATTATACTGTTGCTTTACTTCTAGCCTGATTTCAGCCTTTCTAGGATTTATAAAGGGAGACTCTCTTTCTCCTCGGCACTTTCTCAACATATTTCTTTGCCACTCTCTTATTCTAACAAAGACATTATCCAAATATTTCAAAACTACCTGACACACCCATTGCTAAAGTAGAAACCTAATCTCCCGTTCACTACCTCACCTCTCTAATTTTGCAAGACATGCCACCAAAAAGGAAAGATAATTGCCCTCATGCCTTTTCTGGCCCCAACTCTTCTTCCCATTAATTTACCCTAATGGGAAAGCTAAATCTAATTCACTACATTGATCTCAGACTATCAGTGGTAATTGAAGCTCATTTTATCATGAAAATACATTGAACAGTCATGTTGTTTTCTCTATCTTCAAACCTGTGTCAATTTTCAAACTTTAGCAATTAGGCTCTGGGCTGTAAGGAATGTTCAGTAGAATATTAACTGCATGGAATATTATGCTGAAACAACTGGAAGCCAAGACATGATAACTACTAACAGCAACAGTAAAAATATAACATCCAACACAAGGCGTTTAATGTTGTGTGTCGATGATTGCCGCCCATGACCACGTGCTTTAAACCACTCCACTATTTCATTCAAACTATGCTCTTGTGGATCATACCCGAGGTCTTTTCTAGCCTTTTGTATGCTGAAATAATGAGTGACTCCTGTTTTATAGACTTCCGTGCGAGTCAGAAGTGGTTGAAAATTATAAATGCGACCTACAAAAAAATGAATGATTTCTGTTAGGAAAGCAAAGTAATAGATCAGTCTGAGTGGCAGTCGAATTGTGGGGTACTTGTAGCCAAGGCCTTCCACCAGTGGTTTGAAAAATTCGAAGTTGTTCACTGGTTTGCCATCAGAGACAAAATAAGCTTGCCCAGCTGCTATGTAATTTTTTCCTCCTGTTAGAGCTTCTGATGCCAGTACTTGTGCAGAAACAAGGTTGTCAACATGGACAAACTCTACCAGACAATCCGCTGCCCCATATACAAACTTGAAGAGACCATTCTCTATATAATTAACTATCCTTGGAAGATGTCTTTGTTCACCAGGTCCATAGATACCTGCCGGCCGCAGGGCACATGTCCTTAAAACACCAGTGCCTTTCTTTAGCTTTGTGCTATTTGCATGTAGCACCTTCATCTCGGCTAAAGATTTGGTCCTTGAATAGTGATCTGGGTGAAGATGCAGTGGAAGATAAGGGAGCGACTCATCTCCATTTTTAATTACTTGGCCCCCAAACACAACATTGTATGTACTTGTGTAAAGAAGTCTTGGTACCCCATTCCTCAGGCATGCCTTGATTACATTATCCGTTCCTTTAACATTGACTTCCTCTATCAGCTTTACATTTAACTGCTCCTTTCCAGACATGCCATAAGAAGCTAAATGGAAAACACAATCTACATTCTTGAATGCGGCCTCTACCTCCAGGTAGTTGCAGATATCTCCCTTTATAAAGCTTACTGCATCAGGCACTTCCTGTAAAGGACTGTGGATATCAAACAGAACCACCTTCAGACCCATCTTCTGCAAGGTGCAACCCAATCTAAAATATAAAAGACAAAAGACAGCTTAAAAATAGTTCACTGTTACATGAGATTATTAACATACAATTACTGGATGGAACAGATGCAAATATTCAGTTATAATTCATTTTCACTTTTAAAGTACATCAAAAATGTAAAAAGGTTCTTTCTTTCAATAAGCATAACTAGTGCCTAGGAAATTGAGCCTCTCACATGAAAATCAAAACCCTGCAAATGCTAGAAGTCTAAAATAAAAACAGTAAACACTCAACAGGTCAGGATCAGCTGTGGAAAAAGAAACATAGTTAATGTTTCAAGTTGAAAACTTTAACATGAAATATTAACCCTCTTTTTCCATAAATTCTGCCCAACATGCTGAGTGATTGCAGCATTTTGTTAAATTAAATCTTTGAAATAACTAGCTAATTCCCCAAATTAAAATGCATCATTCACACACCCCCTCCCAAGTAATCCACTCCCCCAAAATATCCACACTATCCTAAAAATTTATCCTTACCAAGTATATATCAATTCCTTTTAGAGTTACTATTGAATCTTTTGGCAGCAATTCTTTAAAAATAGGACAAAATAACAAAAAGATGAAGAAAAATACAAATGTTAATCATAAATTAAGAAAAATTAACTCGCAGATGGTGAGATAATACTCAATGAGTACATAACAGACATAATACCCTTTATTTCTGACCTAAATGCTATTATTGCAAGTACTCCAGGGGGCTATTCGTAAATTTTGTGATGCATGACTTTCCATAACCAATACTACCATCAATGAACTGTCTGATTCCATGCTGCATATATATGGCAAGCCTAAAGTGCAGTGAATCGTGCCAAGATCTTCAAAAAGATACTTGGATAATAGCAGTGAGATTAATTAGAAAAATAAGGAGACCATGATCTACATGAAACACAAGTTTCTTTATCAATAAAGCAGATACAGTACAAGCTGTTTAAATATTTCCATCTGTTTTTATTGTTAAACAATTAGACTTATTGAAACAGTTTTCAAATGTCACTGTTGCATTTGTGCAAGAATGTTATGTGCTTTACTATTAAACTCTTGCAACTGGAGCTTCACAAATTAATGATATTTTCCAAAATGAGAAAAACAAAGGGAAACAAAATTCTAAATCTATAAAATATAAACCTGGAATATAAGAATTTCAAATTGAAATACAAATCTAAGAAATACAAATGCATCCAATTTGACATGTGCAAGTAAACAAAATAGTGATATACTGAAGATGCAGTGCACCTCCATAATTACCTTATTGCTATAGATATAGTGCATAAGGCACATGGCAGATGCACATTTCAAGTGGAGTGGCATTGAGGCAGTGAAATAACTCTCTAGATGCTGGTTACTAAGGAAAAGTGCATCCAACTATCACAGACAACAATAATTCCAAATCTTGAGCAGGCTCATTGTAAGATCTACTGGAACAGAAAAAGAATGCTTTCCAACAAAATTCTGCACTAAGTTTTTCAGAGAATATATAAGCTGCAGAAAATGCTGGAATAATGCAGCTTTGGTGTTGGAGTTAGCAATGCGAAAGAATGACATTCTCACTAGGAGGCTGCAAAGAAAATTATGTGAGAAAGGTGTGTGAGCAAGAGAAAAGTATGAGTTTCAATGGGCCTCTGCTCTGTGTTTTTACCCTCATGTTTTACCTTATGTTATTTTAAATTGCTACATCATTGGGTTGGTGACTACTATATCATCCAGTTAACCATATAAAGCAGGTCTGTTAAATGTTTCAATAATTCTATATTATCAGTTACTCCACTGGGCAGATCTTGCATCCAACCTGAAACATATATTTACTTTCCAACATCTAATTGCAGACAAAGGTTACTACATGACCTAGAGCCCCTAACAATCCTTGTATGTACTGAATTTTACATATTTGCCATGTTACTTGATAGTTTTTTCTATCTTCCAGAAGGTGGACAGATAATCAAACAAGCAAACAGGTTCACCTGACAAAAAATGAAAATGCATCCAAATCGTGAAATGGAATCCACCCATTGGGTTCAAATGGAATCAAATGGATTGCCTCATCATCCCACTACTGTTAATGGACTAAATTTATTAAAAGTTGTCCAATTTTGTTTCTTGCCAAGGGATTTTGAATTAACAGAAGCTTCGGAAGCAAAATGGCATGCAGCACAACTTTAAATGGGGTTTTTACTTAGCACAATGTAAAGGCAATTCCCAGAAACATTATTGTAAAGTGTACTTATTATTTACCTCACTTTCAAACTGAAACTCCAATATGTAATTACAATTTAATTCAAATATATCATAAAGAATCTTACCTACATCCTAAATAACCTCCCCCACCAGTTATCAGAATAGTTTCAGGTGCTGTGATCTTTTCAGATGTCTTCATTTCTTGAGATTAAATGTTCAAAAGTACAGTGGGCTGTTGAAAATAAAATGCAAATACAACTTCCCTGAAGATAAAAATAATTCACAATATAAAGTACTGAAAAACAAAGCAACTTATCTACAAGCTGGAGATCAGAAAGTATTGTTTGTGTGGAGTTCACCCTTTCCAAAGTCAGTTTAACTGCTGGAGATTTCTAACATCAAGTAACAAAGACATCAGCATGCAGTTTAACAACCAATCGCATCGGAGAGTTCTTACAACAACAAGTCAGAACCAAGGAGGAAAGTAAAACACTTCTTTAAAGAACATTTTTAACATAGGAAAGAAAACAAATATTGGGACATGCAAAAGACTGATACAGAATTGAAATACAAGGATGTTATGTACAAACCAGTAGCTTCTATTGTGCACAAATGGAAAATCAACTTACTTTAACTCTGTAAATAAATACATGTCCAATTACGTGTGTACGTTACCATCACTAAATATAATGCATCTTGTGAAAAGGTGCTGGCAATGACAATTCTCAGCTTCAGCACTTACCATAATACTAATCATAACACCCGACATTCAGCCTAGGGCTTACAACCCTTCAGAGTTCCTCTGGGTTCTCCAGGAATGCAAGAAAAATATCAGGATACTGCTGTCAAACACCTCTCATGATTTTTACTAGAATAAAAACCTTAAGAGGTGTAAAATACCTCTTTCTTTTAAGAACATATTCTTTGAATACTTCTGTTTAACTGTAATAAGAATAGTAGGCATGGAAGAATAGCGATGTAATAGAAGTGTCTATTCCATTTCCAACTGATGTGACCCATGGGGTATCACAAGGTCCAGAAATGGTTATAAGGTATTGACTTGAAGATAAAGAATATGTGGTAGCTAAATTTGTGGATGACACAAAGATAAGTAGGAACACAAGTTGGCAAGAATACACAAACAGCTCACACAGAGATATTGATACATTAAGTGAGCAAGCAAAAGATTAGCAAATGGAGTATATATGGAAAAATACGAAGTGTTCATTTTGGAAGGAATGAATGAAGCACATTGGAGAAGGAATGCAGAAAGCTGCATCATAGGGGGGGTCCTTGTGCAGAACACACAGAAAACTAGCCATTCCTATTATCTGCTGCACTTGTGCTAATGGAATGTTAATCCTTATTTCAAGGGAGTTGGAGTATAAAAGTAAAATCTTACTGTACAAGGCTTTAATAAGACTGCCTCACAAGTACTGCTAACAATTTGGTCCCCTTATTTAAGGAAAGATATTACTTAATTGGAGGCAGTTTAGTAAAGGATGATCCCTTGTATGGAGGGATTTACCCATGAAGAAAGATGAAACCAGTTGGGACTTTACTCATTAGGTTTTAAAAGAATGAGAGGTGATCGTACTGAAACATTTAAGATTCATTGGGGGCTAGGGAAGGTAAAATTAGAGAGGATGTTTCTTCTCATCCAAGAGTCCAGAATCAGAGGGCATGGTGTCAATATAAGGAGGTGTCCATTCAAGACTGAGATAAGGAAGAATTTCTTTTCTTACAGCATTGAGTCTTTGGAACTCCCTACAAAGCTGTGGGGGCAGAGACTTTGTGCGTACTTAAGGCTGTGATGGATAGATTTCCAACCAGTAAGGGAATCAGTGGCTATGGAGAAAGAGCAGGAAAGTGGATACATGAGATCAGCCAGAGCAGGTTTGAGAAGCTGAAGCTACTCTTGTTCCCACTTCTTATGGTTTTAAGTATAGCCATGTGGGCAACACAGCAGGATAATGCCAGATGATAATACTTCTCCAAATAAGGCCAAGTCTGCTACTTCACCTCATTAACCCTGAATCCTAACAGAGCTAATGGCATAAACTGCACTGGAATCAGTTAGATGGAATATGAAATGTTTGATTCTTCCACAACAATTTCCATATATATAACACCACTAACACAGCAAAATATCCACGGCATTTCACTGCTGAGACCAAAAATGTTAACTGTTCCCTTTTCCACTGATGCTGGTTGACAAGTGAATCCAGCATTTAATATTTAAACAGATAGTAAGACAGATGCTCTAAACCTTAGTCAAAATTAAGTCTCAGGAGTTCTGCATAAAGGGGATAATGGGGGATTGAGGGAAGTGTCTAGCCACGATGCTCCAGCCATCAAGGTCTGTGAGACACCCATATACACAGTCAAGTTTCTTACGAGCCAGCAAAGGAAACCTCTATGAAGTGGCCACCACCAGCAGATAAATTTTCAATGACTAATGCACCACTCTCACTCTAGTAATCTGATACCTTTACCAGTTGATACCAGCACTAAGTATTTTTTTCTGGATATACAAGAGATGTTGTAATCTGGAGTAAAACAAAAACTGTTGGAGGAACTCAGTCAAGCAGCATCTGTGGAGGCAAAGGGACAGTTGATGTTTCGGGAAGAAACCCTGTATCAGGATTGAGAGTGTAAAGGGGAAATAGCCAGCATCTGGAGTGCAGAGACTGGTAGGGTGAAAAGTGAGGACCAAGAGAACTCCATCTTGGTTCTGTCTGGGAAGAGGGGAGGGTGAGAGCCAAAGTCCAGAAAGTAGAGGAAATACAAGTGAGGGCCCATCAACTACAGTAAAGGGGAAGCCACAGTTTCTGAAGGAGGACGACAAAAAAAATAGAACAAGCTCTGTCAGGCAGATGAGAGTGTCAGTGGCAGAGAGCTGTTTGGATCTTTGTTCCAGAATGAATCCCTAAGACCTTCCTGATAGAGGATGGAGGGAGGGATATAAAGACTGGACATTCATTGTGAAGATGAGGTTGTGGGGGCCTGGGAATTGGAAGTTGTCAAAACAGTGGAACGCATGCAAGTTGTAGGTAAGAATGGGCTGGACAAAGATCCAACCAGCTCTCCTCCACTAACACTCTCATTTGCCTATCAGAACTTGTTGTTACCCTGAAAACTTTTAATTCCTCTTATTTTCTACAAAGATGTAGCCATGGGCACTTGCTTGGGCCCTAGATGCGCCTGACTTTTTGTTGGTTACAAGGAACAGTCTTCATTCTAAACCTACGTTAATATCAGTCCCCAACTCTTTCTCTGTTGCATCAACAACTGGATTGGTGACGCCTTGTGCACTCCTGCAGAACTCATCAATTTTATCGCCTTCACTATGAATTTACACCCTACTCTCAAATTCACTTGAACGATTTCTAACATTTCTCTCATTTTTCTGCATCTGTCTCTATCTTAGGAAACAAACTATCCATTGATGTTTATCATAAGCCCACTGAATCCCACAGTTATCTTGACTACACTTCCACCTACCCGGTCTCTTGCAAGGACGCCATCCATTTCTTTGTTTCTCCGTCTCTGCCACCTCTGAATTCAAGCTGAGACTTTCTGTTCTACAGCAACTGAAATGTTCTCCCTTTTCAGGAAATGTGGCCTCCCCTCTACAGTGATTGATGGAGCCCTCACTCACATTTCTTCCACTTCCTGGACTTATGCTCTCACCTCCTCCCCCAGACAGAACAGATAGAGTTTCCTTGGTCATCACCTTATTAGTATCTGCATCCAGCACATCATCCTTCGTTATTTCTACCAGCTATGATGGGATCCCACCACCAGTCACACTTTCCCTTCCCCACCTGTTTCTGCTTTCCATAGGGGCCCACCTCCTTCTATGACTTCCAGGTTCACTCATCCCTGCCCACCCACCCCCATCCTCTGGCACTCTCCCGTGCAAATGTATTAGTTGCAACACTTGTCCCTACAGTTCCTGCCTCACCACCATCCAGAGGCCTAAATAGGCCTTCCATGTGAGGCAGAGATTCATATATACCTCCTCCAACCTAGTCTAGTGCATTTGATGCTCTCAATGTGGTCTCCTCTACATCAGCAAAACCAAGCAGAAACTAGTTGAATGTTTTATTGAACACCTGCACTCTGTCCGCAATGACCACCTTGACCTCCTTGCTGCATATCATTTCAACTCTCCTTAACATACACACCTGTGTGTCCTCAGCCTTCACAACTGTCAGACAACACCAAACACAAACTAGAGAAACAACACCTCAGGTTCCACCTGCATAATCTACAACCCAATGGTATAAACACTGAATTTTCCAATTTCAGGTAACCTGCACCCCCACTTTCCTAATCCACCCAGGTTCTC
>JARFYF010000017.1:17675722-17687618 GCA_030265395.1 Rhina ancylostomus | reverse complement strand
TGGAGTGGAGCCACCTAGTAAGTGATTGCTTAAGGACAGACCTAGAAGACCTGGAGCGGATTCACCTGAACTGGGCGGTAAGCTTGGAAGACCTGGAGTGCCATTTCTAAGGCCATAGACATGAAGTCAGTGGCAAACTACCCATGCCTACTGCTGATCTACTGAAAGTATTCACATTTCTCTCGGGTTTTTTTCCCCAGCAAAAGCTTGATGGAGAATCCAGTTCTCTCAGTTGCAGCTCAACTCTTTGCAACAACAGGGTCTTCAGCAATAGGAATGAGAGGGTGGGGCAAGGATGAGTGCCTAATCAAACCTTCTTCACAGAAGAGCACTACAGCTGACAATGGACAAAGATAGCTGGTTGTCAAACTGACTTTCAGAGTAATACTGATTTCTTTAATTACATTTTTTTTCAATAAAGCACTGAAATACAAATATTGAAAATAACTTCAGCAGATGATTTTTCAAAAAAATCTAAACTCATCTGGAAGGAATTAAGGTAAGCAGTAATTCCTCTCCAGTTACTTTGAGGGAGAATCTTCCCTGCCAGCTGGTTCAGTTGAGTTGCTTGATTGGATTCCCAGCTGCAAGCGTAGGGAATCGCAACAGCTTCACACTTGGGTTGGACTTTCAGAAGTCCTGTGCCAGTGCCAGTTGAAAAATTGAGTGCACTGCTGCCAATGGTCTAGGGGCTTCTGCAATCACAATAGAAACTTCAAAGATGCACCTGTCCCCCGAGTACTTCCAACATTTTCTGTCTTTATTTTAGATTTCCAGCATGTGCTGTTTTTCTGTATTTTCATCCTCTCAGTACCTGTCCTTTCAATCTCCTTCAGAATCTTGTATGTTTCATTAAGATCTAATTTTATTTTACTTTTTTCTTCTGAATCAGTTTTACAATATAATTTGTTTCTTTTACTGTATTGATTAATGTGCAGCTTAGCCAAGAGATGGAACTAATCAAGTTCTTACTGACTCCACATTTTAAAATGAATTTCTTGATGTTTGCAGAGCATAGAACCGATTGTCACTGCCTTCAAGCCTCAAGAAGCAGTTAGACATGCAGCTATCAATCCAGTGGAGTGAAGATTGTGTATATAGTTAAAAATCTGTGACAGTTTCGTTGTGTCCCAATCCTGAGATTTCAGGAATTGGTTGTTTAAAATAAGTTGTTAACATAAAGCAATGAGCCTGTGGAAAAATGGTGTAAAAGCAATAATAGTCCACTGACACAAATGCCATATTAAATAGAAAATCAGATACTATTAGAGTCTTGATTTATTTTCTAGTGCATACACTGATTCAAAATTCCTACCATTGTGTACAGGCTGTCAGTGCATCACATCCCATTTCTTTAACGGGTGAATGGTGCAGGTGATCTTTTTCATAAAATGGTGTGTTTTTTTTAAAGAATTCTGCCCATTTTTGTCTCTATATCAAAACTGTTTAAATGATGTTTATCCTCTATCAGCACCTAAACTCTTAATTGTGCAATGGAATCAATCACCTGTTATCTTTTATCATCATTGGAAACCAAGCCTAAAGATAATTTTGCTACTGAGATTTAAAGAGAAAGCACTAAATGTACTCTTTGACAAGTTATTAATTGGATATCTGTTGTAAGGCTACAATAATGAAGGCAGAGGCCCTGGAAAACATTACTACCCATTTAGAAAGGAGCATTAACTGAATTAATAGTTGAATTCTATAATATTACACATATGTATTTGTTTTCTTGCCTCTCTCCAGTTCACAGTCAGCATGCAGTTTGAAACTAAGTTCAAACAATCAATAATTTTCTTGAACTGCCATGGGAAATAAGTTTCTTCCTCCTATTAGTGGGTAAAATCCAAAACTGGGAGCAGGGTATTGGGAATGTGGGGGCTTCCCAAGGGGAACAATAGATCCAAATTACCTCATTAAATAAAGGGAAAACCCAGACATATTGAAATAAAGTTCAGTGCAATTAAGTTGAGTAATTCCTGGACATAAGGAATAATTAGTGTAACAAAGCTCAAAACTCTGCTGATTTCCATGCAGTGTCCATGTCTTGTATCACTTCCATATGCTGTGATTGTGATTAACTATTTCATGTCAGTGACTTCAACTCAGAATTCCAGGCTAGTACTTCAGTGTAGATTGCAAGAGGGCCATGATGGTTTTTGAATGAAATGTTAAACTGATAACTTCCCTTGTGTTCTGCACTCTTTATCTCCTGTGTCCTGACCAACGTGTATCTCTTAATAACAATAAAGTAATTGTCCAGTTGTTGAAATGCTACTATTTGTGAGGTTTTGCTCTGTACACTGTTGTGTTTCCTAAAACAATAACTTTACTTCATAAAGAACTTTACTAGCTGAAAAAATGTTTTGGAAAAAGTGCAATATATATGTCTTTTTTAACCACATGGATCAAAACACTCCAATGTTCCAAAGCTAGGGAACCATCTATTGTAGTAGAGATCCACCAAGATAAGTATCCTGAAATAATTCATTTGGAATAAGCTGCATGGAAAACCTCTGTCCATGATATATGAATGTTTCTGCAGCCACATCATATGCTTTATCTTCCCTGCATAGCTCATCCTGATTCATTGCAATTACTTCACTCAATATCTACATGGATTGTCCTTTACCATAAATACGCTGACATGCTAACTAATCTGGGTTGAGGGATTAATTTCAATCCTTGCTGCAGGGCATTTGCTTTACAAAGACTTGTCATATCTTTAACTTTTTTCTAATACGATATCAAACTTAAATGCTAACTCAAATTCTCTCTCCACGGAACCATCCTGACCTGCCATGTCACAAAATGGATGAATCAAGACTTGCTTTTTTAGTCATTTATTATTTGTCTGTTGCTGTGATTTATTATTTGTCTGTTGCTGTGTCCTCTATGAGAACTGATTTAGTGTCATAATTTTATTGACTAGTTTCCACAGTTTTATTACATCCACAGACATTGTTATTGTAGCTTTTCTTACACTAAGCAGAGAAACAGTAATATTTCATGTATATCAAAATGTCTCCAGATATAATGTTTAAAAAAATCACTAGAAACCACTGAATTCACTTTCCTATGATTTTTCTTACCTATAATTACCATCTCTTAAAATATCAGGCTTTAATATCTGAAATTCTTCCTCGAGTTTCTTTCAATGTAATTCCCTTCATTTAGAATCAGAATCAGATTTATTCTATCAATTATAATAGTGGTTGGACTTTAAAATTCAACATCATTAATTGATGTTTGATTGTGAGAGGCTTAATTCTTAATATGAAGCCTAGCTTCTTGTTTCTCTCATAAAACAAATATTTTTACAGTAGTGCCCAGTTTGGTTGCCAAGCTCGTGATGTGTGTTGTACACCCAACCATCATCACCCCAGGGTATGTTTGCAGTTGTAAATTCATTGAGTTTTATTTCCTTAGATTGTAAAATGATTATGCTTGCATTTACTTCACTTGCCGTGAGGTACTTTGAGACATCCTGAAGATGTGAAAGGGAGCATATATATAAAATTGATTTTATCCTTGTTTGCAATTCGCATTTGTGATGTGTAAACTAAGTTAAAAGATCACTATCTACTGATGAAGTGGAGAATGACTCATAACACATCCATAAAGACCCAAGAAGTTTTGTATGACTGCTGCTATACAAACAGTATCACTTTAATCACAAACAAAACCAGTTCGGATGCTGAATCTTCTCAAATGATATAAATTTGTTCTAATCTGACTTAGAATATATTAATTGTAGAATGAGCCTGTACCCAGTTTCCTTCAGATGTTGAACTTTGAAGCACAAGTATAAAATAGTGATTCTTATATTCACAGCCATGTCATTGAATCAAATGTGCTGTCACCAAGGGCTGAAAGAAATCACCTTAAGTAACAACAATAAGAGCCAAAAAAAAAACTGCAGCAACCAAAAAACTCAAATAAAAGCAAGAAATGATGGAAGCACTCAGTGGATCGGGCAGGATCAGTGGAAAGAGAAATAGAGTATACTGTTTCAAGTTAAGGACCTTGGAAGTGGCAAAGAGAGAGTAGGGGAGGAATAGGTGGGAGATATCCATGATAGGATGAGGCCAGGATTCCCACTCAGATAAACTCGAGATGAAGTCATCTGGATTATAGGCTAATGGGGGAAATTGAAGTAAGGATTGTAAAGGCTGCAAAATATAGAGCTGTAAAAATGCCTACTATGTCAGGCCATACTAGTGCAGAGAGAAAAGGTAAGCCAATAATATAGGTTAACAGAACTGACCAGTTCTCATTACAGACAGACAAAGTGTGCTACTGGAAGTTGTAGAATTTGACATGGAGTTGAGAAAGCTGCAATGTGCCTAGAGGAAGTTAAGGTACCATTCCTAAAGCTTACAGTGATTCTTGTTATAATAAGACAGGAAGTTACAGACAGTTCGGAGTGGGATGGAGAATTAAGTAAATCAAGATTGCCCTTACCGACTGAACTGCACTACAAAGCAGTGACCCAAACAGTATAAGGCTGCACTGCTGTTTAATCTGCTGAATGTTTCCAGTTTCCAGAGAATTTTGATTTCAGATTTCCACTGTCTGTGTGTGAACAATGGTCTGAACTTTTTATTTTCTTAGTACAATTGTATATTGTTTAGTGAAGCTGTTATGCATACAGATATACATCCATGCATGCAATTCATGATGAGTTAACACGGTCAGTTTATGAATCTGTTAGGCATAGCATGTGGTATGGAACAAATAAAATATATATATGTATAAAAATGCATGTATGTGTCATTGTATATTTTTAAACATTTCTGTGATTATCACAAATATCATGATAAGAATACACGTTAACACAGCCATGGGCATAAATGCAGAACATAATACTGAGATAAAATGTTGAATTCCCAGCAGCGTTCCTCAGGTCATTCAATGTAACTTTGATGTAAAGTCTTTGAAAACATCAACAAAGTAGCATAAATGCAGAAATAAACCCAAGGCCTTCTGCCTTAATAATTATACAGAACAAGATTAGAGATTTTGGAAATGAGATGGTTGGGTTTTGAAATGATTAAATGTAGCTTGATGCAAACTGAAATACTTCTGCCACATGCAAATAATTAATTTCATAAGATCACAAGACAAAGGAGCAGAAGTAGGCCATTCGGCCCATTGAGTCTGCCCCATGAGCTAAACTAATACTATTCCTATCTCGGCCCAATTTCCAGCCGTATCCCCATATTCCTTGATACCTTGACTAATTGGATACTTATCAATCTCCTCCTTAAATGCCCCCAGTGATTGGGCCTCCACAGCTGCACATGGCAAAGAATTCCACAATTTCACCACCCTCTGGCTAAAGAAATTTCTCCTCATTTCTGTTTTAAACCGGTACCCTCTAATTCTAAGATTGTGCCCTCTAGTTCTGGAGTCACCCACCAGGGGAAACAGCTTAACCATATCTACTCTGTCCAGTCCTTTCAACATTCTAAATGTTTCTATGAGGTCTATGAGGTGATTTATTTCAGATGTATCAATTACAGCCATTTGACAACTTAATTTACTGTTTATTTATTTGATAACACTTATCTGAAGTGGCTAGGGACAACTTTGCTATGTTAAAGATGTTTTATTAATGGAAATTCTTATTGTTGTAACTACAATGTCTTTGGATGAATGAATAATTGTTACATTTAACTGTATGACTGCACTGAAACACTTGATCAAGCCAGACTAATAGACCTTCAACATCTGGTGGATGCCATAGATCCCATGGGACCATTTTGAAGAGGAGGAAGGAAGTTATTCCCCATGTGCTGGCTTATATTTTTCCCTCACTCAACATTACTAAAATAGTTTATCTGGTCATTATCACATTGGCTTCTATGTCCCCTACAATATAATAGTGGCTTTACATCAGCAGTATTTCATTGGCTATAAAAGAGACAGAAAAACTGTTAAACAAATGCATGGCTTTCTTTATAGATGTATTAATCATCGTAGAATCGTGGAAATTTATAGCACAACTGAAGCCAACTCTGCTCATTGTGTTGCTTCCACACTAACCATAAACAGCTATTGAGTTTAATCCCATTTGTTTAGCTCTCAGTCCACAGTCCTGTATGCTACAGCACATCATATAGATACTTCTCACTGTGATAAGGATTTCTGCCTAAACCAAGCTTTCAGAGAATGAGTTCCAAACCCCACAACTTTCTGGGTGGGAAAAGTAATCAATTTTCCTTTAATTCCTTATAAATTTTAATCTATGCTACAAAGTATTCACAAAATCACAGAATGGTACAGCAAAGGAGACCTTTTGAGTTCATGCTGATTCTGTAAGAGCAATCTAGCCAGTCCCACTCCCCCTCCCTCTCCCCATGACTCTGCACATTTCAGATAATTATCTAGAACTCAGCATTTGAATTGTACTGCAGCCACCACAACTGGCAATACATTACAGACCCCAACCACTTGCTGTATGAAAAAAATCTTCACCCTTGATATGTTTGACCTCATCCTATCTATACTTTCATTGTATTATACACTATGATTAAGTCTCCCCTCAGCCTCCTCTGTGTAAAGAAAACAATACAAGTCCAGCTAATCTTTAACTAAACATCCTGCCCTAGGAAGATACTCATAAATCTTCCCTCTCAGTCTACAAGTGTGACCTTGAGCTTTCTGTTGCCCTTCACCTTAATTCATCTCACTCCCAATTTGACCTCTCTGTTCTTAAATCTCTTGCACCATTTCAGTGAAACTCAACATAAACTGAGGAACAGCATCCCATCTTCTGACTTCATACAACCATTTGGACAAGGCATTGAGTTCAACAAAATCAGGTAATGACCCCTTCCTGTCAGTGTCCAATATTTACAGCACTTATTTTCCCCTTCCCTTTACGGCAATTTCTTTTTTGTTTACCCTGACTTCCCATGTTTGTTGAAAACTCTAGGTAGGTCATAGCTGGAGTACCACGTTAAGGAAAACACACTACAGACAGCCAAAGGCAAAATACCGCGATGGTGGAAATTTGAAATAAAATCAGCTTCCGCTGTAAATGCTCTTCAGGTCTTACAGCATATGTGGAGAGAGAAACAGAGTTAACATTCCATGCCAATGAACTATCATCAGAACTGGGAAAAGTTAGTAATGGAACTAGTTTTAAGTTGCAGGGAAAGGCAGAGTAGAGACAACTAAAAGGAAGGAATATGATCGGGCAGGGAACAGGAGAGACTGAGTCACAAGTACTGGTGGTTCCATGAAAATGAGCTTTTTGCCGCAGCAGCACAGTAAATTACAAACATGACAAACAAATTACATAAATTAATATAAATCATACATAAATTACATGACAAAATAAATAAAAATAAGCATAATGACATTAATGCAAGTTGAGGGGAGTCTAGTCCAAGGTAGAATCAGGGTTTTATAGGTTGGTTCAAGAACCTGGCAGCAGTGAGGAAGGAGCTCTTGTTGAACCTTGAGGTGTGGGTCTCCTTGGACGTCCTGCCTGATGTTGGTATCAATGCCTACTATCCACATATTTCTTGAAGGATGACCTATGTCTAACAATCCCTAATATACACCCCTATTGACCCCTTTGACAGAAAGGAGGACAAAGCCAAACAGTGGATTCTAATTAAATATGGCAGCACTAAAGATCCTCTCCCCAACTACTAGGCTACCATGTCCCGATGTGGACCTCTATTGTCTGTAACTGACTGTCTGCAAGAATCCAGCAGTGACAGCAATAAAATGTTATTCCAAGCATCTGACCATATCCTCTTCTTGGAGGCATTTTATCTTCTCAATGATTTCAGCCAGAGTTTAAAAATGGTGGCTTTGTCATTTGTGGCACTTTGCTAACTCCCCTCCTGCTGTATAACTTGGTGACAATAGGATGTAGCTGTCAGTAGTTACTGTGTGGGCAAGGGGCACCAGTGGGGTAACTTATTTTATCTCAGGTTGAGGATCACGGGGAACAGTTCATGTTCTATGCCGTGACAGAGGATGTCCCGGTGAGAGTAATCACAAGTCTCCCGGCTGGTCCCTTTGATCCATCTTCAGGAGGGTTTGGGGTGGTCTATATTTGAATGGCTGAATGGACCTCACCCCAATGGCACCCTCTTGTATGCCCTTTTGCTAGCTGGCCCCACCACTGAAAGGGCCCAGCTCATTTGGTGTTCACTCCCATCCAGGCTGGAGTGACTGCCTTTCTGCATCTCTGCATCTCTCTCTCTCTCAGCTCAATCTGCCAACCTTCAAGATTTTGGAACTTGGTGTCTTTGCTAAAACTCAGATCCCATGCCGTCTGTTTTCCCAATAGCTTTCTATTCTGATTTATCCCACTAAACATTAACTCACAGAACCAGCCATCATTACAAAATACAATTGCCAGTACATTTTAAGATATCTTTATTAGTCACATGTACGTCGAAACACGCAGTGAAATACATCTTTTTGTGTAGTGTTCTGGGGGCAGCCCGCAAGTGTTGCCACGCTTCTGGCGCCAACATAGCATGCCCACAACTTCCTAACCTATACGCCTTTGGAATGTGGAAGGAAACCGGAGCACCCAGAGAAAACACATGCAGACATGGGGAGAACATATAAACTCCTTACAGTCAGGGGCTGGAATTGAACCTGAGTTACTGGCACTGTAATAGCACTACACTAACCGCTACACAATATGCTAACATGTTTTCTCCCCATCCTCCGTGTTTGCATTCCTGTTCACCTACATCCAAAGGTCTGCTTCCATCAGGAGGGTCAAATGTGAAGCAGAGCGTGGGCTTTTGTTATTTAAGTTTCCTGTAAAAAGATTGTTAGTGGACTGGCTGCCATTTGGTCTGCCTTCTCTCTCTGGTTTCCTATGGTCAGCAATGGATTACTACTGTTTTGCTCAGTCCTTGATCTAAGCTGATCTTTGCATTTTATCAGACACATGCCAAACTTCAAGCACATTACACATTTGCATTCAAAGTCTCAGGAATGACCTGGATCCTGCTGCTCATTTGATTTTTACAAAACTCACATGTATTACTCTGAAAACAAACTTTCCAAAAGAACTCTAAACTCAAAATCAGTCATTGGCAAAATGCATTTTTTAACCTTTTGGGAAAAAAAACATTCTTGTTAAGAAAACCACTGATTCCCAACCATTACTTACTCAATCTGCATGGTGTAGTGAATTGATCTGTACGAACAGTATGCAAGACAAGTTTTTCACTGAAACTTGGTACAAGTGATAATAATAAACCAATACCAATCTATCTCCGAAAATACCAATTTCAAATTCCCAATCTGAGTACACACTATTCACCAATTTCCCTTTAGAATGCGGGAATTTCATATCTGGAATAGAGACGGTCACATTTCTGACACTTTAACTTGGAGTCCATGTGGCCATTGAAGAATCTGGGTCTTTCTCTCTCTATCTCCAATATCAATTCCAAAGGAAAAAAATAAAACAAATTTAAAACACAAAACAAAAATCATTGTTTGCACTTTTCTTCCTTCAGAACCTTTGCAAATAACTGAAAATTTACTATGAACTTAATTTCCACAGTGAAAATCTTTAACACATATTCCAAAGGATGAAGGAAAAGAAGATTGTTGGGTGGGCCCCCTCACATTCACACTTTCATAGTACTAGCGTTGTAGAGTTATACAGCATGGAAACAGGCCCTTTGGCTCAAGTCAACTTTGGCTGACAAACTTGCTTACATGAGGTAGTCCCATTTGCCTGAATTCGGCCCATATCCCTGTCCTTTCTGTGTCCCTGTCCAAACGTCTTTTAAACATTGTAATTGTACCTGCCTCTACCACTTCCTCTAGCAGCTCATTCCATATAACTACAACTCTCTGTGTGAAACAGTTGCTCCTCAGATCTCCTTCAAATATTCCCCCTCTCATTTTGAATCTATGCCCTCTAGTTCCCTTGCCCTGGGAAAAAGACTGTGACCATTCACCTTATCTATGATTTTATAAACTTCTATAAGGTCACTCCACAGCCTCCTACACCTCAGGAAAAAAAGCCCCAGCCTATCCAGTCTCTCCTTATAACTCAAGTCCTCCAGTCCCGGTAACATCCTTGTGAATCTTTACTGCACCCTTTCCAGCTTAAGGACCTTCTTCAAAGATCTAGGTGACCAGAACATGCGCAATACTGTAGGAGCAGTCTCACCATTGCCTTGTGCAGCTATAACATGACGTCCCAACTCTTGTAGTCAATGCCCTGACTGATGAAAGCAAGCATGCCAAATACCTTTTCACCACCCTGTCTACCTTTGTTGCCACGTTCATGGACTATGTATTTGTACCCCTATGTCTCTCTGTTCTACAACATGCTCCTGGGCCCTGCCATTGACTGTTTAAGTCTTGCCCTGGTTTAACTTCCCAAAATGCAACACTTCACACTTGTCTGAGTCAAATTCCATCTGCCATTCCTTGGCCACTTTCCTAGTTGATCTAAGTCCTGTTGTAACCTTAGATAATCTTCTGCTGCTGATTTTGGTGTCATCTGCAAATTTACCAACCATGCCAACCACATTCTCATCCAAATTGATAATATAAATGACAAACAACACCAATTCCTGTGGCACACCACTTGTCACAGGCCTCCAGTGTGAGAAACAGCCCTGCACTAATGCCTTCTGACTCCTACTACCAAGCCAAATTTGTATCCATTTGGCTAGATCATCCTGGATCCCATACAATCTAACCTTCTGGACCAGCCTACCATGTGGGATTTATCAAAGGTCTTGCTGAAGTTCATGCAGACAACATCTACTGCCCTGCCCTCATCACTCATCTTGGTCACCTCTTCAAAATACTCAGTCAAATTCATGAGACACAATTTTCCACACGCAAAGCCAGCATGGCGACCTCTAATCAGTCCTTGCCTTTCCAAATGCAGGTAGATCCTGTCTCTCCAAATCCCCTCCAGTAATTTTCCCACCACTGATGTTAGGCTTACTGGCCTGTAGTTCCCTGGGTTATCCTTGCAGCCCTTCTTAAATAAAGCTCCAGCAATAGCCACCCTCTGGTCTTCTGGTACCTCACCCATGGCTAATGATAATACAAATATCTCTGCCAGGGTCACAGTAATTTCTTCCCACAATGTCTTAGGATACACTCGGTCAGGCCCTGGGGATTTATCCACCTTTAAGACCGCTAGCAACTCCTCTTTTGTAATGCAGATATCAAGACATCACTATTCACTTCCCTTAATTCCCTAGCTTCCATGACATCTCCACAGTAAATACAGATGAGAAATATTCAAGACCTCGCCCATCTCCTATGGCTTCACACATAGACAACCACATTGATCCTCAAGGGGATCTATTCTCTCCCTAAATACCCTTATGCTCTTTTGCTCTTAATATACTTATTAAATCTCTTTACCTTGATTGTCAAAGCTATCTCATATCCTCTTTTTGCCCTCCTGATTTCCCTTTTGTGTACTCATACATCCCTTATACACCTCAAGGGATTTGCTTGATCCCAACTGCCTTTTCCTGAAGTATATCTACCCTTTTTTCCTGACCAGAGCCTCGTACATCCCTTCTCTAATCCTGCCATTCTGACAGGAATATACTCTCCCTATCTCAATTTTAAAATTCACACAAATTATTTAAGAAACACTGCATTAATGCTATACTCTGCCATTATCTTTGACCTACCAAAATGAACCAGTTCACACTTATCTGGGTTGAACTGCCTCTGCCACTTCTCAGCCCAACTTTGCATCCTATCTATGTCCTGCTGTAACCTCTGACAGCCCTCTATACTATCCACTGCACCCCTAACCTTTGTGTCATCCGCAGACTTACTAACCCATCCCTCCACTTCCTCATCCAGGTCATTTATAAAAATCACAAAGAGTAAGGGTCCCAGAACAGAT
>JARFYF010000017.1:17603403-17623124 GCA_030265395.1 Rhina ancylostomus | reverse complement strand
ACAGTTAGATAGATTTTTGCATAGTAGGGGAATTAAGGGTTATGAGGAAAAGGCAGGTAAGTGGATTTGAGTCCACAGCCAGATCAGCCATGATCTATTGAATGGTGGAGCAGGCTTGACAGGCCAAATGGCCGACTCCTGCTCCTATTTCTCATGATCTTATGTTCTAAAACATCGACATCTACCTTTGCCTCCACAGATGCTGCTGAGTTCTTCCAGCATTCTGTTTTTTTTGCAGCAAAACAGTGCGTTCTCTCTCACATCTCTTCTAATAGGGTACTTCAGATACCTCCTTTGTATAAAAGTCGGCAGCAAACTGAGAGATGTTGAAACAGCCAGTTCTACCGTGCATGGAGATATGAAAAACAGCACATTTCAGAAACACTCAGCAGGTCAACCAGCATCTGTGGAAAGGGAAAAAGGGTTAATGTTTTAGGTCAAATACCCTTCCTTGGAAAGGAGAGAAAACAAGTTAGTTTTAAGTTGAATAGGATGTGGGAGAGGGATGGATAGGCCAAAGGAAATATCTTCAGCAGGGTGAGGCCAGGGTTGCTGAGGAGGAAAATTGTAGAGTTCGCCTGGCCAATGGGTTAAATGGGGACAGTTTGAAAGAGAGAAAATGAAGAAAAGCTATGAAATTAGGGTGGTTAATAAGATGGAATGTGAAAAGAAGCAAAATGCAGAGTTGTAGAACATGCCCAGCAAGTAAGGTTTGAGAGGTAAGGCTAATAGAGAAAAACTAGGCCAATGTCACAGATGGATGACTTACAGCAAAAATGGTCAGTTCAGATATCGATACGGAAAGCAAATTACCTTAAATTGTAGAATTTGCTATTGAATCTGCAAGGCTGCAATATGCCAGATGATAAATGAGGTGCTGCTCCTCAAGCTTATGGTGGTCATTGTTATAACAGAGTGGGAGGCCACAGATAGATAAGACAGAGTGGGATTCACAAGAGATTGCAGAGGCTAGAATCTGGAGCAATAAATAATCTGCTGGAGGAACTCTACGGGTCAAGCAACATTTATGGGGGGGGAAGGAATTGTCGACCGTGGAAAGCAGAAAAGACTTATAGAATCATAGCAACGGCCAGAAGAAGCAACCAGGAATTAATCTGCAAATAATAGATCGCCTCTTTGAATAACATTGCTGAAAGTGTCCTTCTTGTTGCTGAACTCATTTTCAGCCATCCACAGTTAAGGGAAAGCATTGGATGGAAGATTAATTTCCAAAATGGCAACACTGGCACCAAATCAGGGTTGTGCAGTTACTGATATCATAAGCTATCAGTGGATGATCACTGAGCACATACACAGTTTCTTTTCAGTAATGATGTCTGGCATGATTTGTCACACAAGTGTGTAAACACTGCAGATGGGCATTCATAGCACCCAAAGAAAGGTGAAAACTATCCCGATTCCTTCTTGCTGAAATCCAAGCAGTCTGCAGGGATTGTGCAATTCTGAGAAATCCTGTCAACGTTTCAACATGACCGGGACACCAGTCATCACAATAAAACTATCTTTACTGCAATATAACCTTCATCTGCCCTATTTAATTCAACTAATCTCAATATATGCACCTGCAGAGTCTCCCCTAGGGCCTTATTTGATTGGCTTCCAATTGAAAATGTACATCACATTAGAACTGAAACTCATTGCCGCTTCTTAATTGTCCCATTAATTTATTTATTATTCCTTGCCTGGAAGCATTGACCCCTTGCTGAGATACAATCCATACAGCAGGGTTGCCTTCTGGCACCCAATCTAAGCAGTAGCACCACTGTTTCAGCCTATTCTTCATGCATAGGTTGGGAGAAGATTGTCATAGGACCATTCAACTGTCAAATCATCACAGTGGGTGCTGCAGGTCTCACAGCTCCAGTGATCAGATCCACTCTGATCTCTGGTGCTGTCTGTTTGGAGTTTCCTTGTGGCCGCTGTGCTTCCCTTGGTAACTTGTTTCCTCCCACATCCCAAAGATGTGGTGGTTCTTAGGTTAGATGGGTCTGTATATTACCCCCAGAGTGGTCGGTGAAGTGGAGGGGGGGTGAAATGTTATTTGGCCTCTGAGAATAGGGTACAGGGAAATAAGTGGGCGACTGGGACTGCTGGGATTGTTCTGTGAGCTAGCATAGATTTGATGGGCTGACTGGTCTCTGTCACTAGGAAATATGAAAATGAGAATACAATCCTGTTCTCACCTGACTTCCACAAATGTAATGATCATAGAGATAACTGTTGCCTTCTCATGATTTTGCAGTGGCAGTCAGCACAGATAAAACCTGAACCGCCTATAAAGGTTTTCACAAAATCAGAGACCTGATTTTGCAACCCCACTGTCCTCATCCACACACTTTACAAAAACCAGTCACTCTACTTTTTCCATCTTAGGTATTTTATCTCATGAGAATGTATCGACTTATCATCAAGGACATAAACTCTCAATGGTTTCTTCATTCTTCACTTTATTCTACACCTCCACTCAAAATATATTTTCCATATTTGGGCCCTGTCAATAGATCAAATTCATTCTGAACTGATTGCATTGAAGCAATCTACAAAGTGGAAGAGAACACATTCAAGAATAATAGGTCCTTGAATGAAGTTGGCACTGGGGGTCATCCACAGATTCAGCAGTCACAGGACAAAGAAAACAGAATGGAATCAGCAAATGAATTGGCTTCTAAATATTTTGCAGGGTTAAGTGGTAAATATACCCAGACTTTATCAATGATCTGTTAATTTTTTCCTCTCTCCCAGTGGTGATTTCGTTTGTTTTCCTTTTTGTTCCCGATGAAACAACCTGAAATACCAGCCCTGTTTCCCTCTCCACAGATGCTGCCTGCCTTGATGGTCTTACCAGCACTTTCTGCTTTATTTCAAACTTCCAGCATTTGCAGCTTTATTCCTGACTTCAGGTTAAACCCACAACCCAGCTCTTTGCCAGGTTAGGGCTGGAATGAAGTTTGGTTTGAATGTAGAGTCAGTTTGTGTCTCCACTGCCCTTTCATACAGTGAGTTCCAGGCCCTCATCACTATAACTAGTGCTGCAACCTCACACTGCTTTCAAGAGTGCCTGTGAATGGCTTTGTTCATAGGACATGTGCTGAGTGGTTACTTAGAAAACTTTACTTGTTACCTGTAAATTAAAATCAAATAATTGCAGATGCTGGGATTTCTGAAATAAAAACAGAAATTGCAGGGAATCAGCTGGTCAATCAACTGCATTTCAGGGTACTGAACAGGCACTTTAGCATGTTTGAAACTTATGACACTGCTTTGGAACTCAATAGGATAATTAAGAAATGTGTTTTAGAAATGTCAATGGACTGGTCTAGAAACCACCTCACACACGAGGGAGGGGACTGGTAAAAAGGAGTAGCTAACAGGAATCAAACCACATGTAGAAAGGAAAAGTTTCCTCAACATACCTGAACCCAAATATCTCAGGAAGTTTAGGGTCACAAGTGAGATGGTGGCACATATTTGCAATCTATTGAAACAAGATGTGCTGCCTGCTGAATCTAGTGCCTTTATTTGTCTAAGTGACTCTCAAAGCCTTGTGGTCATTCTGGGGGCTCTGGCAGACATTTTCAAGATCTTGCAGCTGAGGACATAGGTGTATACAGAAGGTTCCTGCTTGTTTTCTAGGGCTAGTAATTATGTCAATTTACTTTTGAATTAGGCATGTCAGAATGAGTGGGTTCTGGCTGGTTTCCCACATGCATGGGTGTCATCAACTAATCATGTGACAATTAAGTCACCATCCTTCAAGATCACTCATCAACACAGGATGACTAGCTCAGTCAGGCAACTTGGTTGACATAGATGAGTTGGGACAAAGGGCCTGTTTTCTATGCTGCATGGCTCTATGGACCTTCATTCTTGTTAAGGTACAACTGATGCCCTCCTACAAAAGGATCTTCATGCAGGTTTGTGCAAGGTTCCTCAGGGATCTGTCATGAACCCATCTTACTCGTCTTCTCAGATCTTCGCAGTTTGCAGCAGACTTATTGGCTTAGGGACAAGGTGCGTCCCTTTAAATTTACATTAAAAAGAAATTAAATGTCCTTTTAAGTTATTTAAATATTAAATTAAATAAAAGGACTTATTAAGGTATATAACAAGTAATGCTTAGAGGGGATCTGAGGAACAACCTTTTCACAATCTGAGAACGGTTGGAATCTGGGACACACTTTATGAATGGATGGTGGAGGCAGATACTCTCACAACATTTAAGAAGTAGCTGGAAGAGCACTTAAATCACCAGGGTATAGAAGGCTACAGACCAAGTGCTGGTAAATGGGATTAGTGTCGATGGGTACTTGATAGTCAGCATGGACATGGTGGGCCGAAGGGTCGGTTCCTGTGCTGTATGACTGGAGTCCAAAAAGCTGCAACATCAATTATCAACTGTCAGGCAAATGAACAAACCATTGACATACTCAAGATTCAGTACAGATGTCTCAACAGATCCTAAGGAACCCTCCATTACAAACCAGAATGGTCTCCAGAATGGTGGTGGAACACTGTTCTCTGAACATTTGCATAGCCTTGAGCTGCTGTGCACTTTGTGGCAGAGTGGTGGAGTGTTCGACAGCCACCTTAAGCAAGGTAGCTTTTGTAGTGAGGATGCCCTCATGCAAACAGCTGCTTGATGGCCCAAACAGGAAGGCACTTTTTCAATGGTGGAGATTTCACTTCAAAACATTTGTGACAACTTGCCATTCATGCTTCAAGTGGACTCCTGTTTCTCAGTAAGAGTACACAGTGGCTGTATACCCAATATTCTCATTATTGGCCAGAGTTCCATGACCATACCCTAATGTGCAGTTTCTTTTTCCTGCTGACCAGAGCTTAGACAGCTGTGCCATCTTCCATTGCAACGTTACCACTTCTATCTCTGTCTCTACCACCTGCTGCTGCTCATCTGTGACAGGTGAGTCACCAGGTGAAATCCCAAAAGCAAAATACTGCAGATTTTGTAAAGCTAAATATAAAAATAACAACAGCTGGAAATACACGGGGAGAGTGAAAAACAATATTTAGTTTCTGGCTGTTGATCTTTAATCAGAGTTGGGAAATATTGGTGATAAACATATCTTAAAATGGATCTACAGAGGAAAGGCAAGGGTCTACTATGATACGCTATAAGGCAGGATGATTGGACATGATGACGTCCAAGCTGTTTTTCCTTTATGCACCTAGGCATGAGTATCTCAGCTGGTGGATGGTCAGCCTGAGTCCGGTGACAAAAGGTGTGACATTCTCTGAGGAGTTGTCATCATCATTGTTGTCCCACGGGAGACTAAACAAATGAAATGAAACTAGCAAGATGATAATAATTGAGTTTATCATTATGGCCATGATCATTTTACACTTGTTTCCAACTTCGGTCAACGTCAGTGAGCATTGCATGCCATGTCGCTAAATAATATTGAATTGTATAATGGAATAAATAGCTTTGAGGATCTCATTTCACTCCCTCTGATGGCTATGTGTTCAGACATTTCTGCTGTCTTCAGGGATGTTTCCTCTACAGGTCTGGCATTTGCAGAGGGACACTTCTGGTTTTCCATCCTTCTTTGGTGCCCTTTATTCTATTGTCCTGCAAGGAAGAACAGACCTAATAGTGAGAAAAATGGCACATGATGCAGAATATTTTGTTGATGGTGATGATGACATTTCATAAAGATGAAGTTGAATGTCAGTGGTGGCAGTATAACTGTGAATGTGGGAAAATACAGAGGGAGAAAGGAATGGTTGCCCTGCAAGGTGAGCTGACGGAATAGGCTCAATATTCCAGACTGAAGTAGTAGGTGAATGCAGTACCATGCTCACCTTTCCTGACCAGATAAGGTTATTAAACTCTTCTCAGCACTGATTCCAAGAGTGTGAAGCCACACTGCTTCTAGCTTCAATCAAGGTTTCTTGGTCCCTCAGGCAGGAAGATAACGCCCTCTACAGGCCACCGAGGAGCCATTAAATCTTACGCCTTCATTTCATTTTCTTTTCAATTTGTTGTGCAGTTGAGTTCGGTATCCATTAAATGTTGCAGTGCTCTTTTAAATCTGGAGCTGAAATTGAGTGATGAATGTTGTCACCAACCCCACTCAACCTAATTGACTGGGAAACCCAGAGATATTATGTTAATATAGTGGCTTGGCCAAAAAGGCACTGACACAAAGGCTGCACAAACTTCTGCGCTTTTCGCACACTACTGCAAGTCTATCCCCAACACACGTGCTGTACTGTAATGTTAAAACTCTGCCCACTGTCCTTAATTTGAAAATAACTTACATTTCTCCTTCATTATAATCTTTAAGAACAAGATTATTTTTAATTGTCATCTCTTAAAATAACTACTTTAAATTTTTGCCTTTCTGCTTTTGTTTTCAGTTATATATCAGCAAAAGGACATAATGATGCAGAAATAACTGAATGTTCAGCTACTTGGACGTATGGTTTTGTAACAGCATTTTCTTCTCTTACTGACATTCTTCATGAATTTTTTTATCCCAATTTTGCATGCTATTTACTCTCCTTTGCTCATTAGTCACATTTGCTACTCCCCTTGCTATAATTCATCTGACCCTGGCCATATGTCTGACCAGTTTCACATCATATCTGATTTGCAAATGGACCCAAGATACTCAGAATAATTTTTTCTCCAGAATCTCCAAGAATGCCAACATCAATTTAAATGTAACTGACATCAAAAAATGACCAATTTTAAACTTCATACATTAGTGAGGTTTACTATTTTCCAAACTCAAAAAATAAGGAATCTGAATCCCTTCATTGTTAAGTAATGGAAATGCTGAATATCAAATGAAAGAAGCTGTAAAATAATAAATTTCAATATCTAGATATCTTCCACATAATATATATTTAAATGGTTACATTCCTACATACATAGTTTTTCTAGAGGCAAGCAATCTTAACCCCTGCATGCTTCTAAATGTGAACCAATTGAATTTAAATTTAGATAGTTTCATAACCAAAGTGCAGGTAAAATTTGATTGACCCAAGGCTATATTTATCCATAGCATTGGAAGGGACATATATCCTTCTTACACACTTTCATAGATTGTACAATGCATGTAGAATGGGATTTTATTTAATCTGAAAGCATGCAGAGCTGAGAGATATCATGCTTTGATATGGATGCAAAATAATAATAAAATCTCAGTGGTACTGAACTGTAACCTCATACTATATTTCTTTATCACAATCAAGACTTCTGGGCCTTGAAAGGACAGCTGCACCTTGGCATCAAAATACATTTTGTATTACCCTATTCTCATAAACCAATGCATCAACAAGTCCATCATATGCGATGCCAGGGGCATTCAGCTAATACACAAATAACAGTCTAGCCCACATGCATCAATCATCAGCTCTCACAATAACAAAAAGCTTATTGACCTGGAATTTAGAATCAATTTCAATTGCCCTCTGGTTGAGCTCAGCAGGTTTTAAGTAGCTGAATTTGCTTATTCAGAGCAGAAGCAGAGCAGATCAGCAGCCACATATTTCAGCTATTCTTCAGATGTGTGAGCAATCCTATGGGTGATGTATGAGGAACATGAAATATATCCACATTTGGAGACAAAGCGCAGAAATGTTATAGTGTAACAGGCAGCAGTGTAATGAAGTATGTTACGTTAAGGCCTGTGGTTTAAGATATGATGAGCACCTTGCAAAATTAAAGTAAATTGTAGGGCAGGTGAATGATAATGATTGAAATTACTAAGGTCTCAGTAGTTCAACATTTTTCAAAGCTAACAAATAACAGCTGTTATATAGCAGAAGCTACTAACTCTTTATTTTGCATGAGGCTTTATATTGAGACCACCTCACACATGCACTGCAGACTTATTTTAATCTGTTGTAAATTAAAATCAATAAAGTCATAGTATTGCCCTTGAACCTTGAGGTTAGTGCTTCTTAAAACTAAACAAATACAGTGCTTGTTTCATCAGGGAAAGGAACTTAAATCAGATAACTGTCATCCGTGCATTTACATTTCAGTGTGGTTTAGTGTGACAAGGACAGGGACACAACTTCGAAGCAACTAATCATCTCGCAGGAATGAAGGTGACCTTCTTCTATTCTAGCACAGTGTAAAACATAAGCAAATATCCACTTACCCGCACAGTTAATAATTTGAAGTAAAGCACTTTTTAAGTGCAACATCCAAAAATACAGAACCAATGCTGCAGGTTTTAGCTATTTTAATATATAATTCTGTGATGAACAATACAGTTGGTTATACAGGAATATTAATATAATTATAATCATGGAAAAGACTAACAGTTATGTTACTGTTAAATGGTTTAGGTCAAGAACCATTTTAGGACACAAATCAACAGAAGTAAAATTTTGATAAAACCATTCACTTTTACAAAGCAATTTTATTGAAAGGCTGCAGAGCTTAGAAACGAGTAAGTATCTTAATAAGGTGCAAATATGTATATTAATTTCAGGTCAAAATTATTAGCTATATTAAACGGTATTGCTCATTATCATGGTCTCTAATTACATTAGCTGAGAAATCATTCCTGGGATGAAAGATTTCAACTATTAAATGTGACTGAACATGCTGGTGCTATTCTACTTGTAGAAAAGAAAGCTTAGAAGAGATTTCATAGGGGTTTACAACATCATGTCTGGATTAGATAGAAAACAAGAGGGAAGCTGTTCTCATTTGCAGCTTTTGAATGACCAGAGGGCATAGTTATGAAATTTTGGGCAAAAGACATATGGGAGAAGGTTAGGAAAAAACCTTTTTACTCAGATAGGTGTTCTGATCTGAAATTCACTGCCTGTGGGGTGGTGGAAATGAAATCAATTGCTGTCTCTGAAAGGGAATTGGAAGTTACTTGACTGAGAATAGTTTGGAAGTCTATGGGAAAGGGAACCAATACTCTACCAGGGGCATTGCTCTACTAACAGCCAGCAAAATCTCGATAGACCAAATTGGGTCTTTCAGTGCTATAAACAGTTGTAGGTTTCTCATAATTGCCTCCTTCCCTAAAGTAATGGCAGGGGTGGCATAATGATTTAAGTTATTGTGCTTGTATGAGGCCTTAAGCATTGAACCACTAAGGCAGCAGGGTAATTTAAATTCAAATTATTAAATAAATTTTGCAGAAAAGATTGGCATCAGTAATTGTAAGGCTGAAATTACTGGATTGCCATCAAAAGCTATATCGTTTCACTGAAGTCCTTGCAGAAGGAAATCTGCCATCCTTTCTAAGTTTAGTTGATATATGACTGCACATCCACTGATTTGATTGATTTGTAACAGCATTTTCAGTTCAAGGGCAATTATGGATAGAGAATAAGTGCTGGGCTTGCGAGCACCATCCATGTACCATGAGTAAATATTTTTAAAGTAAATATAAAAATCTCTGGTCCATGTATATACAAGCCCCACAGTACTAACTCTTCACAAGTTATTGCAATTGGAACTTATATTTGAACTTGCAGGAACTATCATTTTCCATGTAGCAACCATGATCTTTAATTATGACATTCAAACCAATTACTAACTAAATAGTCACTCTTTTTGAATTGTATTAAGCCAGGTATCATCTCTCATTTTACTTATGAGTTTGTTTCATACACGTACAAACTTGAGCATAAGAGAAAATTTCTCAAGGATGCAAATATATTCTTCAATGGGCAAATCATGAAAGAATTTAGGAGCAGAAAGCAGATCAGGATTACTTATCAATGGTTTTAAAATCCATTTCTCTCTCATTAACTAAGTCAATGAGAAATTCACATGGGGACACATCCCCTCAGGATCTGGCAGCAAAGTTTGTCGATTTTTATTTATTCATTGTAATAGATGCTGACTTTGTTGACAAGGCCAACATATAATAGCCCTTGAAAAGTTATGGCAAGCTTTGATCAGCTGAGGTGACACTAAGGTAGGAGGATCAGCAATTTTGTGGCTAGGCTTTTATTAGGAAGGGTATCAAGGAGATGGAGCAACAGTGGGCAAGCAGAATTTCAGCTGTTATCTAAGTGGCAGTTTGTCTCGAGGGGCTGAATGGGCTACTTCATGTTCCTATGATGGACAAAGGCCACTCAAGTTATTAAACAGCAAGTTATTTGTGAGATTGTTTTTGTTCCACACTGGCAAGATATTACTACTTCCAGCATTGACACAGCCCTTTTGAAAGTGTACAAAGCTGGAACAAAATTGTGAATTGAAACAGAGAGCAAAATCCAAGGCACATTTGTGTACCAATTATATTCAGTAGGTTCCTGTTGGCAATGTCAAAAGAAGGTAAGTGAAAGAAAATTCTCAGAATATCCAGGTCACAAACTGAAAATCTGAAATATTGCTTGTCCTTCACTGAAGGATTGAACAAACTAATTTTAAACCTGAGCACCACATACAGTATTTGTCTGCAGAATAATTACTTGCAAATGGAACTCTGTCATTAGTTGCTATAAAAAACTCCGTGTCTGCAATTTAAAAAAAAGGTGTGTAACAACAGGTCATCAACCTGTAACATTAACTTACTTTTTCTTTCTTCAGATGTGGCCTGACCACTTGAGTATTTCCAACGGCTATTATTTAATGTTTCCATCCACTGTAGAGTTTTGTATCCCACAATTTCAGCATATTTTTTCTCTTTCCTTAGGTCTCATTCATGTTCTTTTCCTTACTTCTCCTCCAGCCTTTCCCACCCTCTATCAGAATTAACAAAATTACCTTCATTTTTTCACACAAAATTTTATCATGATTACTGTTCCCCCAAAGCCCCTTAACCACCAGATTATCAATTAAGCCTTCCTCATTTCACAGAACTAGATCTAAAATTTCCTGTTGCCTTGTTGGTTGCTCAACATGGTGAACTAGAAAACTATGTCCCATTACTCTGAATTTGTCCTCCATACTATTATTGTTAATTTGGTTTTCTAAGTCTTCATAAATGTTAAAGTCCTCCATGATTATTGTGTTACCCTTGTCACATGCATCTCTGTTTTCTAATTTATATTATGGCCAGCTAAACCAATACTGATCGGGAACCTATATACAACTTCCATCAATGTTTTCTGGCCCTTGCTGTTTCTCAGCTCCATGCAGACTAATTTGACTTGATGTCCTGAAGTAAGATCCTTCCTTTCTGTTGCCTTTATCCCATCCTTTAAAATCAGAGCTAACCTTCCTCTATATCAATTGTGCCTTTCCCCACAACCCTGGATTTGAAATTAAGCAGCCTTGCATCATTTGTTCATGGAAGTGGATATTAAATTTATACCATCCAGTCCTTAAAATTGTTTTGAAAATTCACTCTTTGAAAGATCTTGCTCTAATTTTTGGATAAGGACCCCTAGTTCTTGACCAACAACTAATGGAAATAATTTTTCCTTGGTCTCTCCTATCAGTTACACTCAATATATTGTAACATTCAATCATATCACCCTTTAACCTTCTAAATTTTAGGGAATACAGCCTTTGTCTGTTTAATTTTTCTTCATAATTCACAGACTGCAACTATCATTCTGGTAAATTCACAAGCAATCACTCAATGATCTTTCATAAGGTATACTGCTCGGAAATGTTGACTGAACCCTAGGTATGGTCAAACAAGATTTTGTACAGAACTGTAATGATTTGTGCCCTCTTGTATTCTGGTACTTTGGATACACAGGTCATTATTAACTGTCTCCCATGGTTCAGTTTGTAAGACTCTTGCCTCTGTCAGAAGTTGTGGGGTACAAATTTCTCTTCATGGTCAGGTTTTACTCAGGTGTAAAAGATCTAGGTGGTCACACCAGTGCTGCATTATGAGAAGTGCTGACTTTAGATGCATTGCAAAACTGAGGCCTCTTCTGCCCTTGTAGGCAGACAGAAATCATATGACACTGTTTTAGAAGAACAAGGCAGTTATTTCCATTGTCCTGGCCAACATTCAACCATTAATATCACAAAAACAGATTATCTGGTCATGTTCACATTGGTCCTTTTTGGAGTCTGTTTAATGTAAATTAGAAATATTTATTTCCTGCACTGTAATAACATTGTTATAAGCATAGCATAAACTCTTTTGGATGAATCAAGGCTATTAAAAATGCAATAAAATATTCATTTTTTTCTTATAGTTCATTAGTCCTTGATAGTTTATTACAATATTGTGGAAAGTTATAGAATACAATATACACGGACACTGTTTCAATCTGAGAAGGCATGTGGGGAGGGCCTGCACCATTAAAAACTGGCAGCGGAGAAAGTGAGAGCAGGATGGAAATTGGCAGCAAAGGAAATATTGCAATTCTGTGTGTGTGCGAGATGCAGCACCAATACAGTTATCAAGGTAACAGAAAAAGAGTTGAGTGAGGAGGCCTGAATAGAACTGAAACAAGTACTGTTCCGTGTACCTAATGAAGAGACAAACAAAGCTCATGAGTTCCCGTGGCTACAACTATGACTTAGACAAAGTGAGTTGAGTTAAAGGAGAAGTTGTTCAATGTGGGAACAAGTTAAGTCAGGTAGAGAGTGGTGAGAGAAGGAGACTGGTTGGGCTTCTGTTCAAGGAGAATATGAAAGACTCTGATTAATCTTGTGTGGGATGGAGTTTATAGAGGGATTGGACATCCATAGTGAAGATGAATTGGTTGGCACCAGGAAACTATAAACTGTCAGTGTGGAGGAGAGCATCAGGGGTGTCATGGATGGATAAGTGTGAAGGGATTGGACAAAAGGAAAAAGGATGGAGTCAAGGTAAAAGAAATAAATTACATGGGGCAACAGCAAGCTCAAACAATGGTCTACCAGGATAGTCCTGTTTGTGGATCTCGGGGGAGGAAACAGAAGCCAGCAGTATGGAAATTAGGGTTACGGAGAGAATATCTTCTGAGGAAATTAAATCAGTGACTCTCTGGGAGACAATTGTCTGCTGTCATATGTGGGTCTTAGTCCAATGGAAGATTTCAGGAGTCTGAGAACTCTTTTTGGGGAGTTTGATGGAAATGTGGGGTGAATAGGTTAGAGAGAAACCATGGGAAAATTGGATTGCTCTGTGACCTGGCATACTCTCGATAAACCAAAATAGTCACCCTCTAAGCTGTAAGGAAATATGAAAATATGCCTTTTTTGAGTTGTTACACTGGTCGAAGAATTTTGGTATAATATAGATAACTTAAGGGTTAATTTTAAGTTGAAGATACACACAGTCAATATTGATAATCACTTTGGTGTGAATTGATTGAGTAAGTAATGCATTGAAATGCACATTCAAGTGTAAGAATTGCAGAAATATAAATTTAGGCCACAAAATACTATTTTAATACTAAAGTGAAATAAATATGACTAAAGACTGGCGCTTTGCTTTTAAAATACATGAAACCAGAGGCTTTTGAGCTATTAACAAGAGCTCTTGAAGTGACACTCCAATCCAGGAAAGATGCTGTTAACAAGATGCTTAAGATTGCCATTTCTTGCCTTGTCATAAAGTAACCAAACTTCATCATGGGGAGAAGTGGGTAAATAAAACCATGAGATACTAAATGGAAGAGAATTGATGAGAGACAGGAAGTTGAATCAAATACAGAACATTTTACCTGAACATGGAAGTTAATGTATCAAAAGAGATGTTCACAAAAAAATGTTTGCAATAAGATTTTCGTGATATTTTATGACAGGAGTTGAAATTCATTTGTTAAAACAAGCTTGTAGAGAGTGGCTACATTTAAATCTGATTTCCAGCCTCTGCAGCATTTTGCTTTGCTTTTAGGAGTTTCTTAGTCTGTCAGTTCAGCTACTCATTGGTTTAACCAACTGAACCATCTGAGGGCTGGGAAAACTAAATGGAAGGTGAGTTTATTTTTAAAGGAGGTCCACATGCCAACTCCAGGTATTGTCAAATAAATCTGCTGAATCATAGATTCATCTATCTGAAACTTTATCATAGATGCAATAAAATAATTCTGTAAATACCAATTTTAGATTTTCTCCCCTGCAAAATCAGTTGAAGTAACATACTGAAACGCAAAACAGAGTGAGATTTATGAATATCTTTGCAGCAGAAATGTAATAAACTAACAAAATAAATTGTATTTGAAAACTGAACATTCTAGTCATGATTTATTATATCAGTCCTTTCAAATTAATTTGAACTTTACCTTTATGTTGAGAGTAATGTAAATTATCTAATAAAAACTGCCAAAGCAGTAGCTTTATTTACATTTTACTTTAACCTGACATCAGTATAAAATTATTAATAATAATTAACTAAAACAGAATGAACTTTTAGATAAATTTGTAAAATGTTTATATAATTTCCATGCTATTTGAAAGGTGTGCATTTATTTAGTGTCATGTTGTGGCTCGGAAATGATACCTAGCGCTATACTGTAGTCACGTAAACAAAAGTGACATACAAGGAGCTCATTGCAAGATCTTAGCAATGAGAATAACCCATTTATTTTTAGGGACAGATTATTGGGCATAATGCAAGACTGGAAATTGCTGGGATCTTTAGCATTCTCCACTCTAATGTGAAACTACAATATATGACACCAGGGTACAGGAGCTTTGGCTCAAATCAAAAAGATCGAGTCTGAGGTAGGGGTGCTACTCTGCCACATTGGAATGAAAGCTTTTGTGATAAATGGATACAATTTACATTGACAATTATGGAAAATGCTCTTAAAAGTACATCACTAATACCTTTCACATTATAAGCTGCGTATTTAAGATTCAGCCCTTAAAACGTAACTCTGCAGTTTTTCTTACAAAGTTCCCAGTGGTCTATTATGTTGACAATGAAAATCAATGAAGCCCTGGCTGCATTTATAATGCAGAAATGCTTTGTAATTCTCTGTAGTGCTGCAGTACCCTTAATAGCTTTTCAGATATGTTGATCACTGTATATAAAAATACTAAATGATATTTATTACAGTGCAACTTCAATACATGTTATATACTGCATTCAAGATTTACAGACCTTGCAGCTGTTGTTTCCTCCACAATATTATTTCCTTACATTCGCCTACGTTTCTTCTAGAATGTACAGCCCACCTGGAGACAAGTCAGCAGTTATTTCATAGATACCAAGGAAGTACCTCATTTCATCGACATAATTTTTAAAATGATAAATGATTATTAATTTCATGTTGTCAGATTAGCTCTTGTAAGTCATTGATAACCATGATAATACTTAAACAGCAAAATACTTGCTTGTCTTTTTGAACACTTTTTTAAGCTGGCGTATTACTTGAATTAAGATCTATGCTGACCAAAGTGAACAAAGTCAGAGAGCCACATGTAAACCAACTAGTGGCACATAATGAATGACAAAGGAAACAATTTTCAGAGTGCCATGTCATGTTATTGGATAGGCCACAGAGAGAAAAATGACTGTTTCTTGGAAATATTGATATAAATGGATTCCAGACGAGATTCTGAATTCTTGGTACAACATAAACACTTCTATTTTTAGGATGTTTGTGATCAAGGTGAGACTTATTGCTGGGGAGTTTTGAGCACAAATGTCATTTCCAAGCTATTGCAAGGATAGGTCAAGAAAATACTTCATTTGTATCTCAACACGTATGAACACCAGTCTATGGAAGGATATTCCTTGTTGTACAACATGTCATTTTTAATTTCCAATACAAGATAACTATTATGTTCTTTGCAATAGATTGATAAATACAGATCTGTACATAGACTGTCTAAAGTAATTGTATACAGCAGCCTTAATATCAGCATAGGAATTTTTAAACTTGGGTTTAACTTCAACCAGGTCTCTGGTGGAAACATTTCATTTGTCCACAAAATAAAAACTCTCGTGAAATGTGACTGAAGCATACAAAAAAATTAAAATTTTCTAGATTATCTAAAGTTATCACGATTTGTCAAGTCATCCATGTAGATTTGATTACATTTATTCAGGTAGATAAAGCATCCAATTTTGAACTCACAATCTTCAGTCAAATTGCTCTTTTCCCACCTCACCAGTGAAAAAGCAGAAGCTGTTAAAATCAGAACCAGAATTCGCTCTGTCATTTTCTGATTTCTTCTTATGGTCACGTTGGTACATGATGAAATAAAATACATTATGGTTAAAAAAACTATTCACAAAACAAATCTGACATTACCCATGTTCAAAAGTCATCTGGCAAGTTACACCCTTTCTTATTTTCAAAACCTATTCTCTCAGCATCCAACACTTAGATTTTGGCTCCTTAAGTGGATGCATGATGTCAGTACACAGTTGCAAGCTACCTTTAACTCATTGCATATAGTTGAATTGATTGAAAGTCCAAAAGCCCAGTTTTTGCTGGTAAATGCCTGCTGTTCCAAACAGAGTCTGGGACTTCTGTGCATGTTTCTTCAAATGTGGAAGTTCCAACTTACTCATCAATAATACATCTTTTAACTCAGATAAATATATTTATATTTAAAAATCAGTAAAATCTTTAATAAATATCCATTACTTTTAATATATAGGCATTCAAAAATTCAGATTTTTAAATGTACTTTAATTTTTCTAAACAAGCTGAAGTTCCAACATGATGTTCAAATATATTCTATTATACATTGCATGTTAAATGATGTAATGGTTCTACTGTTACACTGCAGCTGACCTTCCAATTTGCCATGAAAGAATGATTTCAGTGGTTCAGAGCTGAAAAGTAAAAATCACTCTACCACCCCTTGGTAGAGAATGACAGACTAGCTAACATCGTGTAGAAATTTAATCTCAGGATTTTTTTGGAATCTAGCTAGGATATCGAGGACTTCCTAACACACATTATAAATACATCTAAGAGAATGAGAAACCTTAACATCCCTATCACAGAATATTTATGTTTTTGGTATTTTAAGTTATTATCAGTAGAAAATCTGACAGGAAGGGAAGACTACCTCATTTTCTTTCAGAACTGTAAAATCATAAATATTAAGTTTGGATTTTGATATTGTTCTGCCCCAAGATAGCTTTCCCTTAAAGTCATTATTGAGCATAATTGAACTGATGTTATAACATACTGCTGGATTGCAGAAGAGAACAACCAGTAACCTCCTTTCAATACAAGGAAACAATAAAATCATTTCTTCTCTCAAAGTACTCAATGCAACAAACTGCAGAACTTTCCAACTCCAAACTTTGGACGCAAACAAACCATACATTTCCTTAATTAACAACAAGCAGCCAGCTGCTGCAGAGTTTCAGACAGGAAGTTCATCCCCTTGCTTATGAAAATATTTAAAGCTAAACTTAAGTAATTTATTCTTGAGGCTTCATGAATGTCTTCTTGACTTTACCACCTCCGGTGCTACCTTCTGTATCTTCACTTTGAAGAGTAGATCGATCTCGTTTCTTGGTAAACTTCCTTTTTATGGACCCCACTAAGCTTTCGTATCTGAAAAAGACAAGATTTGATAAAGCTTCACTGAATGCAACATTACATAGCATGATTTCCAAAGTAAATTACCACAGTGTTAAGCTGAAGTCCTTTTATATCTACGTCCAGAAAATGATCTACTTAATCAAAATGTTAACCACCCCTACAGGTACAAGAAACTCCTGAGATATTGATACAATAATTCATAAATCAGAATGGTTCTGGTGCTGCTTAGCCTAGGATACAAACTGGCTGAGTAGTGGAGAGAACTGAATTGAATTGTAGAGATATGACAACAGAGGAAAACTCATTGAGCTGGATAATGGAGGAGAGACTTTGAATGAGCGTGGAAAACCACACGAAAGGCACCGGAAGTTGAACAGGGATTGTGCATTAGGATCAAGATCAAAGGACATCATCTGCGCCTTTGAACAGAGCCATTTCAACAACGTGGTAGGGAAGGAAACAGTTTTGAAGATAGTAATAAAAAGTGATGGTAATGGTTTGAGTTGAGAGGATGGTGGGAGATGGAGGGTGGTAATAGTCTGCAATTACAGAGGAGAGGGATGATGTTGGAGTTTTGAATTGCAGAGACTATAGTACCATAGAGAGACAGTTTACAGGGAAGGAGGATGAGTGAGGAAATTGGAGGGGACATCAGTTTAGTGGGGATAGAGAGGTGGAATTCACTGTCAAAAAGACAGCAAATAACATTGATCTTGCACTCTTAATAGAGTAAAATGTCCCAAAGTGCTTCACTAGAGAGCGCTGAAACATTTGATACTGAGTCATAAAAGATTGGGAAAGATAAACCAACCCCTGTTTGAAGTAGTAAGTCTTCAAGGAAGAGAAACACAATTTTAGTGTGAAAAGTTGAAGTGTTTACAGCTAGGCAACTTTACATAAAGCTGCCAAATGTACAGTGATAATAAGAAATTGGAGGAATGTAGAGATCTCATAAGATTGCAAGGCTGAGAAAGTTCAGAGATGAGGCCTCAGAAAGATTTGAATGCAAGTTTGAGAATTTTAAGACTGAGGCATTGAAGACCAAATACAGAGGTGACTGGTGAATGGGACATGATGTGAGCTAGGATATGAATTATAAGTTTTTATTGACCTCATATTACAGAGGATAGAAGACAAAAAATTAGCCAGAAAAATGTTGGAATTGTCAAGTTTACAGTTAAAGTCAGATACAAGGATTGTTGTAACAGATGAGCTTACAGTGAGCATAAGGGGAGATAGACAAAACAATTGTGGGGCACTGGAAAAGCTTTGGGGGGAGAAAAATATGAAGTTAAGGAAAAACAGCAAAGACAGTTGAACACTGGTTGTTTAACTCCTGTACTGCTTATTGACTAAGAAGCCCATGAACTCCTCATACTATTGGAGGTAAACATGGAAGTCATTTTTCTATCCACGATGATGATCCCAGAGTTGAGAGATTTGGTTTAAGAGAATGAAGCTACACATCACATGAAGAACAACTGTACCAGATGTGAACTAGATACAAACAAATCAACAACCTTTGGATCTGAAGAACTGAAGTTTGGGTCATTCCAGGCAACAATCATGATGCCTGAGTAAATATTTTATCAAGATGGTAAAGGATCTTTGTCAATAGCAAAGTGCTGGCACTTCAATATTTCCTCAAAGGCCAACATCACTGGAAGTGGATCAGGGAGATGGCTGGTAATAAGTGACCTTTTCAAGATTGAGACAATGGAATCACAATGTCAGACATGGCAAGGACAAGAAATTGTCTGTTCATGCAAAGATAAAGTGAGGAGTGAACCAACAGTAAAATCAGAGAAGGCAGCATGGCAAACCGGAAATGAGACAAATTATTGATCATGAAAAGTTACCTAGACTGAAGGAGAAAAGGAGAACACCTCAGTAGGAAATGCTGAGCAAGACTACAGGAATAGTGGAGAATCATTGTGAAATAAAGGCCAGAATTCAAGGATATATCTGTGATGGAAGCATGCAGCAAAGCTTCACCAAATTAATTATTGGATGGCAGATTTGTCCAATGAAGAAAGATTAAGTAGAATGGACCTATTGCTTGAATTTAGTGTCTTTTGAGTTGAGATTTCCTATGCTGGGGTGTCTAGACCCAGGGGTCACAGTCTCAGAGTAAGGGTTTGGCCATTGAAGACAGAGATGAAAAGCAGTTTCTTAACCCAGAAGTCTTTGAAATTCTCTATGCAAGAGGCCTGCAGAGCTCAGTTGCTTAGTAAATTCAAGATAGAGATTGATAGTTTTTAGATATTAAGATAATCAAGAGAGATGGGGTTAGGGCAGAAAACTGGCACTGAGGTAAAACCTCAGCTATGATCTTA
>JARFYF010000017.1:17577742-17587963 GCA_030265395.1 Rhina ancylostomus | reverse complement strand
TTCTGAGGTGTATAATGGAGCCAATATGGGAATCACAGACTCTCCCACACTTGGGCAGGAGGTAACTGATGGGGCAGGTGGGTGTGTAGGTTGTGGGGTGCTGCACTCCTTCCGCCAGTTAGGCAGGGCTTTTGTGTGCTCCCGCGGCATTGCCTCAACATTCTGGATACCATCCCAAAAGCTCTGTCACCACTTTGAACGGTCATGGGCTTGAGGTTCCTAAGATTGAATGGGGATGTTACACTTCTTCAAGAAGCTTTGAGCAAAAGCTTGAAGGTTTTTCTTTATCCATCTAGCAATCTTCTCCCATGACAGAGCTTGGAATACAGTGTCCGTTTAGGCAATCTGATTTTGGGCATGCAGATGGTGAGGCCTGCCCAATGAAATCATTGGCTATGCTGGACCCGAGAGAGAAAGCTGACACTGGACAATTGGAAGATTGTGTGGAGACAGCTATTGTGGTATTTTTCCAGTACCTTAAGATGCCTGCTCTAGGTAATCCAGGTCTGAGAAATACGTAGGAGAACAGAGATCACTCTTGCCCGGCACACCATGAGGTTTGTGCCAGGTCTGAGGTTTAGAATGAAGACTATAAAATCTCTATTTAATTCAGCTGCTACATCCTGGTCTTCCACCATTAATTCCTGGCTCACTTTCTGTAGGACTCATTTTGTTGACTCTTTTTTAAAATATCTATAGAAATGTTTACATTTCCAACTAGCTTTATCTCATACTCTACTTTTTCCCTTCCTTATTAATCTCTTAGTCATTCTGTGCTTTTTAATTCTGGTTGCCTCTCTACAAGTATATAATTGCACTGGAAAGTATGTGGAGGAGATTCACCAGGATGTTGTCTGGGAGTGTAATATTTCAGTTTTGAGGAGAGATTAGCTTGGCTGGGATTGTGTTCCTTGAAGCAGAGGAGGGTTCTGATTGAGTTGTACAAAATTATGACAAGCATAGATGGTAGCGGTGTCTAAGACCAGAAGGCATAGGTTTAAGGTGGAAAGTAAGAGGTTTAGCAGGGATCTGAGGAAGATTTTTTTCACCCAGAGGAGTGCTCAAGAAGGTGGTAGTGGCAGGTACTCTCACTACTTAAGAGGCAACTGGACAAACACTTGAATCACCAAGGCATAGTAGTCTGTGGACCAAGTGCTGATAAATGAGATTATTTTAGACAGAATTTATGGTCAGCATAGACATGGGGGCCAAAGTGCTGGTGTATGACTCTTAAGCAGGGTGTGCATAGCACATAAGTTTTAAAGTATACAAACATATTTTCGATCACTACTGTAAAATAAATTTCACATTGATCTTAAACACAATTAATCCTATATAACTGTTAAGAATGGTAAAACAAAATTAAACTGTTTTTAAAGTAATTTTTAATTTAATACAAAAATTATTCAACTGTATGCATCAACACTAACCTATATTTTTAAATGTTTCTGAGTGCTAAATTCAGAAATTACAATCTACACCTGATTCAATTAACTATTCACTTGCCTAAAATCTTGAAAAATAATACACAGATATTTGGTAAACCTATACACTCTGTTCAGAAAATTCATATAGTGATACTGCAAGACCTTAGAAAGGATCACTTGCAAATAAAGTGTAAAGTAGAAAGGTGAATATTTAATGGTACAGCAAGTTTACAAAATCTGAAGCCACGGACATTACATTGAGTATGTTTGTTTTGCTTTCCAAATCAAGTCTAATTCAATGAACTTAGTTATACTTATTTCATTGTTGAGTTCATTAAGAACTCCAAATCTCAAATACTAACCTGAGATTTTTCAGAAGGGGAAATGTTAACCAGAGTGATTAATGAATCTTCAAAAGGATTTGTTCACTTACTCTTTTTCTTTCAGTTCTGGCAAGTCCAAATACCAGTGCTCATCACTAATTATTTTTTTCTCCTCTTCTTCCAATTGCTGCTTGGTCTCTGTATCCAAACTCCTCTGCATGAACTGAAACAAACAAAATCAAATATTAATATAAATTCTTCTAAGAATCCTTTTAAACAAAGTTTTAAATTATTGACTTAACAACCACAGACCCTTATATATTCTGATTATGTGGTAATAGAACAATGAAGAATTTGATTTGATCCAAAAGGAAAAATAAACATAATTAAAATAATAAGGCTTTAATTTCTGATAACATTACTTAGACTCTACCTACATTGCAGATGAACTCCAAAAATTTGCAGCTCAGTTGCTCACACAACATACAAAAACAGAAAAGAGTATGATTTAATTTTATTACTGGCAGTAATTTGCAAAAGTAAGTATATTCATTTCTGGGAGAAAAGCACCTTTAAACCACTTCAATGCTTTTATTTTATATACACATTTTAAGACATTTGAATTATGTGATTAAATTGTGTCAGTTTATTAAATGGTTATTAATTTATTAAATGGTTTCACCCAAATAATTATCATTTTAATACAAAATGCTGGTGCAGTGCAGTTCACTGTACCAGCACAGGGAAGTGATTGATGAATGGGCTCTGCTTCAGAAGCTAGCCTTTCTAAAGTCTTAGTCCAGAGTCTTGGAACAGGCAGGCAAATGGCAAAGCTCAGGACTGGTGCACAAGAAAGAAAGAAAATCTGGAAGTGGCATAGATGTTGGCCTAGAAGTGGAAGCAGGTTAGACAATCCCGCCCATTGATAGTGGAGGCCAAATATTGCAGAATCCACACTTCAATTTAGATATGGTCACAAATATCACCATTTCTTTGCTATATCAATAAATGAACATTTGCTTATTTTATGCTTTTTTCCCCATGTAATCCTGGCAAGATTCTTGCAGCTTTCCTGTGTAGGGATTTTTTTTTCTCTAAAAGAAGTTAGCATTCTTCTGAAGTTATTTTAACATTATTTATTACTATTGGTGATTTAAAATAATGCAATTATGTCATAAAAGTTAAAACTGGCATTTCAAAGATAATTTTTTCTGCCAATCCTCTCTCTTTTTTCCTGAATGGTATTTGAATTAAAATCATGGGAAGTCTGCAACAAAATCACAGATACCGGAAACAAATAAAAATAGTATAAACTAGATCACACCAAGTAAAAGACCTCGCAGCATGACTCAGGAGAGAAGCCAAGACCTTCTGGGTCCTAACCAACAATCACCCCATTTTGTTGCTATTTGAGAGATTTGGCCATGCACGAGAAGAGGTCACAATCCTTGCCCATAAAACAGCAATGATTACTTTTCTACAGTAAATCATTTCCTGTTAAGTCTTTTGGGAGTCCTGAGAACACAAAAGTTGTTATTTAAAAGAAGAAACTTATTTTTATCTTCCATAATACTCCTTGTTTATTATATTACAATTCTGTTGAAGACAAAAATACCAGTTGATTTTTAGAGATTAAAAGCAATATAATCTCTATTTCTAACATTCAGATGACCACTTCAGAGAAAATTGAAATTATCTTTTCCCTTATTCTGCAACGCCTGAAGTAAATTTGTGTTCCCTACTCAGCATACTTTTCAAAAGTCTACTTAAAATAGAATATATAATATAAATCAATGAGCCATTACACCATAAAAACTTAATTATATTATGCTCAAAATATCATCTCTATAACAGTAGGTGATTTTGTTTAAAGTGGTATTAATGGGTGAGGAGTGGTGGGGGAAAGATAGAATCCTTCTTGAATGCAATTATACTAATATTTTCCAATGACTATACAAAGTATAAGAAAATATACAATTTTCCTTTTTCTGAACCGTGTTTATAATTTAACCCAACTAGAAATCTGACAGCAATGGGAGAAATCTCCTTTTATCTTGGAGAAATTTGCAATCACCCATAAAATACAAAATCCACAAAATTTATATCACTTTGACAATACAGTAGCTCTGAACTTGCTTAGTAAACAGGTCAAGTAAAACACAGGGATCTTAGTCTTTTGCATGCTATTTCATAATAAAGATTTATTTAAAACTAACTGTTTTGCCAGGCTACAAAAGTGCATCACCTGCATTTATTTCCCTAAATTAATGAACACTTAAAATGATATTAAGCATATTTTTAAGATTTGGTTTATTTATCTTTAGCTGAAAAACACACAGTCATGTAGTTCTGCTCAAGCAGATTAGGAAAAAAGTGAAAAGACTGTAACTAATGCACTAAAATATAGAAAGATGACAGAACATGTGAGATGTAGTGACATTTTATCTGCAAAATACACGCCACATCTACAATCTTAATGGTTAACAGGATAATACTTCCAAAAGTAGAACTTGAAGTGGCAGATATGGAATAAGCAAGAGAACTTAACAGTGTGGTTGGGCTTTCACAGCCAAGCTCCTAAAACAGTGCTTGTGATATAGCTAAGTTAAATGATATTTGAGTGGTGGGATATATTCATTGATACTGTCCTTGGTTGAAAAGCTTCTCTAAAATACAGAGATAACAACTATAGCCAAAAGTCATTGTCATGAAATTATAAAACTAATTGATATTATTGCTATTAAAGTATTAAATAGATTCATTCTATAGCAATAAATGTCCATGGCTTTTTGAAAACTGCTATTTAATCATGCTGCACCAACATGATCAAAACTAAGCTGAATGATAAATAGTATGACTTTCTGATCCATACCAAGGGCTGATGATTCAACTACAATGAAACGCTGATGGCTTTAAAATTTCTGCCAAGCAATGTTCGTTATGAAAATGCCTCATATGTTTAAGACACAAACTTTAAGACAAAGCAATTACTGAGCGTTCGAGCATGTATTAACCAAATATCACTTTTTAAAGAGTTAGCTTGGTTAGAAGTCCATAACGAATAAATGTACTGCTTGAAATAAACAAACATCTATTGGATTCATATTGCTTTGAATAGTTCAGGAACGACATATAGAACAGGTAGGTAAGATGCCAACCTTTCCATTGATCGGATTTTTTGTCTTTCCATTCAAATAGAGCATACTTTCAACTCCAATAAGCTATTCCAGAAAGAAATATGTCAGCACAAAAAACAGGACAGCTAAACTTCAGACTTGTAGTACAATTCCAATAATTTGCTGCTCCAGTTACCACAGTCATTTATATTAGAGAGAAACTTGCTCAATATAACCTTCAAAGAAGATGACCTTTTACTGAATCATTTTATTGTGCTATTTTTTTTCAGTTTTCAAAGCTGAATAACTATGATTTTTCATCAATGCACAAGATTTTTAACTGCAACATAATTCACAGACTTTTGCGGAAAATAAAGGAACTTCTGCAAACAAAAGCTCCAAAGATGCCCCTCTTTACTTGAGGATACCTATATAGGACACTGGATCTACATCATCCAAATAAAATTCCACACACCAGAGCAACACAAGAATACATTAAAATTAAGGAAAGATGTAATTAGGATTTTGATAAAAGACCACATCTCTAAAATTGGAACTTCACAGCAGTCCACAGGAGCTGATTAACTTGCAGTCTAAATCTTTGTTTTTCGAACCATAATGGTGTGCTTGTTTTCCTATTACCGCATGCAATTAATGTGCTAATTAAGCCATCAATGCAGTCAACTGTGTCACTTCCTGAGGCTGGGAAACACCTGCTTCATCAGTACAGAACTTGATATAAAATGCCAGTAGTTCCCTGGTAAGGTGTTGGCATTTACCCCCTCTGAGCAATAGCAGGTTCTGGACTCTGTGCAAACATAGGCTTTGCGAACTTGCTGACCAAACTCTACCACCAGTTCTCTGACAGTACTCTAATGCTGCACTTTCAAGAGAGCAATGGCAAACCAAATTTGATGATTGCCTCACCATTTATTCTGGGGAATCTGCACACTGAACTATACCAGATTAGGCATGGTATAGGGGTAGCTAAACTATTCATTTGCATTGAGATGAATGGATGAGAAGAAGGTCAGTTATAAGGTGACACTCTTTAAGTCATTGTGTTTGCTTAATTGTTTTGATTTACTTATAAAAGTAACTTTTTAAAAATATTGTGATAATTTTATTTATTTTGTTGATTCTTAATAATCTTTGAATGCATCCAGGCAATATCCTGGTGAATCTCTTCTGCGCTCTTTCTAATGCTACAACATTCTTCTTGTAGTGTGCTGACCAGAACTGAACAGTACTCCAAGGCTGGCCTGACCAATGCCATTCAGAAACTTTCAAAGTCCTTGTCAACAGCTTTTTTCAGCCAATTGGTGGGTGACACACATTTCGGCCTATCAATATGATGACACTTCATTGTGCAGCCTATATCACCATACAGGACCTTGCCAGTTAGAATCTAGAGCTTATTCATGAGTAAGTTGACATCAGGGATTCCACAAAAGTTAAGTGCAAAGTTTCTCTGTACTTTAATAGTAAGTGCAAATGGTATGCCACTGTCAGCAAGTTTCCCAAACCATTTTGTTTTAAACTGAAGCTCATATTTTTCTCAAACTAATCTGCTGAAAGATAAGCCATACAGACTTTCAGGTCTGCTCTGTCATTCATCAAGATCATGGCTGATCTTCTACCTCAGTACCATTTTTCAGTATTATCATATCTCTTGATATCCTTAATCTCCAGATAGCTATTGATCTCTTTTGAATCAACACAAGAACTGAGCCTCCACAGCTCTAGGGGTGGGGGTGGGTGGTAAAGGTTCACCAAACTGAGTAAAGGATTTTCTTCAGTCTTAAGTGGCTTACTCTTATTCTCAAACTGTGATCCCTAGTTCTAGGCTCCTCAGTCAAGGGAAACATCCACCTTACATCTAGCTTGTCAAGTCTTTTAATTTTTTTTAGGTTAGAGTCCCATTCCACTCATCCTCTCCTTGTACTGCAGATCCACCAACCCTGGAACCAGTCTAATGAGTTTTTCCTGTACTCCCTCTATGGCAAGCAGATTTTTAGGTAAGCAGACCAAAACTGTACTCAATACCAAACCATACACAAATACATAAGGCCTTTCTAATTGCTTATATTCTATCAAACAGAATCCACAAATAGAATCTGCAGTCTATTTCAGTCTGCAATGAAAAAAAGAACCACGCCAATAATATTCTCATCTGGTTCTACTGATCCGTTATTTAAGGATTGTCCTTTTTGATGTCATTCAGATAAGCCAATAGTTGGGAATTTCAGTTCAAACAACTTCCTCACAACAACTAGTGGAACTAAGAAGCTCTACACTAATGGGACGAATTGTGGTTCAAAAAACATTTTTTTGTATGCCAGTACACAAGAAAATGGTGACCTACTAATAAATATCATGTCAAACATCGAAGTCATGATGACATCACTTAAAGCAATTGGCTGATACCTGCTGGAAACAGTGTATGAGAATACACACTAATACCAGGTTCAGTGCTTATTGTGATTGGGTAGAAGAAGGGAAAAACTGTTAAAGCATTGTACTTAAATAGTAAAACCAAGAGTCAATGAGTTAGGCTGCATACTCCATCAGAGATCAACGTTCCAATGGTAAAACACACTAATTCTACAGTTAATTGTTGCTTGTTACATGATTGGTAAGAAGCTTGTGGCATTTGCTGTTAACCAAACAAGGACTCAAAAATGATTTTTACTACACCAATTTTTTTTGTTGTCAGCAAACTTACCAATTAGTCCATTTACATTCTCTTCCAAGTAATTTGTATACAACAAAAAACAATGGTCCCAGCACCAATCCTTGCAGTATAACAGTCAGAAAAACACCCTTTGACCACGATGCTATGCCTCCTATCACCAAGACAATTTTGGATCCAGTTTGTCAATATATCTGGGTTCCCAGGAGCCTCAACCTTCTGGACCAACCTGCCATTCGAGACTTTGAAGCCTTGAAGTCCATGTAAACCACATCCAGCACACTGCCTTCATCACTTTTCTTAGTTACCTCCTCAAAAAAGCTCAATCAGATTTGTGAGACAGGATTTTCCCTGCACAAAACCATGTTGCCTCCTCATAATCAGTCCCTGCCTTTCCAAGTGAAAATAAATACTGTACTCTAGAATTTTTTCCAATAATTTCCCCACTATTGATGCAAGGCTAACCAGCTTGTAGTTTCATGGCTTATCCCACTTTGAATAAGGCAATAACATTAGCCATCCTTCAGTCTTCTAGTACTTCAGCTGTTGCTAACAAAAATGCAGAAATCTTTGTCAGAACCCCAGCGATCACGTCCCTTGCTTTCCATAGCATCAGACCCTGGGGATTTATCCACCTTAATGTGTGCCAAAATCTCTAACACTTCCCCCTTCCTGACACAGATATGTTCCAGAATATCAGCATAGCCCTCCCCTAGTTCTCCATCTTTCTCCCTGGTGAATATGAATGAGAAGTTTTCATTTGGGATCCCACTCATATCTCAGGGTTCTACACACAGATTTCCCTTTTGGTCCCTGAGAGGACCTACTCTTTCCAAGCTACCTTCTTGCTTCTAATATACTTATAAAAGGTTTTGGGATTCTCCTTCATCCTGCTTGCCAAGGCCATTTCATGTCTTCTTTTTGCCCTCCAAGTTTCTTTCTTAAGTTCTCTCCTACATCCCCTATAAAACTCAAGACTCACTTGAAACCACCTGACATATGCGTCCTTATTTCAGATCAAACCTACAATTGCCTTTGTAAGCCAAAGCTCCCTAACCGTACTATTTTACCGCCAAAGTTTCCCCAATCTAATACATTTTCCAGACAGGCATGCAACACTTCATCACATTGAAGAACCACTGAGCTTAATACACTGTTGGAAATCTGAATTAATGGGTACAGCTCTCACAATGAGATAGGACCACAAACAATCCTATCTCATTGTGAGAGCTGTACCTATTAGCAATGTTCACATTGATAGGAAGTTGTGCAAATTTTATTGGCGCTGTGCTGGTACATATCCAGCAGTCCCTCTGTCCACATTTGACCAAAACCAATCAACACATGCATATAGTACGGAATTGTACCAGGAATAAAATTCAGGCGTCCTATCGAGTTGCAGTAGAATGTCCTGTTTATTTTTTTCACTCCGATATGCATAGAATAAAGATTTGCAACTCCAAGTGAATGATTGCAGATGGAGTAAAAACAGTGCTCAGCAACTCAGGTTGTAGCAATGGAGAGAGAATCAAGGCTTAACGTTTCAGATTAAAGAACCTTCATCAGAACTTGGAAAGAGATAAAAGTTATGAATAGGATCAACCGCGGGGGAAGTATGATATCCTGCTCCTATTTCTTAGAAACAGAAAATAGAGCTGGTGTAAAGCTGCTGAAATGCGAAACAACAACAATAACGTTTGACCTCAGACGCTATTGTGTGAAGAGACCAGGTTTGCTGTGCAATTTTCTGAGACAAGGAGCTTATTTCGCTTGAAAATGCTCAAGGAGTTTGTGAGGTTGCCCGCATGGTCTGGAGTTCCGCTGCTCCGCCCCGGCCCAGGGCTGTGCGGGGTCCGGGCCCGCAGACGGCCCGGCCCGGCCCGGCCCCGCCCGGCCTCCCGACCCGCCGAGCAGCGCCGTACCTTCATTCTCAGCAGGTTCTTTGACAGTTTCATTGTATTTTCTCTCGCCATTTTTCAATGAGATGGAAAAATAAAGGCTCAGCTGAAGTTAAATGAAACCAAATCGGACCTCACTCCCCCAGCAACACGCTGGCAACAGACGAAACCTATCGATCCGCCGAACTCTCGAGCTGTCACAGGCTGAGGAATCAATCGGAGGAGATGAGAGTACTGGTGAGGAAGTGGACAATACCTCTCAGGGTACGGTTAGAGGAGTAAAACTACTCATCAGAATATATATTTCTCATTGTGTATTTTTTAATTCCTAAATTCAAAACGTGCTTCCAAACTAAAGTTACTAAAAAATCTGTTGGACTTGAGGAAACACTCGATTCCTCTCCCTACAGATGTCTTGCCATAATAATTTCAACATCCACAGTATATTATTTTATTATTTTACAATGTTATTATATCTGTTGCGTTGGAGATTGATTTACTTACTTGAAGAATGTTCAGGCTGTCAAGTACTGCTGAATTAGTGTCAACTCTTGGTCCAATGAATTATCTCTCCAAGACCAGCTATTTTCCAACACTATAAAGATGCCACAGAGACAATCCAGTGACATCTTTGATCCCAGATATCCTCTTCTTCCTTTATTTTCCATTTTACCACGTGAAGAGGTTATATCTTATATATGCAGGATAAAGGCCAGGCTTTATTTGCCCATTACAATTTGCCCTCGAAAAGGTGGTGATGAGTCA
>JARFYF010000017.1:17368499-17387117 GCA_030265395.1 Rhina ancylostomus | reverse complement strand
TTTGTCCTGAGGAAGTATCCTGACTCCAGTCTTGTATCAGTGTGCCGCATTTGGGTTCTCTGTGAGCTTGCACTGGATCAACATTGTGACAAGTTATTCCTAATGGGTGAAAGATAAGGCTGCATTTCATAATGTCAACAGATCAACTCGGCTAGAAAGAAATTGATTGAAAGAGCTGAGGATGGATTGGAAAAAAATATTTATCATGAATAATCATGACTGTGTACAGAAGCTTCTGGAGCACTATGAAGATATTGGAATTGGTTTATTATTATAAACCAAATGCAATATCTGTGGAGGTTACAAAGTGATTCTTAATACACTGGTGGATGATGACAATACAGCAAAAGAATATTTGTCAAGATTTTTACACTGGATTGCTAGAGAGATGTGGACTCAGCTCAGCACATCACAGAAACCAGCCTCCCCTCCATGGACCCTGTCTCTACTTCTCACCATCTTCGTGAAGCAGCCAGCATCATCAAATACCCCAGCTATTCATGAAAAAAAAACTATTTATCATGATTGTTCACAGGAGCTTCTGGAGCACTATGAAGATGTTTCAAGGATTCATTTATAGGCATTAAAGCCTACCAGGTTCACTTGCATATTAAACTAAATGTTAAACTAATCTACTGTACACCATTACTAGTATCAAATACACTGAAAGCTCTTGTAAAAGCCATATTCAAATGGGAGTGACATGAAGTGTTGGAGAGAGTGGCATAGAATGCTTGGGTAATGGCCATCGTGATGGTACCCAAAGCAAGTATGACTGTGCTGATTTATAGAGGTTAGGGAGTGATTCTTAATATACTGGTGGATGATGACAAATGCCCTTTTGCTTAATTGTCAAGACTTTTACACTGGTATGGCAGGGGCAATGGTCTTTGCCATGAGCAAAGTCCAATAGTAATACTTAGATGTGGAAAGCCAATAGATTTGATAATTAGAATCCACAGGGTCTGTGCTTTGTATTGGCAATAGCATCACAACAATGTTCCAGGAAGACTTTCATATACTAAAGGAAATGGTTAGATAATTTCATCAACATAACATTAAAATTTAATAAAAGCAGAATTAGTCTGTGAATAGATGAAAATGGGCTGCAGAAAGTTAGAGAGAGATTTCTTTCTGACCTGATCACAATACTAATTCCCCTTCAACAATGAGTAAAGAAAGAAAAACCATTACAGGGAGAAAAAGATCAGCAAAAGGTGTGCCATTTGTGGAAGAACACCTTCAGCAATTAGTCCTTTATATTTCCTTATAATACTACCTGCATGCTAAATCTTGCTTGCAATGGTTCCAGCTATGGAATATGGGCAGTGATTAGTCATGTCAAACCGTGGCTATGAGAAGTCCATTGCATATGAGTAATGCACATTGACTATAACTGGAAACAAAAACTTATGTTCTGACAGAGGAGGATATTTCTGTGATATGCTTGGGGTTGCAAGGTTTTGCTGATTATTGCTGGAGAGACCACTCAGACTAATTGTTGACCACAGACCTTTTAGTAGAGCCATTCAAGAATATTGGGGGGTAGAGAGCAGTCTACTGTCTCAATAGGACAATTGCACTGAAGATCCAAACAAATGGATGCCTTATTAAAATTGTCTTGTGAAGAAGCTACACTGAACAGGGAAAAATTATATTCTAGATGTACAAGATCTAGCAACAGATGTATAGTGGGTCAGGGTTACAGGACACAACTTCCTAGAGTATAAACATGATGTACAAGATCATTCCAGTGGATCCAAATGCATTAGTACAAAACAAATGTTTTGGACAGATTTTTTATATTAATTGAGTGCCATTCAAAGTAGTTAGGAGTAAAACACATGTTATGCCACTTCAGAATGCCCATTAGAAGCCATTTCAGGTAAAAGTCCGTCATTTCAGCTTGAACATTTTCATGAAGAGTATTGCAATGAAGCACAATTTCACTTCCTTTCACCACCAGCGTCAAATGAGCAAGTAGACAGCTCCATTCACATAGTAAAGGAGGCATTAAAGGAACTGGCATGGAAGGGTGATCAAGCATCATTGTGAAATGTCAACATTTCTTCTAAGCTGTGAAACCACATGACCACATCAGGATACACTCTTACAGAAATACTGATGAACAAAAGATTCAGATATGGTTAAACCTTGTTGACCCTGATGTGGGAGAAAGATCATTGAAACAGAGTAGCAACACAACACAAGCCACAAGGAGAAGCAGCTCAGATGGCATGACAGAGGCTGTGTACTGAGACCCACCCATCCACCCTCCTTCCCACAGTACTGGCAGGTCAGGGGTAAGAGTCGGGATATCAAGGAAATAATAGAAGTATATGGAGGGAGAATCAGATGTCCATGTAGACCAATATTCCTGATGAGAATTGAGCTGAAACAATACTGTTGAGTCCAGTTCCAACAATACATGGCAAATTTGAGCTCAATGTAAATAACACCAGTGCAAAAATCGCACACAATGTATAATTCAGTTAAAATTGTAAGATTTTAAAAGCATGAATTGATTTAATGTATTTCTATTTTTAAGAAAACTGGAAGCAGTGTAGTATACATAAACATGTGACACCATTTAATGCATTATGTCAAGTGTATATCATTGTGCATACAGCTAGCCTATGAAGAATACCTGAATAAACTAAACACTTTGTTTAGTACCGTGTCTTACATAATATCAGCCTGTATGCTCTGCAAAATATTTTATTAGTAAATAACTCACTGGGTACTCGTATAGGAGGAAAGTAGTGATCCCAAATATCTGAGAGTCTTAAATTGTTCAGCACCCATCTAAAATTTTTAAATTTAGTCCATCATGTGATGTACAGCTTTTGTACTTTGGGTGATGGATTCAGATGAACTAAAGTCACATTTAGGCAGGGCCCTGATAAACAACAGAAGCTATGCTCCAGTTTGATTGCAAGTTCCATTACATTGCTGTTGATATACTGGAGAATATAATTTGTAAACTTCAGTAATTTTCACTTTTACTGTGGTAGATGCTGCTGGATTGAAAATGTTCCAACTCACTGTCAACTAAGATAGCAACACAAATCCAAACAATCGTAGTCTAAAATGTCATGTGTTGGAAAAGAGTCAGTGGTTTGGAGTGAACATGAATATCTGTGCTATGAATAGAAGACAATGTGGCTATATTACATACATTTTTTTCTTAATAAAATCTTCGCTATTTTGAAGGTATAAAATGTAGAAAGCCCTATACAGTAATATACTTGACATTCACAATGCCTCTGAAATATCTTGGCATGAAGGATTATTGCATAAAGTTAATGCAATGAAAATTCCATGAAATCACCAACTGCTCATTAATGGATTTTCACTGGGTGTGAAGAAGAGCTATGATTGAATATTTTTGTTAGGCTGTGCAGTATTAAAGTTGTAATGGAATTTGATGTAAATAGATTAGATTTGCAAAGGACAAGGGCAGAAAGAATAAACTCATGTTTGAATAGATAACTGAATACCATTATTGTGGGTGGAATCCAGTTTGGCTCAATGTAAAGGTTTGTGCATCAGTAGGAAAGTTGAAAGCTGGTGAGATAAATGTCCATGCATGGCTGGAAAAGTAAATATTACTAATTTTCAAAATGGTGTCTGACAGGTTGGGTATGTAATACTCTTGAGTAATTTTAGTCAAATATAATGCACATTACAATGGCAAACTGACATTTTTGACATTTTCACAACTTGAGTTTTTTGTGAACTAATAGAGACAATTTAAATGATGATTATTACAACTCTATCTGGATTGTCTGCTTTACTTTCACTTTCACTTGGAGTACTCTCAGGAAAGGTTTGTTTCATTATGTCAATTTCACCCAATATCATTAGTATATCATCGATTTTAATTTGAAGTAGGATCTGCTCTTCCTACTCTGATAGAAAGAAAACTGAACTGAGTGATATTTGTTTCAGTGATGGATTACTTATTACATCGCTAACAATGTAACGGCGCTTTCCCAGGGATTTGAGGTTATTGATTCTGAATGTTTAGCATGTTTTTACTACTAATGGTTTTGATTTCAAAAGAAAAACCTGGCCACTACTGCAGTGAGTGTGGCACAATGGAAGCTCGTGGTCTGTCAAGATGAGAAATATTCAGTGTTATCTTGTTTCTGCAGCAATCATTTCTGCCACATTATGTCTGATCAGAGGCTCATTTTCATTTTCAGTATTGCTGAATGAAAGGCTAGATTCAAAATAAAATCTGCCATTCATTTACCAGGTTGGTGTATATGCATCTATTTTGCTGCTCTCAATAGAGCAATGTTTGTTTTTTTTCTGTCACTGCTCTGAACTCCTTTTCCATACAGCTCTTTTGTTCATTCTTCCTCTGAAATCAATCAACACTCAAATACAATGTAAACACTCCATTTTAGTGAGTGATTTGCCATTGCAGTAAATGCTGGGTAGTCCAGAGATGCAAGTACAGATTGCTTTGTTGCTTTCAAAGTCTAAACTATTGACCCATCATATTTGCAAGACAATTTAATTCAATACTTCTGGATCACTTGTATCAATCTTGGGCAGTTCCTAGAGATTTATTTCAAGGAATGCCCTAAATTAATTCATCTGCCAAGAGGTATTAAATAAAATTATCTGCACACTATAGGCATTGCTTTTAAATTTCAGTAAACCCACTGGAAATTTACATAGTCTGATTTAAGACTCTTGTTTGATAACCCCAGATGATACACAAGTCTTATCCCATTGCATCAAAAACTTATTAACTCACAATTAATGACATCTGATAGTTTTGGTCCATCAGATTCATGCCAGCTCACAGCGGGGCAATCCCATTTGTCCTATTCCTCTTCTCTTTATTTCCAGTACCCCTGCAACATGCTCTCTCTCACACATGCCTATCAACTCCCCTTTGATTTTCTCTTTGCCAATAGCCTACGTATTAAGAGGAAAGTTAAAGTGGCAGGTCTTTGGAATGTGGGGTAAAAAAACAGATGATCAAGAGGAAACCCATGCAGTCACGGAGACGAGATGCAAACTCTTCACAGGTATCTCCCAGAGTCAGGATTGAACCCAGGTGCCTGGGTATGGGAGGCAGCAGAACTAACTGCTGTGCCACCATGTCATCTGTAGGAACAAAATTGCGTTTTGTAAGTTAAGTGATTTGCAATTCTTGCATTTGTTATTATCACTTCACGGGAATTATTATATACCAAGTGTTTCTATTGCTGAATAATAGCTGAACATTTTTTTGTTCATTTTATCTTAATTGGAACAACGCTATTGCTGAGCAACTGGTGCAGGTGTATGGGGATTGCTGATGTGTTCTGGAAAGTCATCTTCTTGTCAAATGACTTGAATTATTCCTACAGAAGTAAATCAGTTATAAAAGGAACTATGAACTCTGCCAAAATAGCCATCCTTACATTTCAGTGTCCTTTTCAACCCATTCACTAAAATCATTGATGAAATTTAATGTAAATTCAACCATAATTAGTGCAGTACTTTATACTGTACACATTGCATGACATTTGATTTCATGTTTGGAATTTCTTCTGTGATATTTTCTGTTCAATTTGGGGAAGTACTGCTGAGTTTTGCCCAGTGCACACAGAGCTGTGAATTGCAGCACATCTTGCAGCTCAGAATCTTAAGGTCCCAAGTTTCTTTGGTTGTAGGTATTATGTTAATATCTTGGATACACCTGCTATCATATCTCTGAGTGAATGACCAAATGTTGGAGGATTTTTCTACTGGGTGACGTGAGAGTAGGTAAGGAGGTGCTACCACTTTAGCTTGGGTATTTTCAACTCACATACTGATAATTTGTCCAAGGCCAAAAGCCTTCTCCATCTGAATTATTTGTTGATCATTTGGCATGTGGCAGAGTACCTTGTTGTCCATGCACTAGACCAGTATCATAGGATCAAGCATCTTCAGCTGTTTCATCAATGGCCCATAACGCTCCTTCCCTCAAGGTCAGAAGTGGGCAAGTTTGCAGATGATTTCACAATGTTTAATGTGAGAGGTTCTCTGAAATATAAAAAAGAAAGGTTTAGTGTGTATTTTCTGTCAAAGATATCTTTTGTTGTAAAAGCAGGTTATTCAAGTTAATGTGATGCAAAGTTTCTTTTATTTGATCTTGTAGTTTTGAGAGATCACAGTCCATGCCAATAATGAAAGAGTCAAGTGAAAGGCATATTGTTTATTGTGTGTGATTTTGTTTTGCTAATACTAGAACTGCTTCTTTCCATCCCTGTAACATCATTTGACTCCACCCTTGTTTCAGTTCATCTGGTGCCCGAGCCTTCATCTTTCTTTGTTGTTTCTAAACTGGTCTATTCCAAAACTCTTTAATAGCATCGTGCAGCACAGAAGCAGGCCCTTCAGCCCAACTCATCCATGCTCACCGTGTGCCTATCTGTGCTGATGCTACTTGTCTGCATCAGGCCCATAATCTCTCTACTACTTTCCTATCTAAATACCTGTTCAAATGCCTTTTAAACATTGTAATTGTACCTGCCTCTACCACCTCCTCTGGCAGCTCATTCCATATACCCACCAGCCTCTGTGTGGGAAAACTTGCCCCTTATGTTGCTGGTCCAGTTGATTTTCTAGCTTTCGATGGCCCTGGATATTGATGGTAGGGAACTTGGTAATATCATTATTAAGTATATTAAGTATAGTTGGTAAGATTCTTCTCTATTAGAGATAGTTATTGCCTGGCACTTCGACTGTTATTTTCTACTTTGCTGCTCAGTGCTTGAAGATTGTTTAGGTCGTGCGACATGCAGGCATAAGCTGCCTCATTTACAGAAAAGTTGCAGATTGAATGTTGTGAAAGCATCTGCAAACATGCCCACTTCTTATGAGGGAAGGGGGAGGGCTTATTGGTGAAGCAGTGGATGCTTGGTCCCAGGGCACTACCCTGAGGAAGCTTTGCAGTAATGACCTGGAGTTCAGAAGATTGACCTGCAACAATCACAAATACCTTCCTTTGTTTAATGTACTCCTGCTGATGGTCATTCATGTCTTCCATGCAGAGTACTTTTCGTAGAGCAAGGATGGTAGGTGAATATCCATGTTTGACCTGATGCCATGAGGAGTCAATGTTAAGGACTCCTAGGGCTACACCCTCCTCCCAATTTACCACCATGCCACCTCCTTTGGTGGGCCCATCCTGGTAGTGAGACATAATGAGGAAATGTAATGGAGGAGTCTAGCACACATTCTGTGTTTATGATTCTGTGAAGATGACTATGCTTAACTAGTCTATGGGACAGGTCTCCCAACGTAGACACCAGTCCTTAATGTTTTTGAGGACGACTCTGCAAGGTTGACCTGTCTGGGAGTGCCTTTGCTGTTTCCAAACCTAGGTTGATGGCGAGTGACTTGTCCAATTTTACTCATTCACTGTTTTAATGTAGAAGTTATGGTACAACTGAGTGACTTGCTGGGCTACTTCAGAGAACATGTAAGAGCCAACCATGATGGTAGATCCCATACAGGTCTGACTGGAAAGGGTGGCAAAATTCTTCACTGAAGGAGATTGGTGAATCAAATAGCTTTTTAGGACAATCCAGTGCTTTTGTGGACTTCATTACTGACAACTTTTTTTTGTTTTCTGCACTTGCATTTTGATCCCCATCTTGTCCAGTTAATTCCCCTTCTCTAGGTTCATCACTTTGCACTTATCAATACTGAGTTTATTGTTATTTTTCAGATTAGCTTCCCAATCTATGCAGATCCCACTGCACCTGAGCAACTGTTCTCGTTTGTAACCCTCCCAGGGTTTGGCAGCAGTTGATACATTGTCCCTATAAATACATCTGATTTATTGACATCAAAGGTTAATAACAGGGGTGTCAGAATTAATCTCACATTCCCTAAACCTGACTTGGTTCAGTGCACACCTACCTTCTCCCACCTTTGCTGTCTGAGCACTGCTTTGACTGAACAATGTAAAGAATAACAGTCACAGTCTCGGTGAAAAGCCAGCTGAATTCCCTCCTTTTTGTTTCTTCTGATGCCTAGTAAGTAATCATGAAACTGATTCTAGTTTGGTTCCTGTAATAGCTCTACAAGTGCAATAGGCATGCTCCAAGAAACTCCAAGAGCAACCAATCTCGAATCATAACAACATGAAAATATAAGAAGCAAATTAGCCTCTCAAGATTGCAGTGCCATTTACTAAGATCGTGGCTAATCTTGGCTTCACCTCAACACCACTTTCCTGCTTTCACTCCATACCCTTTTGATTCCTTTATTGTTTGAATATATTCAATGATTCTAGCACCATAATTCTTTGGCACAGAGAATTCCAAAGATTCACTACTCTTATGCCTCTAAACTGGGAAATCATGGCCCTATAGTTCTATATAGGGAAAGCATCCTTTCAGCATCCACCTGGTTAATTCTCCTCAGAATCTAATACAATTCAGTAAGATCTCTGCTCATTTTGCCTAGGATACAAAATTAGGTGGGAGTAAATGTTGCAATGAGCATATTAAGGCTCTGCATGAGTAGGTTGAGTGAGTTGGTGAAAACTTGGCAAGTGAAGTTTAAAGTAGGAGAGTCTGCATTTTTGTAAGAGAAATCTAGAGGTAATCTCTCTGGAAGGAAGATTACAAATGAGCATGTATGTTTGTGCACAAATTACAAAGAGTTAGCAGGCAAATGCAGCAATTGGTTAGGAAGGCAAATGGCATATTGCTCTTTATTACAAGAGAGTTGTAGTTTAAAATTGGGAAAGTATTGTTATAATTGTACAGAGTACTAGTGAGGCCTCACCTGGAGTACTGTGTATAGTTTGGTCCATTTTTCTTAGGAAAAAATGGACTGACATCAGAGGCAGTCCACAAGAACTTAACCAGGCTCATTCTTGAGATGAGAGAGTTGTTCCTTTGTGAGCAGCGAAAGAAATTAAATCTCTATTCTTCAGAGTTTTGAAGAATGAGGAGTGATCTTACCGAAATACCTAGGATCCTTAGGGAGCATGACAGTAGATGTCGAGATGTTTCCATGAGTGGGAGAATCTTGAATAAGGGGATGTTTTTACAAGATTAGGGGGTAGTCACGTAAAGGTGAGGTGCAAAGAAACTTGTTGCAGAAGGTAGTGAATCTCTGGAATTCTCTACTTCACAACCTGCTAACACATCTTGATAGTATACTGTATAATTGATAGTGTACAGTATACTGTGCACACGCAATATGCACGGATGAACAGGTACACACCACAGTCACACAGATATAATTTCACACAGATGTAGACAGTCTCACTCTCTCGCACGGAAGTATACACATGCAACATGCATGCACACGTACACACACGGAACCTCTCATCATCACCTGCTGCTAAGTGTGTACCTTGTGACTGCATCTTAATTAGAACAGTAAATAAAATTTTGTTGTAATAATATAAAAGAATGGGAATCCCACTCAGTTTAAAGAATTCAGCTTGTTGAAAGCCATATTTAGGTTTAGATTATTTTATCCTTGTTTTGAATATTGAAGAACAAAATATAATGAATTCTAAAGCAGTGGCTGCAACCTCTGCCAGTAAGGCTTTACCAATAAATATGTCTGAAATTGCACTAGAATGGTCCTGCAATTTTATACTATAGATTTGATAAATGATACAGTGAAGGTGTTAGTTAGGAACTGTCAAATTAAGGCAATTTGCTATGGCTGTAGAAATATTTGAACATGAATGGGCTATTGATGCTGAACCATCAATCTGATTATAACTAGTAATTCAGAGGCCTGGACTAATGATCTGGAAACATGAGTTCAAATCCCTCTGTGACAGCTAGAAAATTCAAATTTATTCAATTAAGTAAACTGAAATTTAAAAAAAATTGGTAGTAATAGTAACAGTAAATGAAACTACCAGACTTGTTAAAAACCCCACTTGGTTCTCTAATGTCCTTCAGGGAAGGACATCCATCTGGCCAATATGTGATTTCAGACTTGTAGCAATGTGGTCATCTCTTAAGTGCTTTTCAAAATAGCCTAGAAAACCAAACACAACAAAGGCTCTTTAACTTAGTCAGCCCTCCAATTTACTATCTGGAGACTTGTGCCAACCATTAGAGAGCTGAATTAGACATAAGTCAAGCAAACACAGAATTATACTTTACAGCCAATGTCCTGGACTTCACCATCATAATCCCTGACTCTGCCCTGTCCTACTGGTAGGATAGATTCCCCAGAGATGTGAGTATGATATAGTATAGTCAGGAAGGAATAGCCTGAGGAGTTCTCCACATTGATTCCAGATCCCAGGTAGTTTCAGGATGTCTGTTCAATCATGGGTAAAGGAACCTCCTCCAAACTGCCATCTTCTATCCTCCTTCAACTAAATTCGCATTCTTCAATGTTGGGCAGCACTTGGAAGAAATACTGAGAATCAAAGGGACACAGAATGTATTTTGAGAGGGAGATATCAAAATTCAGGAGCAAGAATGGCCTGATAGCACCATCACTGACCCAAGTGGCCAAGTCCTGAACAACAAGGCATAAGAAAACAAAAGACGAGGATTAAACTTTCTTGATTTATTCAAATGCAGATGAAGCTGGTCCCAAATGATGATGATAATGGTAACGTTAACAAAATATTTGTAAAGGCATAGAATAACACTGAAGATACCTTCCATGTTGTTACCCAATGCCCCATGCCAAATGGGATAGATTCAGAACTTATCTGGAAAATCATGGGTCATTCATCAAACATTCTGGGCCATCTGAAGCAGAATTGTATCCCACAATAAACCAATATCTGGTCCCATCATATTCCTTCCTCTAGCATTGCCATTCGTATTCTTACCTCCCTGGATGAGGAAATAATCCTGTGCCCACAGGTACCCAAGTCTCAGCAACACACAGCTGAGGTTGAAGAGTGATGGGAAACGTTTATGCCATACTTTCCAGACAATGATCCTGGTCAGTAACTGAATGCCTAATCACTGCCCTTTGACCTAGTCTGGCATTGTTATTGTTGAATGGTCCAACAACAAAACTCCTGGATGGGTGAGAAGGCTCACCATTGACCAGAAACATATTTCTGGCTTAGCCAAGTGTTCTGAGATGCGACTTGCTTCTTGATTTCCCAAAGCCTTTCCACCATTTACAAGATGCAAGTAACAGAACACTCTCTGCTTGACTGGATGAGTACAGCTCCAACGACACTAAGGAGCTCAGCACCATCCAGAACAAAGCAGCACATTTGTGCCACATGCCATCGACCATTCTTCCCCCTCTACCATCAGTGCATCATGGTAGCATTGTATACTATCTGGAATAGTAAGCTTTAAGGAATATGGTGAAGTAAAAGTATGGTGATCAGCCAAGAAAGTAGAGTTGAGGCCAAGATTAGTTCTGCCACAATAACCAAATGATGGGACAGGGTCAAGGCACCATGTAGCCTCTACTTCCTATTTCACATGTCTCTATGCCCTTATTTACAAATATATTGCAGCAATTTATCAAGGCTTCTTGGGCAGCACATACCAAACCTGCAGGTGCCAACTACCCAGAAGCTGAAGGACAGCAAGTGCACTGGAACACCTGACATCTGCAGGCTCCCCTCCAATTTGCACATTCTCTAATCTTGGAACTACACTGCCATCCCTTCATCATTGGGTCTAATTCCTGAAAACCCCTATACGGCAACAGTTTGGGACTCACCAGAACCATCTGAAGTGATTCTACAACATAATTTACTACCACATTTTAAAAGGCAAATAGGGATGGGCAGTAAATACTGCCCTTGTTGGTGATATCCTATGAATAAATCTTAAAAAATGAATCTTCCTTTTGAAATATATATATAAAAAAAGTATCAATTGCCATTGGAACATGATTAAAAATATTGAAATGATGATTAATGTAGCTTATTCATCCCTTGAATAAATGGTTCCAGACAATAGAATGTATTGGAAATGCAACAATGCAAGGATACCATGCTTTTGTAAAACTAGGTTACTTATTTTTTTAACTGAGTGATTATTACAATTTGAATGCCATACTGTTTCTTAAACTGAGAGAGTGAAAATAAAATCAAATTGAACTCTAATCTTTCTGTATCCTTTTACAGAGACTTTACATTCTCCTAATGAATTATACTTCCAGCTATCTTGTATTGTCAGTAATCTTGGGTTACCATTCACCTTGTATGTTCATTTACAGCATTAATATAGGTTGTAAATGGTTGAAGGTCTGGTGGTATTTCTCTACTAATAGCCTGCCAAACTGAAACAACCCATTTATTTCCACTCTTAAACCAATCTGCTATCCTTGCTGATATATTACACTAAATCATACAAGCTCTTTTTTTTCAAGAACCTTTCGTATGGTGCCTTATCAAATGCCTTTTGAAATTTGAGATATACTACTTTCATTAGTTCCTCCTTATCTAACCTGCTAGTTGCACCTTCAAAAAAAACCTCTTAATTTTGTTAAGTAGTTTTCTTTTTATAAGACCATATTGATTGTGTAATCTTTACCTATTACTATGTCCTTAATAACGATCTGATATAACTGACTTTGCCTTGGATGAAACACATCATGACTTCCAAAATAAATATTCTGTCATATGATTACTTTTTCAAGCATGGCTCTTTTCATTTATTGATTAATACTATACCTTGTTTCACCACCTAAGGCAAGGTATTAAATAGCTGATCAATATATTTTGATGATCAGCCTAATTTTGGAAAAGCACAGGTATTTCACAAAAGGGGTAATTGTGAAATAAGTGTATGGACTAATTGCCCACACAAACAACATATGGGGTTTGATCCTATTCCCATCAGATATTCCCAACAGCCATTCCAATGAATGGTCAATTGAAGGCAATCAGGACTGCTGTATCCTTGAATAATTTTTTTCACTAGCCCAAACGAGGAGTGCAGAAGCCTCCATTATATCTGTCACCATTTCTGTATGATATATTCATATGTTATAAATGTAAGATGCATTTGGTTAAAAAGTTCACTTGGAAAGGTGTTTCTAAAATGAAATATTTTTCTAGTCATGATGTGAATTATTTAAATTCATAGTCTATTTGCAAGAATACTTAACATTCAATTCCATTGAAGTCAATATTCTGAAGGTGTGTTTGTGTGTGTGGTCTCAAATGTTTTCTCCCATTTTGCGTTACAGCTCAAGGCAAATTGCGTTAAGTACTGGAACTGATAGTGTGACATGCATCAAGAACCTCACTTTGTTCTGGAGTCCTTTTGTTTTTTTTGTCAGTAATTTAGAGTAATCCTTCATGAGCGTGGGTCTCTTCAAAGAAATTAGTGTGATCTATTATTGTTGTACAATCTAACACCAACTTGCTTCACATTTACCAGATTCTAGGTTTCTTTTCTCTTGCATCATTATCCATTTCTGACTATCCCCTATTCACAGCTTTGAGCACATGGTTGACACTCATTCCCCCAAATAGTTCCATGGGTACCATCAATCCCTTCCTTCAGCTGGTACCCATCTCTTTGCCTCTGATTCCTGAAGACCCGACTGAAACTGGAAACCTTCCCACAAAACAAAGTCTGTGTGTATTGATTGGTTGAGACTGGCATGTTATACCAGAGCACCTGTTTAGGAGTCTGTATTACTGATCTTGAAATATCTGTTGTTGTTAAGTTTTTATTCATATTCTGTGGGGAAGAAAAAAATATAGATGTTGTCAGTATAAACATTCTGTAATCTCATCATGCAAATTTTTTTAAGCATGTCTTTTTTAATGAACACAGCTTCTAAAAATGTATAGATGAGTTTAAATCAAAGAAACTCAGAGGTGTTACTGAATTTGATCAGTCAAATTCAAGGCTGGAGAATTTTTGACAACTTTGACATCACTCCATTTAACTGAGACTTCGCCTGAAGTATATGATTAATTTTGTCAATTCAATCAATTTTTTTCTTCAAATCTTCCTCTTCCTAGGTGCTGCTACAAGCATTCACAGTTAGTTCTGACTGCACACCTGGATTCCAGCAGAAGAACTATCGAGTCTTACAGTCCTCAAAATATAAAAAGGACCAGTTTGTTTTGAAAGGTAAGACTTTTTTCATTGTTGGTCATTAGGTGATACTGCATCAGCAAGGAGAAGATGAATATCTCAAATTTGACTGTGTCTTGGTTTCATCTCCATTATCTTAAATTTATTCTACTTGCATGGTGTAATCTATTTCTTCTGATCTGTTAGAATTGTGTTGTTCCACTTGGTGCCCTTCCAGCTGGTTAAATTTCATATCACAACTTGAAGCTACTTCTGGTAACATTGACCAGATTTTGGTTCTCTAACTCTAAATAAGCTTATGGGTAGTACAATATAAACCATAGGTGAAATCAATCTATTTTTTGAATGTGGAAATGCATCTATTTCTGATGGGATCCGATCCTGTCTCATTAATTCTGCCTTTCTGCTTAATCCAAATACCCAGCATGAATGGAGATTGCCAAAAACAGGGATAGATTTTCTCCTTTGGCCTCAGTGACATTTTGAGTGGAAGTTGGGTTAGTTTTCCAAATGAATTTTATAGTTCAACTTTCCACTTTGGACAAACCCTATTTGGACAATTACAGATATAAAATGTCCCATGATATGGTGTAATTATAATCTAAAGTGTAATTTTTGGGCAAGCATTTTTTAAAATTCTTTTGGGTTTAAAAGCATTGATGGTGATCTTTTAGCAGCTTTTGAACATAAACTGTGGTTGGTTAAATGGTAAGTGAATAGCTCTGTATATCTAAAAAAACCAAACTTATGATGTAAAGTCTAGGCACTTGAAGGAAGTGCTCTGGATACCCTTTCCGAAAATGCTTATTTTTTGTGATAGTTCTTTTTACAGCTATAGAACTGGAACAAGTTTCCACCCATTAATACAAATAGCAATGTTTGAAAATATGACAGTTATAATCCAGTTACTTTTTGCTGCTAGTGCCTATTTTATTACAAGATTTTGAAACCAGCACACATAAAATCCTGACTACTGAATGTGTGTTTGATGTAACTTAAACTTGAATTTTCTTGATCTTTTGTGCTGGTTTCTTGATTTCAGGTGAATTTAGCTGCTTTTCCAGGTATGCTGGCTTCCCGAATGTTGCTGTATATATTGGCAAGGAAATCACTGCCCATGTATATCATTTCATTGTTCTTCAGGGAGATGCTTTACTTCTTTCCCTGCACCCCGTTCCCCCCACCCCCATAGATTGTTTAATTTGAAACTCTGTGTCCCATAAACTGTTGGAGTAATTAGTGAATCAAAGCATCAGACCCAGCTAATCTATCTTGAGGAGAGCTTTATTTTGTATTACAACTTCTTTCGTTGAGCACTTTATTTTGCATTAATCCTACTCTCTCTGTTGTTGATGCATGACAAAATATTTACTTTAAGCTTATGTGCTTAGAAATTCATCCATGGTTGATGGTGCTAAATGTGCAGTATAGTAACATCAGCATATTGTATCTGCCTTTGAAATTCATTCCACTGATTTCAATGGAACAAATTTAAAAGGTGGAGTTCAAAGCCCTTATGTTACCATGTAGTGTAGGGCTCCCAAAAGAGGATTTTTTTTTAGGAAGTTCTGAGCGATCTTCATGAGACCTGTAAAATTGAGGATTGACGACCTTAAACAAATCGAGAGGATTGCCAATCTATGTGAGATCCAAGTCTTGGGTCTTAGAAAATCAATATTAATATTTAAATTCCATGCTGGTTAATTGAAAATAGAAATGTTCCATCTATTTAATAGAGAATGGAAATGAAGACCTCAATTAAATTGGGGTAAATTATTTAAAAAAGTTATATTACTGGAGCATTTTCAAAAACATTCTTCATATGCATCGGTTGTCATACAGTTATAAGAGATTCTGAATTTTAGTAAATGTCCTCAATGGAGTCATAGAGTGACACAGCACAGAAACAGGCCCTTCGGCCCAACTCATTCATGCTGATCCATACCAGATCAGGTCCCATTTGCCTGATTTTGGCCCATATCCCTCTAAACCTTACCTGTACATGTACCTGTCCAAATGGCTTTTAAACATTGTAATTGTACCCCCCTCTACCACCTCAGTACAAATTGAAGCCTGTAATTTAGAAAACAATGTTCCTTCAGTACTTGAAAAAATTACAAATGCTGCAAATCTGAAATAAAAACAGAATATCCTGGAAATACTCAGCAGGTCAGGCTGCATCTGTGGGAAGAGAAACAAAGTTATCGTTTCAGGTTGAAAACCCTTCATCAGAACTGGGAAGGAGATGAAGCTGTATAGAGGTTGGGGAAGTGGACATGTCTCAGATAGGGTGGAACAAAGGTAGCCATGGGGGATAAGTTGTAGACAAGGCTATCTGGTCAATGACTGGTTAGAGAGTCACAATGTAGACAAAAGAGTGTAGGAGTTGCAAAATACAGAGCAGGAAGATGCCTGGCAGGTCAGGTTGCATATGCTGTCCACTTCCAAAGGAAAAAATATGAAAAGAAACACACAAGTTGAGTCAGTGTCACAGATAGACAACAGATACAGACAGAAAATTCAAGTTACCTGAAGTTGTAGAATTTAATACAATAAAGCTCTTGATCACATCTCATCTATTTCCCTTGCCTCTGTTCTCACTCCCTTTCCTCCGAGACAGAACAAGGATAGAGATTCCTTGGTCCTTTCCTTCCAACCCACTGGCCACAACATTCAAGAGATCATTTACCACAATTTCTGCTCCTGTTAAAGAGATTCTAGCATCAGATACCACTTCCCCTCTCCTTCCCTTTCCACATTTCACAGGGACCGTTACCTTGGCAACACCCTGGTCCACTCTTCCTTTTCCACCAACAAACCCCCTTATGGCACTTTCCCTTGCAGTTGTATATGATGCAACACTTGTCCTTTCACCTCTTCCCTTCCTGTTATGCAAGGATCCAAACAGTCTTTCCAGGTGAAGTGATGATTCATTTGTACTTCCAATCTAATGTACATTGGAGAAACCAAACACGCATTGGATGACTTCTTTATAGAGAACGTGCAATTAGTCCACAAGGCCATCCCTGAGCTTCCTGTTTCCTGCCACTTTAATTCTCCATTCCCACTCTAATCTATTCGTCTATAGCCTACTTCACTGTTACAGTGAGGCCCAGAGCAAGCATGAGGAACAACACCTCTTCTGTTTGAGCATGTTGTGGCATTCTGGACTCAATATTTAATTTTGCAACTTCAGGTAACTTGATTTCCCTGTCTGTATCAGTCATCCCAACTGTGAAATTGGCTCAATTTGTTAGCTTCTTTCCCTTTTTTTCCTCTCTGGAAATGGATGACATGCCTAGCATGACGTGTTGGGCATGTCTTCCTGCTTTGCACTTTGTATGTCCTTCTTTCCTTTCTTGCTTTTCTTCAAAGCCAGCTATCTCATCTCATCATTCAGTCCAGCCACCACCTCTGTCAGCTCCAATAATAACAGTTTGAGAGCAATTAGGGAGGCACAATAGATGTTGTTCTTGCTAGTGACAACCATAGCTCAGTGAAACTAAACAAAAACGCATGCTAATCTTGTCTATTGCTTCATACCGGTTTGCAGAATTAGTTTTACACAAATAGGACTAGGTAAAATGCACTTCCACTTAGAGGTGTATTGATGGAAGAGGCCACTTACTACACTGCAGAAGCTCTACAAATCATAAAACTGAAAGAAAAACTAAAACAAGGTACATTTGAAATAATAATTACTTGAGGCATAAAGCTGCTTGTAAAGGAACTTGGACCTATTTTATGTGCTCTTGCTTGTAGTTGATATTTGGCTTTTAACATAACAGTTTTAAATTAGTAAATCCAATTTTATCCCTTCACAAGAGCTACAAAAGAATTTTATCTGAGCCTGATGTTTCCAAGCATAACATCTTGTTCACTGAAGAAAAACCACAGTGCCCTGTAGTAAATTAAATCCAAGGGTGATGCTGTACAAAAAATAACAGCTACTTCACAATCATAGAACAACTGGAGCAATGATTCAGAAAATAAACTACAGAAGTACAATACCCAAAAGCTTAAATTCTTATTTCTTTAAGATAAGTAAAACTTACGAATAAACTTTATTCAAGCTAGGTACATCTTTGTCTTAATAGTTGAATGAGAATGGTTATTTAGCATTTTATGTTATTCCTATATTAATTAAAAAAGGCTTGCTCACTGAACCATTTATCTGAGACAGCAGGGGATTTATAATAATTTTCAATGCTTAAATCATGTAGCATGACTGAAGGTTGAGAAGAATGAATCATCTTTTATGATTGAAAATCACATCTTGTGCTCTCATGATGTGATTTCAATTACAGGAAGAGCAGAAATAATCTCCCCAACCAAGAATTATTCAGAATAGAATTTATACAGAGATCACATCTGCAATTTTCAGTGCTTTTCCAGTGTTCTTTCCTTTTCCCTTTCCCCTCTGCCCTCAAGGTGCAGGCTCCTGATATAATAGGATTTCTACGTTGTAGATAGGATAGGACTTGATTTATCCTTCATATATGAGACAAGAGTGAATGGCACAATTTAGATGAATTAGGGCCATCATGGCTGTGTGTAACACTCTGCTTCTGTGATGTCTGCCTGCATCCACACA
>JARFYF010000017.1:17329887-17340630 GCA_030265395.1 Rhina ancylostomus | reverse complement strand
GTTTGACAAGGTCCCTCATGGGAGGCTCATCTGGAAGATTAAGATGCATGGGATCCACTGTGAGTTGGTAGTTTGGATCCAGAACTGGCTTGCTCTTAGAAGACAGAGGATAGTGGTCGATGGGACTTATTCTAGCTGGAGGTCTGTGACTAGTGGTGTTCCACAGGCATCCATACTGGGACCTCTGATGTATGTAAATGACCTGGATGAAAATGTACATGGGTGAGTTAGTAAGGTTGCAGATGATACAAAGATTGGTGTTGTTGTGGATAGTGTAGAAGACTGGCAAAGGATACAGTGGGATATAGATCAGTTGCTGATCTGGGTGGAGAAATGGCAGATGGAGTTTAACCCAGCCAAATGTGAAGTGTTGCCCCTTGGGAGATCAAATATAAATAGACAGTAGAGTGTTAATGGCAAGACCCTTAACAGTGTTGAAGAGCAGAGGGATCTTGGGGTCCAAGTTCATAGCTCCCTGAACGTGGCTACACAGGTTGATAGGGTGGTAAAGAAGGCATATGGCATGCTTGTCTTCATTAGCCAAGGCATCGAGTTCAAGAGTCAGGAAGCTTTATAGAACTTTAGTTAGGCCACATCTGGAGTATTGCATTCAAATCTGGTCACCCCATTATAGGAAGGATGTGGATGCTTTGGAGAGGGTGCAGAAGAGGTTTCCTAAGATGCTGTCTGGATTAGAAAGCATGTGCAATGAGGAGAGGTTGGACAAACTTGGGTTGTTTGCTCTGGAGTGAAGGAGGCTGAGGGGAGATCTGATGGAGGTTTATAAGATTGAGAGGCATAGATAGAGCAGACAGCCAGTATCTTTTTCCCAGGTACCAGAGGACATGCATTTAAAGTGATGGGGGGCAAGTTCCAAGGAGATGTGCGGGGCAAGTTTTTTTGTTACACAGAGTGGTGCTGTCTGGGGCGGTGGTGGAGGCAACTTCAATAGAGGTGTTCAAGAGGCTCTCAGATAGACACATAAATGTGTAGGAAATGTAAAGATATGAATATTTAGGCAGAAGGGATTAGTTTAGTTGGGCATTTGATTACCAATTTAATTAGATTGGCACAACTTTGTGGGCCAAAGGACTTGTGCTGTACGGTTCTATATTTACATTAGTTGTTCCAGTTAATATTTGAAAGATCCCATTATGTAGTAGCTTGAATCTTTTCACTTCAAGAAGAAGAACTTAACTTCTTTATCATCATATAATTTAGCTCTCTCATGTTTATGTGCAACTTTGTATAATTCATAAAAAAGATCTGTGCAGTACGTCCATGTTACTTGTAATAATTGTACCTAAATTTGTGAATAGTTTTTTTATGTGACCATACTGCTGGGGTTTGGGGGTTTGCAAATGTTGATAAGATATATTGTTATTTGATTTAGATCTGATAAAAGCTTTACATTGACTGGAGACTTTCATTCACATGCTTGACTTCATCAGCTGAGACATTTGAGTATAAGAGTTGGGATATTATGTTACCAGTTGTACAGAATGTTGGTTAGGCTGCACATGTGGAGGATGGTGTACTGTTCTGGTTGCTACACTACAGGAGATGTGATTAAACTAGTGAGAAAAGAGTCTCAAGGATGTTGCCTTGAATGAAGGGCTTGAGTTATAAGGAGAGATTGGATAGGCTGGGTCTGTTTTCCCTTGAGCAAAGGAGGCTGAGAGGTGACATGATAGAGGTATTGCCAGAGTCTATTTTCCATGGTAGGGGTATCTTAAAAAAAAATAGACAGCAAAGGTGTAAGGTGAATGGGAGGAAGTTTAAGGGGATCTGGGGGATACATTTTTCACACAGAGTAGTTGGTATTTGGGTTGAGCTGCAGAGGTGGTGGAGACAGGAACAGTAATAGGTATCTGAACAGGTACTTGAATGAGCAAGGCCTGGAGGAATATGACATTAATGTAGGCAAGTGATATTGGTATGGGTGGGCATGCTGGTTGGTATAGAAGTGGTGGGCCAAAGGGCCAGTTTCTCTGCTGTACAGCTCTATGACTCCATCAGAGTATCTATACTGCATTGTTGAAAGAGACTGATTTGTCCATGTGTGGTGGTTTCTGTGTGCAGTTGAAATAAATGAGCGAGATTTAAAAAATGCAGTGGTTAACTTGGAAGTTGTACCTGCCAGGGAATCATTGAACCAGGACTAGTTTCAATGTTTACAGTCAGTTCAGTCTAAAGTTATTAGCCTGAAGAATACCAAGGTTTTTAATGTGGATAAATGGAATAAATTTATATAGATTCCCTGCATAAATAGAAATGTGACTTCTTTTATAGCTCATTTCAGCTGGTTCTCTCTGGATGCCTTCCTTCCAAATGATGGGTAATATTAGAAAGACCTTGGAAACAGAGTGGGGCCATGTGCTAGATTTGGGATTGAATAAATGCAAGGACAAGGCCCTCCCCACCTCCCAGTAATTATTAAGAACATGAAGAGTAGGTGCATATGCATGTATGCACCCAGAACTAGACCAGGATTTGCAGAGTACTTTTTGCCACTTCACTGCTTGTTTCGTGAGCAAGCCTAATTCTTAAGATTTTTGCATATCAGTTGCCTATTTCCTATCATTCACCTATTAAGTTAGTGAACTCAGCGCCTCGAGCTTCTTGCAACATTTAGTAAGATTATAGATGATCTGATTGTATCTTCAGTACTGCATTCCTGTCTACCAGTGGTAACCTTTCACCCCTTGCCCAATGTTGATCTACCCCTGTTTAATGATATTTCAGAATTCTACTTCCAACATCCAGATGAAGAGATAGCTAAGACTAGTGATCCTCAAGGAGAAACCATTTTGTCTCATTTTTGTCTTAAATGGGCTCTGTCCCTTATATTAAACACAGCAGAATGTAAGAGCTAGAGGTTGTTACCGTTTTACGTGATGATTGTTAATGCAATGCTATTCAACTTCCTGGGCTCGGAAGTGGGATGACTAAATTGTTTAACCTCATTGCCACGTCTTATAGTATTTGGTTGCTTGAGACTTGAGCTCATCACTCACAAATGACCCAGATGTGTTTTGTCCTTGTAATGCCATTATTAGTTCATGCTTCAAGCAAGTTATGGCACACAAAATAAAATTGAGCAGGGAATAATTTAATGAGATATGTTCCACTCCAGCAACATCTTCCCCATTGAGTTATGTAATTGTAGGCTGCTCAAACACTTTACAAAATAAATTCAAACCAAACTAATTGAACTGATATGTGCTTGACTGAATCAATCAGACTTGCATATATTGAAGAAAAATGATACTCAATATGGTACATGGTCAAAATGAAATGCAACACAACAAGTCTTAAAAATGGTGAATCTTAAAGCCCTTCAGCTGAGGCCATTCAGGAAACCCTGGCCTATCAAAATACAGATGGCACAGTAAAATTGAAGTACCAGTTCTCTCTCAGATCAGATGGTGTGCCATTCTGTTCTTACAACTGGTCCCCATGCTCTTTCAATTTCATAGAGATGCAGACAGCCAAGCAAAAATCATGCTCACTATGTGGCAATGCAAGCTCTCTTTGAAAGTGTGTCAAGGGAGCCAACAGTCTGATTTACGCCTACTTTCCAATAAGACAGCTGATGGCCCAAACATAGCAGATGCATACAATTACTTAGAAATTCAATTGCCTTACATTTTAATCTATCATTATGCAATTGAAGATCAATTTTTTCAAGAGTGAAACACTAGAACAACTATTTTCAGGTTGTTTTGCAGCACTTGGAAAACATAACCAGACATGAGTCACCCTTGCATCCTGGACACTATTTCTGCAACAGGAGCATATGTGATATTGTTGTTCCCTGTGCAGTGTTCTTTTTGCAGAATTGTGGGGAACTTGGACCACAATACCCTGAGAACATCAGTAATTGGTTATTCCCAGGACAGTAAGTTCTTCTGGGCACAGCGGTAGATTAGGATGCCTGCTAAGTCAACCACTTGCCTATGCACAGAGCCAAAATGATGACTGATTCCAGCATTCTCTTTTATTTCAGATTTCCAGAAAATGCAGTATTCTACTCTCACAATTTCAGCATTTTTTTTGCTGTCTATTGTCCTTGATTAATCTTTCTTTGTTTACACTTTTTCAGCTACAATGTACAAGCATTAATCACCCTCTCTTAGACAGTGGCAATCATAGTTCTGTCACCTGGTGAGCTTGGTTTCCACCTTTTGTATTTTCCATCTTGCCACCACCCTGCAACTTAAAAACATGTTTATTTACTCAGTTTTCTAGTTCTGATGAAATTTTATGGATCTGAAAAATTAGCTCTGATTCTCTTTCCACAGGTGCTGCCTGACCTGCTGACTGTTTCCATCATTTTCTGTTTTTATTTCCGGTCTCCAGTATCTGCAGTTTTTGTTTTAAATCTACCTACATCCTTGCATTATTGCCTCCCTTCTGCCCCCCTGCTGCACTGCCCCGCTCCAAACTGAATGTCTTGAAATAATATATTGTAACTCTCTCTTTGGAGTGTGTAGTATCAGAATCAGGTTTATTATTGCAGACTTATATGATGTGAAATTTGTTGTTTTGCGGCAGTAGTACAGTGCAAAAACAAAAGTCACTACAAATAACCAACTAACTAACTAAATAAATAAATAGTGCAAAAGAAAGGAATAATGAGGTAGTGTTCATGGACTGTTCAGAATTCTGATGGTGAAGGGGAAGTAGCTGTTCCTGAAACATTTGAGTTTGGTCTTCAAGCTCCTGTACCTCCTCCCTGATGGTAGTAACATGAAGAGGACACGTCCCAAGTGGTGAGTGTCCTTAGTGATGAATGCCACCTTCTTGAGGCACCACCTCTTGAAGGTGTCCTCGATGGTGAGGGGGGTTGTGCCCGTGATGGACCCTGTTGAGTCTACAACCCTCTGCAGCCTCTTGTGATCCTGTGCTTTGGAACCACTGTACCAGGCAGTGATGCCACCTGTCAGAATGCTCTCCACCGTACATCTGTAGAAATTTTCAAGAGTCTTTGGTGACATCCCAAATCTCCTCAAAATCTGAACAAAGTAGAGCCACTAATGTGCCACCTTTGTGATTGCATTGATGTTCAGGATAGATCCTCCGAGATGTATCCTGTAGCAATAGTCCATATTGCACTTGCCAGAGAAACTGCTGGAAGTGAACTTGAAGAGGTAGCTTCATCAGAAAGCAAAGGTAAGGAAGAGGAAGTGGTAGTATCAGGAAAATAGCTTTCTAAACATGTTGTTTAGAGTACTGCCATTGGGGAAAGGTTCTGTGTTGGATCCATATGGTGATGGGTGACTGAATTATTTAGTATATGTTGCTTGTGGTTTGGCTGAAGCATCTGGCAAAAATGTTTAATAAATTAAATACTAAAGTATTCAGATTTGCCACTTGGAATTGGCATTGTGGTGTTTTCAAAGTGTAGGCACCAAAGACAGCTGCACTGCACTGTGTGGCAAGATTGTCTGTGTTAGGAAATGCATTTGTGCTAAAGGTGGACGTATGAGTAGCAAAGCTACAGTCACAGCTCCATTCTGCATTGTCTCAAAGTTGAGATCTTTAAGGTCATTTGTGTCCATCATTCTCAGAGGAGATTGATCTTTTTAATGAACTAATTTGATAAAAAAAACACTTTGTCGCAGTGTTTCTGATATTGGTGTCAAATCATGACTCAACTTCTCAAAGATACACTTTTCCAAAGTAAAAAGAGATCAATATTTGTTTTTTTTATATATCATGGGTTTGATGTATTATTCTCTATGTTGCTTTGTAACAATCAGAACAATTTTGAAAAATACTGGTACTGGTAGATTGAAGGATTACTGGAAGATTGACTTAAATTGCTGCTCTGTGCACGTTTTTCTCATACACAATGATTGTCTAATTTTAACATGTCAAAGCCACATGAGTCCTCTGACCTACTCCACTTCATTCTTATTCAGAGAGAGAGGATATGGTGGGAGTTGTCTAAAGAACTCCCAAACAGCAATTGCACTGAAAGACAGCATATAAATCAAAAAGTAATGGGGTCTTGCGAGTAATTTACCTACAATGCTAATTTCCACATAGGTTTGATAAATCAAACTGACCAAGTAATCTTGAGGATAAGCTCATAGAATGTAATTGGGACAGCTTCTTGGATTAGTACATTGTGGAACCAGCCAGGGAACAGGCCATTTTCGATCTGATCATGTAAAATGAGACAAGATCAACTGATGTTTTTATAATGGTGAAAAATGGTTATAATTAGATGGAATTTCATCTTTAGTTTAAGTACATTAAACTTGGATCTGAAACTAGAACCTTAAATGTAAATAGAGCCCATTACAAAGCTATGAAAGTAGAGTTGGCTAAAATAAAGTGAAATAGATTAAATGTTAGGAAGTATACATAATCTATGTGATCTAAGTTGGATACAATTTGATGTAAGTTCCCCACAAAGGAATCTTCACAAAGGAACCAAATACATACCTTCTGGCCTACCACTACTATTTGTAACATCGTATGCCTTTTCTTCCAGTTTGAAGTGAGCTCTCACTTTCTTGGTTAGCCACAGATGGACCATCCTTCTCATGAAATCTTTATTTCACAAATGGAATTCTTGAGAATTCGAACATTCCCCTTTGTGGGGAACTTGGACCACGTTGTCTTGGGAATATTTGGCAAACAAGCAATGTCAGATATTTAAGGAGATATAAAGGAGATATAAGGAGATTTAAGAAATAAAGATTCCATGTGAAGGCTGATTCATCTGTGGTTAACTAAGAAAGTGATTGTATGCCGTCTCTTCCAATTCGAAGCAATCTTTGTTGCAAATAGTAATGGTAGGCTGGAAGGTGGGGATTTTTTAGAAACCAGCCAAGGTTCACTAAAGAAAGGGAGAAAATGGATAATTGGAGTAAATTAAGAAATATAAAAAGGAAAATTGTAGTTAAAATAAATACTATCATTCTCTAAGGGACCAAGGATGAATTAATAATGGCAAGCAAGGAAATGAGGGTTTGAACAAGTGTTCTTTATCTGTCTTCATGATAGAAGACGTTAAAAGAATCCCAAAAATAGAGTTAGATCTAAGAACAAAAGGGTTGGAGGAACTTAAAACATGATCACTAGGGAATAGGTAATAGGCAAACTAATGGAAGTGGAGGCTGCAGGTCCCCTGATAGCCTGCATCTCAGGGTCTTAAGAAGAGGCTGTGGAGGTAATCGATGCATTGGTTGTGATCTCTGAAAATTAATTCTTTTATGGAAAGATGTCAGTAGATCTTAAAGCCTTAAAAGCAAGTCAAGAGAGGAGGAAGACAGAAAACTGGGGACTATAAGCCTGTTAGCCTGATACATGTCAATGGAAAAGCTGGATACCATTCAGAAAATCATAATATAATTAATAACAATGAAAGGAAAATTGTGTTTGATTTTTAGTTGTATGAGAACGTAACTTATATTAATGATTTAGATGAGGTGACTTAGTGTATTGTAGACAATTTGTTGGCAATCAAAACAGGTAGGAAAGCAAGCTGGAAGAACAAAGAGACTACAAAGGGATATAGATGGGTGAAGTGAATGGACAGAAGCTCAGAAAATTTGAGGTATTATGGATATATGAGGGTCTCGATCTGAACTGCTAACTGTCCTTTTCCCTCTACAGATGCTGCTAGGCCTGCTGAGTTCCTCCAGTAGTTGTTTTTTTTTTGCTTTAGATTCCAGTATCTGTGGTCTCTTGTGTCTCCACAGAAGGCAAACTTGATTAATTGATATAGTGGTAGACTATTCCTCCCTGAATTTCACAAATGATCTTCAACCTTCAGCACATTTTACCATATCATCCACCTCCAGCGTCACTCTATCTAGTGTCTGGAATTGGCCTTGCCTTATTATGGGTTTATGTTGAACTGTAATCAAAGAATCACCAACAATTTCTCCTCCTGTGCCAGAACCTCTAGTATTTCCCACTGATCAGTTCTGCCCCACTTCTCTTTCACATTTATCTTTTGCCCTCAGATGACATTATTTGAAACACAGCATCACTTTCTACATGCCAGCTGGCAACACCCAGGAATATCACACCATTATGCCTCTTGTCCCTTGCACAATCCCTAATTTATCATATTCTGTAATCTATCATTGGAGAAGCAGAACTTTGTCCAAGCAAATACTGGTAGGATTGAAACCACTGTTTAGCTATCTGCCTCAACTGTTATCCCTTGAGCACTGTTTCCTTTTCCCTGGCCAATGCCTGATGTTGAGCCAAAATATTCTGTGGTGTGGTTTTGATCACACACATCAGCAAGACTTTCACCTCTGTAATACTGGCAAACTCCACCACTGCTCCAGTTCTCTCTTTAGAGGGCATGTGCTATCAGGAGAGGCTGGACAAACTTGGCCTCTTTTCTCTGGAGCGGCGGAGGCTGACCGATGATCTGTTGGAAGTGTATAAAATTATGAGGGGCATAGATAGGGTGGACAAGCGATATCTTTTTCCTATTACTGAGCCATCCAATACTAGAAGGCATGCATTTAAGGTGAGGGGAGGGGTAGGTTCAGAACAGACATGAGGGGTACGTTTTTTAATCAGAGAGTGGTGGGTGCCTGGAATGTGTTGCCTGATAGGGTGGTGGAGGCAAATTCATTGTGGGCTTTTAAGAGGGGCTTGGATGGGAACATGAATGAGAGGAAAATTGAAGGATATGGGCATTCTGTAGGTAGGAGGGAATAGCTATGTTAGCACAACATTGTGGGCTGAAGGGCCTGTTCTGTGCTGTACTGTTCTATGACTCATTGGGCCAAGACCTCACTCCATCATGCCTGTGTGCTAGCTGGCTACACCATGTTCAAAAGAATTCACACACAGGCATCTGCTGCTCCTCAGTGGAAGCAAGTCATCCTTGATCCCGAGGGACCGCCTAAGAAGAAAAGACTCTTGTTCTTGGTGCTAATGGATGAGGGTGATGTTTGACTCAGCGAACTCTGTCCTCTTTCACTAATGCACTGAGATACTACCGCACTTCTGATTAGGCAGAGAGGTCCCTGGTTTTTGTGCATTATCCAAGGGGGGGGGAACCATCCAACCGTACAGCTGTGGTGCACTAATTATAGTTATGATTGTGGGGTCAAGTTTACTTCACTGGCTGGTCATCCAGCAATAAGTAAAGGTGAAGGGAAGTAGAATGGAGATAACCAGTGACAGCAGAGGGTTTCCAACTGGATTCCAGCTGAAAGATGAGGTGCTGTTCCCCAAGCTTACACTGGGTCATTTTGTAACAGTGCAGAAGGCCATAGACAGAGTTGGGGTATGATGGCAAATTTGGGTGGCAGGCAATAGGAAGCTCAACTCCAAACTGAACACAGGCTCTCCACAAAGTGGCCATCCGATCTGCCTTGGTTTCTCCACTGTAAAGACCACATTGGTCTCAGGATGGGAAGGAGTAGCCCTTCATCATCAATCTCAGAACCCATGGGGTCTTGTGGTGTCAGGACAAAGGTGGGCAAGGAAACCTCTTCCTGATTACCATCATCCTCCCTCAGCAGTTGGTGAGAACTGATTTCCATGCCTCTATATAAGCATCCTGTCAAAGCACTCTGTAGACAAGCCTCAAAACAAAATATTGTTTGGTACTATAGCCTTCAACAAGTTAGTAAGCAATGCTGGTACACAGACCACCGTCCCGATCAATATCTAGTGTGGTGGAAATCACATTCCTCAGTGAAACTTCAACAAAGTCATTTCAGCAGATTAAATCTTATCTGAAAAGTTGAATTCCAATCACCAGTTCAGCGGAGTATTTATTTTGGCTTCTTTTGCCTTGTCAACGCCTTTGTCTCTTTCCATCTCCATGCCCTCCTCTTGGTTTAACGATCCCAGTATCTTCAGCATTTCATCTGTTTAGTCATGCTCCAGGAAGTGTTTCTACAAAACCAGCTTAATCCCAAGAGGTATTTAAACTCCCATGGACATACGGGCTGCTAACTACAGCAAACTGACCTTGTACAGTAAAATAGCTGCAGGCACACAGTTGGCCCATTTGCAGTAGCTTTGAGGTTGCAATTTTCACTTATGTGGTCGGTAGTGAAACCATCTGCAAAGTGTTCTTTGTCACTGAGCATGAAGAAATGGTGCTGGCTAGTTTGAAGGGAGCCAACTACCTGTTCCCTTGACCTCAGAAAATAATGGCTGCTACCTCCATCTCTGCTGGCAAACCATATTTGTGTCACAGTCTATGCTTTATGGTGGTGTTCAAAACCTTGTGGCAAGTTTATGTATGGGAATAGGAGTAGGCTATTTAATGTCTCAGGCCACTCATAGACCAATGCTAGAAGGCATCTTAACTCCAGTTTCTTGTCTATGCTCCATATGCTATAATACTCTCACCTAACACGGACATGGCAAACTCAACATACCTCCAATTGATTCAACTTCAACTTTTGGGATTGAGGAATCCAATTTTCCACTGCCCTTCTCCATTAGGAAGGATATCTCAACTTTACTTCAGCTCTTAGCAGTACGGAGGAACAGAGATCTTAAGGTCCATGTCCATAGATCCCTCAAGGTTGCCGCGCAAGTTGATAGGGTTGCTAAGAAGGCATATGGTGTGTTGGCCTTCATTAGTCGGGGTATTGAGTTCAAGAGCAATGAGGTGATTTTGCAACTCAGTTCTGGTCACCTCATTATAAGGAGGATGTGGAAGCTTTAGAGAGGGTGCAGAGGAGATTTACCAGGATGCTGCCTGATTGGAGAGCATGTCTTATGAGGATAGGTTGA
>JARFYF010000017.1:17221147-17233191 GCA_030265395.1 Rhina ancylostomus | reverse complement strand
CCCTTTCGACCTCAGCACCATTGATGTAGACACGTGCATGTACACTGCCCCCTTTCCTGAAGTCAATGACCAGCTCTTTTGTTTTGTTGACAACTCTTGATCTCTCAGTCTACTTCATCATGGCCCTTGCACCTTGTCTGTCTCCCTGTACTTTTTCTGTAACAGTAACACTATATTCTGCCTTCTGTTATTTATTTTTCCTTTTGTACTACCTTGATGCACTCCTATATGGAATGATCTGGATGGCATGCAAAACAAAGCTTTTCACTGCATCTTGGTACATATGACAATAATAAACCAATAACCGATTATCTAACTTTACAATAAGTCAATTCAATTTTGTATCTGGAGAAATTTAAGGTTTGAATCTCCTTCAACTGCATTCTTAAGTAATTATAATGATTACCATGGAGCGCAGAGGAACCAGAGTGCAGTAGCTGTATTCACAGTACTTTCAATGTCCCCACCCCACCCATCCCCAACTCTTCAATAACCACTCCATTCCCCCATCCTAGACTCAGACCCAATATCCAGCTTGGTTTCACACTATCTGCACTATTAAAATTGAGTGAGAATAAATTTCTAGGCTTGTAGTATTTTCAACATCCCCCTAGAGGAACACTTACTGAAAAAAATAGTCCACTCTTTCAGAAATGTCCATACTTCCTTGCAGCATAGAAGGTGAGTATTCAGTTCAGCAAGTCTATGCCATTTTAGAGAGAAATCCCATTCTCCTACTGAGCTTTCCTGTTGCATATTCTCTCCATAATCCCATCAATTCCCCTTCCCCCCCCCAGTTCTACCTTTCGTACACTTGGAGTAATTCATAGTAGCAAATTAATCAACCAAACCACACCTCTTTGGGATGTGGGTGGAAACCGGCGTGTCCAGAGTAAATTCATGGAGCCGCTGGACAAGTGTGTAAACTCTACATACTTAGGCCAGGATTGAACACACTGCCAGTATCCTGGCACCAAGAACACAAGAAAATAGGAGAAGGAATAGGCCACCAGGCCCTCAACCCTACCCCGCCATTCAATCATGGATAATCTATACTGACCTTGACTGCTCTTCCTTGCCAGTCCCCCATAGCTCTCAATTCTTCAATCTTTCAAATATTTATCTATCTCTACCTTAAATATATCTAATAATCTGGCCTCCATCACCCTTGGGGGCAGGGAATTTTCGAGAGAAGAAATTTCTACACACCTTAGCTACAAAATAAGGAACCATCATTTAAAATTATGTCCCCTTATTTGTGACTCTGTCATTAGTGAAAATATCTCATCATCTCCCCTACTAAACCTCCACTGGATCTGGTACTTTTGAATAAAGTCGACCCTCATTCTTCTAAGCTCCAAGGAACCCCTTTTACTGGAACTGTCAGGCAGCAGCTCTAATAACTGCACCACTGTGCTGCTCTCACTGTCACTTAACCAGGCTAATTTCATGTCATTTTTCCACAGCTCTGTGTGGAATGATTGATCGTATTACTTTGCCTGTCTCTGTCAATTTAGAGGCCAGTGACAGGTAAATCTCTGATGTAAAATGGCGATAAGGAGATGACTACCAAGATCCTTACCTTCAATCTTGAGACTTTTTATTGCAGTCCTAGGACTTACTGTGGCTTAATGGGGCTTGTGATTGGAATATGGATCCAGAACTTCCTTCTTGGAATAAGTGTGCACTAGGGAGGAATGGGCATTGGATTGTTCAGGTCAAATGTTCAAAATGACCAATCATTGTGTATCAGCAGAGGAGGAGGAAAGCTCCATGCAGTGTACTTTTACAGGGAATAAGTAGGAAAGGTGAAATGAATTAATGTTTATTGCAAAGAAGCATCACAAATCATTGTGTGGAGGTATAACTGCCTTGCTGGCAATTATTTTATGGTAAAACTGGATGGGTAATATTTACAAGTGTTAGGAATATATTTTAATCAATAACTTTAATAATTGTCTATGGAGTTTATCTACTGAACAGCTGAAATAGGGCAGGTTTCTTCACAAGGTTGGAGAGACAGATGATCCCAGCTCAGGGAGCGGTAAATATGCTGCAATTGATCTTGACCTCACAGGATTAAGGGAGGGAAGAAAATCAATCAATCAAGATTCTAGCATGTGACAGATGCAGGAACTCTGTGCCAGAAATGTGCCAAAGCAAATGAAATTACACATGACTGTGATGTCTCGCTCGGCTAAATAGCCTTGCCCTGCTTCTGTAATTCTAGGAGATATGAGTAGTGTGGGGAAGGCTGGAATTAATAGCTTGTGAGAAGATGGTGATGGAACATCATACTGAGGTGCTATCTAGTCCTTCCATTGAATATGTACCACACTGCTACTTGATGGGGATATCCATGAAAGAAATGCTAGATAGTCAAACAGTTCTGAATAAGTGGCATTGTGCTGCTGATAAGTGGCTGAATCCATAAAGTTATCCTTGCAGATGAATCTTGCACAAGTTCCTGGGTTTCTTAGTGCTTATCATCTCCTCATTGTTTTGTTCTCCCGAGCACTTTCTTTCTGGCATAAAGCTCCCTCAAATGATGTTAACTGCAGTGCAAAATTTAACTAGAATGAACTTTTTGACCTCGCTAGTCTGGAAAAATAACAGTTCTTTCATCCTGACAGAACAATCAAGTTTTACTAACACTGTTTCCCCAAAATTGTGCTATTTAAAGGCTACCATTCAAACTACATTCTTTGTGCTTGCTGCAATCTTTGATCTCCTGAAATATCAAATTTAATCTCAACTACCTGGATTTCTTTGTCTGTGGAGATTGGGATCACTCTCTCAGTTTACCTCCTGTCAGAATCACTCTATTGATTTGTTGGGACTCAAGTCCCTTTGCACAAAGGATATGCCTTCTATGGGCATTATTCTTCATCAGCATGTCCAGATCCTATTTTTCCCCTTGGGAAGACATATCCATACCCTCCCATTATTTAAGCATCCTCAAATTTAGTAGCACTACTTACCTGTATTGGAAGAGATTTTTATAACATGGCAAGTCCCTTTAAGATAGCTACAATTATTCTTCACCAACATATCCTAGACTTTCTTTCCCTTTGGGAGGATTCTGCCACATCTTCATGTTTTTTCAGCATCTGTTCATTCAGTAGCAATTCTCCCCTGTAGCTGGAAGAGTGTAGTTTATAATGTCATAATTGCCTTTAAGAGTTAACTGCAATGATTAACCCTGCTAAGCTACAGATTGACAGCAGTGAGAACTTTTAACACATCAGAAGGGAATATCTGGTTGAATCTGACATTAACTTGAGTGCACTGCTACAAAGGGAAAACTCACAACGCTCTAGAGTCATAGAGTCCTACAGCACAGAAACAGGCCCTTCGGCCAATCATGTCCATAATGATTATTTTGCCCATCTACACTAACCCCATTTACCTGCATTAGGACTGTATCCTTCTATGCTTGCCCATATAATTGTTTGTCTAAGTGCCTCTTAAAGGTAGTAACTGTATCTGATTTCATTACCACCTCTGACAGTGTGTTCCAGAAATCAATCATTCTGTGTAAATAAAATCCCAAAAAATTAATTCTCAGCTTCCTCTCACTTTAAACCTATGTCCTCTTGTTTTTGATACCAATACCATGTGTAAAACATTTTGACTACCTATCTTGTCTATCCCTCTCATGATCTTGTACACTTCTGTCGCATCACTCCTCTGCCGCCTTTGTTCCAGGGAAAATGAGCTGACCCTATCCAATCCCTCTCCATAACTAAAGTCCTTCAATCCAGGCAACACCCTGGCAAATTTCCTTCACGGTCTCCAGCGCAATTGATGATTCTCACAATGGAATTTCTCTAACTTTTGCAATTAGCTTTAAGGAGACACACAGTTCAATTTCCACATCAAAAAATGGCGTAATTTCTCATCCTCCGTCCCAGAATATTTTCCGTTACTCTACACTATTTTTCTCCAACATGTCATCTTGAAAGTAGGAAGCTCGTATAATAATACAGTTCTGGCAAAGATGAGTTATGAAGTTAAACTAACTTGTTTCAATTGATTAAACACCCTTAAAATGCTTCCCGTCAGACTTTCACCCATTAGTTTGGGCTAGATCTTAAATCTAGTTCCCAGAGGCGAAAAGGCAAGGTGTTGACGAACTATCTGATGTCTTGAGAAATATTATTAATATTATGAATTGGGTCACTGTGACTTTTAAGCATCTTGCACTCAGCCATTTTCCTCCCTGCTACTTAAATCTTAATGAGAGAACTTAAGAAAGATAACTTTCTTAATAACAGAAAGAGAATTCTATGTAAATTTAATTTAAATCTTAAAACTCTTAACCAGTATCACAAAATAAAAGTAATTTTATTTAAATAAGGTATCTTGTTAACTAATCAGTGTTAAACCTGGTAGGTCAGAGTATACATAGTTGTTGTCATTCTGCTTCACCTCCTTTGCTCCTGACTCTGTTTCTCTAGTGTTTTAAGATGCTTTTAACTGTCAGGGCATTTGTACAATGGACATCAGGACAGAAATCATCTGCTTTACAGTCTTACTGAAATTTCAATTACCTCCTGCATCTGTTCTTCCATTTCATTTGGTCAATGGTGGTCAGCTTTGTGTGGTGGGGAGGGAACCCCAGTCAGTGCAAGATGAAGTGCTGGGGCTGGAACTGTTATTCAGCTGCTTCTTTCTTATCAGCTGTCCATAGTCACTCTCACTTCTCCCCACCACCCCAACCCTTCAGTTCTATCAAGTCTGCTCCCAATACCCACTTTTTTCTTTCTCCCACTCCTTAACCCCAATCATGAAAATTTCATCTTCCCCTCTTGCACGAAAGATTCAAACCCCCATCCTTCTCTTCATCTTGCTGGGTAACTTCTCAAATCTTCCTTATCCCTCCTTGTACGATACCCAGGGTAGGAGATGAGAAATCTCTATCCTCCCATCCAACCTGCGGCCTAATTCCCTCCCATTCCTGTTGTTTGCCTTATGGTAGTTTGCCCTTTTATTTTAAAGGAACAAAATTAGTATGAGTAAAGATAGTCAAGTTCTGGCTCAGCGGTGTTACCCATGAAACTCTGCCTCATTGGTAGAAGGAATTCAGCATAAGCTGTTCTAGATGGTGGACACATGCACATTCTCAGTATAAGCATCAGCAACATTACATAAATTGCTGTCCAGTGGTGGTCATGTTACATAGATATACTGTAAGAGTTTTGTTCTTTTACTTTAAATACATTTTGAAGATTTAATAATTTCAGTTTGATTACACAAATGCCAAATTATATTCTTATAAAACAACAGCTAGTGGCCTGCATATTTGTACAGAGAAAAATGAGGCTTTTAATGCAAGCTGTTTTATAATAGAGGAAATCTAACGGCTACCTTCAGAAGTCTGCACGTTGGCAGGCAGTTGAATATGCTGTCCCAGATACCATGGTCCTTCCCAAGGGATGTTGCTGCAGTCCTTGGCAACAGACTCAGCAATGAAATGACAGCATATGTGTGGACTTGCTGTGTTTACCCACTTGCTCTTTGCTGACAAAATTGGGGCTACTGCATTCAGGAGTAAATGAGTGGCATAATAAATGATAATAACTCTTGACAGCCTCTCAAGACTTTGTAGCTTTACAAAAATGGAGATTCCATTCCTCAGTAACAAAAAGGGTGGAGATTTAGAAATATTTTTCCATTACCTTTTAATCTCGCAGCCATCTTCCCTGATCCTCCTTTCATGTCTGTACATTGTTTGTCTGAGTTATTTCCTGTTCATAGTTCCAAAAGTAGATGTGGCGCCTCTGTTCCAGTGAGGATTAAGTAGCTTGATTTGTTGAAGATCCTCAATTGCCCTATGCAAGCATGCCATAGATACAGTTTAGAGAGTATTCAGCTGGAAAAGAAACTGAATTAAAGGAAATCTCTATTTACCAACCTGAGAATAGTCTGTGGCCCATTGCTTGTGAACTGTACAGTGAATGTCATACTTTTCCCCACAGTGAATAGAACCAAGCTATTTGTGTGTCACAGGTGACAATGGTAACTTTATTATTAAAAATACCATCATTAGCACAAGATTTGTGCAGCATATAATGTAATGCTTAATTGTTATCAGTAGCAAGTTCAAATTCAGATTAGAAATTCAAGATATTCCCCTTCTGATCAATTGATTGTGTTTCTTGAGTTTTTTGGTGACATTTTCAATTGTAGTACATCTAAGTGAAAACTGAAACAAACTAGGAACAGTTTTGGTGGTAGATTTGGTCCCTTGGCTGTTAGTCAAAGCTCAGTGAATTAAAAACAAATGCTGATTCTAATCACTCATTTTTAAACACAGTATCAAATGTTATGAAGAATATTTGCTGATAAATACTGTGAAATACGAAAAAGGTAGATGGTGCATTAAAAAGTAAGAGCAGGATTGGGTTGTGCACCCCAGGAAGCCTGCTCTGCCCTTCAAGCAGATTATGTCTGATTTGATTGTTAGCCTGAACCCCCTGCTTTTCAGCCTGAGCCCCATATCATCTCAATCTATTTCACTCTTGAATATGCTTAGTAACTCAGCATCCACTGCTGCTTTGGGGTAGGGAATTCCAAAGATTTCTAGAGATGAATTACTCATCTCGCACTTAAATGGATGACCTTTATTCTGAGATCCCTTGTACTAAGTTTAGATACGACACTAAATAGTCCTAATTTGGATCAGTTCAAATTTAGAAATGACTTTGCCTTTGTGAAGATTGATTTGCATTGTGCCAGAACCAAAAGTGAAACTTTGTTGTGAGAAAGGAATGACGAACACTCTGCACTTTACTGGCAGCTGGCCACTGACTTTCTCAGTGAATAAATTGCTCCTTAAACTGGAAATTCTCCATACAATATATGATTTTGAAAATAACACTGTGATATGTTTTATAATGATAAATAAGGTATATAAGTGAAAGTTGTTGCTGAGGTTCTGGTGTTGCAGAATCAACTTCTGATTTATATCTTCGTCTGAGAAAACTTTGTCAAGGAATTGAAGCTTGAGAATAAACTCGTATTTTATTTTCTAAGCTTCCTTAAAATGTGCCTTAACCACTAACTGATTGTTCAATATGTTGTCCTATTTAAATTACAGACAAAATGTGTCATAATACCACCAGAAATTTACCCTTTTCAATTTACCCAAATTTACAACTTCTCCAGATCAAAAACATATTTAAGTTTAGAATTATTATAATCAATGTTTAAATCTGTTTTTGATGTTGCAGTTTATAATTTGTTTAATGCGCTGTTATGTTTGGAATGAATGTATATGTAGAACTAATTACTCAAAGGTGATTTTGCCATAGAAAACAGTGCTAAGTAAATCAACTGTCAATCAGGAGCCTGGTCTGATCATCCAGAGTCATGAATTCAAAGCTCACCATGACAGGCAAGCAATTTAAATCCAGTTAATAAATAAATAAAAGTGACAGTGAAATTGCAAGCCATCTGTTTCACTATCACCCTTTTCTGATCTGGCCTCTGTGATTCTAGACCCACACTGATGTGCTTGAATCATATTTGTCATATATCAGTCAAATAATTGGCACTAACTGGAGATTAAACAGCTTTCAGAAAATTCCATTAACATGTTGGTGCTTTTCATTTCAAACTGGTTTATTTCGAATAACTCAGTGAAGTCTATAATTGATGCATACTGTTCAGTTGTGTATTATTGCTGCCAAGTAGTAAGGGATAATAACCGAAAAGATTGAATTCACTGGAGGAAATGTAGAAGATCTGATGTGGATTTTTAATAAAAGTAATTAGTTGTTCTTGTGGTGGGATGTTGGAATGAGAGCAGTTTTAAAAGAATTGTCTTAATTAAAATTGCTGTAATAATTTCAATTGCTGATCCTTTTTGAACCTGTGTTATGTACAAAGAATATTATCTAATTATGCCCATACTAAATAATTCTGTACTTGATAACACTGATGAAAACTTCCAGTAAGCATTCATTTCATTGCTCAACATACTCACATAACAACCTCACATGTGATTCACTTTGTATGCCTTGTTGATCTTTTAAGGATGTGCAGATTCCCAACAAAAGACATATTTGACAATAATAGACAAAGGAGGCCTTTATTGCAGATTTTTGCATGCTGCAGCTGATTTTTGCAATCACTTAGTAACTGAAAAAATTTAAAATAAATAAATAATTCCAGCATTACTCCCTGTCCAAAAGAACTTAGTGGACATGAAAGACATTAATGGACATTGTTCCATGTCCTCCTTTGTCTAAGTTTGGAGTGTAAATGGTCTACGATAAAAAGAGATGCACATTGAGTCATACAGCATGGAAACAGGCCCCTGTCTCGACTCATCCATGCTGATTCTGTTGTCTAGTGAGCTATTCCCATCTGCCTGCATTTGGCCCATAGGCCTTTAAACTTCTCCTATCCATGTACTTCTCTAGACGGCTTTTAAATGTTGCTAATGACTCCACCTCAACCACTATTTCTAGCAGCTCATTCCAAATATACACCACCCTTTGTGTGAAGAAGCTGCTCCTGATGTCCTTTTAAATCTCTCGGCTCTGATCTTAAACCTTTGCCCTCTTGTTTTTAGCACCTCTCCCAGGGAAAAAAGACTATATATTCTCACTCTGTCTGTGTCCCTCATGATCTTATATACCTGTATCAAGTCACCCCTCACTCTCCTATGCTTCAGGGAATAAAGTTCTAATCTACATAACCTCTCTTTGTCACTAAGCCTCCAAGTCCAGGCAACATCCTGGTAAATCTCTTCTGCACTTATAACACGGCGACCAAAACTGCACACAATACTCCAAGTGCAGCCTCACCAATGTCCTATATAACTGCAACATAACTTCCCAATTCCTATACTCAGTGCCCTGCTAGGTTCTTCCATAACACACCCAGGGCCCTACTATTCATGGTATAAGTCTTACCCTGGTTTGATCTCCCAAAATGCAATACCTCACATTTATCTGGATTAAAAGCCATTTGCCAATCCTCAGCCCACATACCCAGCTGATCAAGATCCCCCTGTAATTTTTCATAACCACCTACACTATCTACAACACCACCTAGTTTTAGTATTATCTGCAAACTTACTAACCATGCCTTGTAAATTCACATTCAAATCGTTTATATAAATTACAAACAATGAAGGTCCCAGCACCGACTCCTGTGGCACACCACTGGACACAAGCCTCCAGTCTGAGAAACAACCCTCGACCATTACCCTCTGCTTCCTACCACTGAGCCAATTATGAATCCAATCTGCTATCTCTCCCGGATCCCATGTGATTTAACCCTGCCTTGAGGGACCTTGTCAAAGACCTTGATAAAGTCAATATTGGCAACATCCACTTCTCTCATCTACTCTCTTGGTTACCTCCTCGAAGAACTCCAAGAGACCTGCCAGACATAACTTCCCACACACAAAGCTGTGCTAACTGTCCCAAATTAGACCCTGTCTCTCCAAATGTTGGTAGATCCAGTCCGTCAGAATTCCCTCCAGCAATTTACCGACCACCAATGTCAGAGTCACTGGCCTGTAGTTTGCAGGCTTGTTTTTATAACCTTTTCAAATATTGGTACCACATTAACTACTCTCCAGTCCTCCAGAACCTCATCTGTAACCAGAGATGAAGTAAAAATCTCTGCAAGGGCCTCCACACGCTCTCCTCTAGCTTCCCACAAGGTCCTAGAATGTATTAGGTCAGGACCTGGGATTTATTCGCCTTAATGCACTTTAAGGCCTACAATACCTCCTCCCTTCTAATTCATATGTGGTCCAAGACAACACCACTCATTTCCCCCATTTCCTTAGTTTCCATTGTTTTCCCCACAGTAAAAAAACTGAACAGAAATATTTGTTTAAAATCTAACCCATTTTCTCTGGTTCCCACACATAGATGGCCATGCTAATCTTTAAGGGGACCTATTCTCTCCCTAGCCACCCATTTATTCTTAATATACCTATAGAATCTCTTGGAATTTTTCCTCACCTTGCCTGCCAGATCCTTCTCGTATCCTCTTTTTTTTGGATCTATTGGAACAATGGAACTATTGTGCTAGTAATGAATGGAAACAAAAAAATAGCTCATTGAGAATACCCCACAGATCCAAAGTCACAAAGAGGAAAAAAATTATTTAAAAGTCTTCCCTGTCCCATTACAGATATGTAATAGTGCACTGAAGCTGCATACATACACAGCAAGTCAGGGAATAACTTCTGAAACACAATTAAAATGCAAGAGGATGGCAGTGATTGGACCAAAGCCTCAGATGTGTGCCTTGGTGAATCAACAAAAAGAAAGTCATGGCACAATTTGTTTTATTTACCTGTTAGCTTTAAAATGACAGTATTTGCAATTCTTCTGCCAATAACATCAAATTAGAGTAGAGTACAGCTTTCATACCAGTGCCTAAAACAAATAATGATTTTTGACACTAAGCATCTCCTGTCTCAAAGGATTAGCACACATCAGCACCGCCAAAGAATTAGAGCAACTGAGCTAACATATAATCTTGTTTGAGCATGCAAAAAATGGCCGCTCTATATGGAAATTAGAGCACTGCTCTAATTAGTTTCCTAACTGTGGAGAAATCCAAGAAACACTTAAAAATTTGGGCGAATTTCAATTTTAAAATCTGCTTCCTATGAAGCAATCCAGCTTGATATTTAATTGCCTCTTTTGAGATTTGGGTAGAGCTGGGGTTCAGATAACAACACTCCCTCCTCTGAGGCAGAAGATTATGGGTTTAAATCATTCTTAACCATAACCAAAAAGGAGGCCAACATTTGCTCCCTCAGATGGACATAAGAAATCTAAAGAAGAGTGGGATATTATCGTCCATATTCTGGCCAATATTCATTTCTCAAACGACATCACTAAAGAGCAGATTATACGATCAATCCAAATTTTAGGACCTTACTGTGGGTAAATTGGAAGCTGTATTTCCTATAGTACAACAGTGGCTACAGTTCAAAATGGATCTCATTGGTTATTATACCCATAGGACACCTGAAGGTGCGAGAGGTGTCTTAAAATCATCTTTTTTAAACAAACTATGCCTGTATATGATTTTAATCTGTCTCCATTATTCCTAGAAAACAGAGAATCAGCTGATTCAGTGGCAATGAAACATAATTTAAATCTTCATTTCTGCTGTAACTTGTTCTACTTCACCACAAATGATGGAAGTAGAAACCTGGTAGCTGTGTAATTAAGTCATTCCAGAGTACTAACAAGCAACTTTCTGCTCACTTCTAACTGCCATCATTGCTAACTGGAACAGAAGGGAGGGATGCATGCAAGAAACCAATATGGCCCTTCTAAAAAATGCAAGTCTCGATTGGGTCCATATTAAGGGTGGATAAGGAATAAAGTTGCTGGAGTTTTCCAACGAGATGAACCCACGGGAAAGTGTCTGAAGCTATAGATCACAAAGAGGCATGATTTTAAATATTGTTCACATGTGGGGTTAGGAAAACACCACGGACAATTATAAGGGACAGTTTTAACCTAATCCTTCTAACACGTTTAAGTTACCTGGGCTGCAAAGCTTGGTGTTGTACCTGGTATCATTAGTTTCCATTGGGGAAATTGGTTCAGATTTGTCGCCCTGATCTTCTTTGTCCTCACATCCCCTAATTCCTCAACTCCACCCCCGTCTCAACAAGTGATTACAATGCTCTCCAGAAATGTCCTCCTTTACTGAATGCATATCTTTAGTTCTTGGCAAGCAAATCTTTCTGCTCAACATCTCGCCCCACCTGCCACCTAGTTGGCGCTGGTCAAGTGCACTCATTAAAGAGGCAATTTAAGATTAATGAAACCCCAGATTGGCCATGTCAAGACAGTTTGCTGGCTGTCTGATTCCTATTGGTGCATTATAATTTAAGACAAAATAAAAATAAAATCTAGAAATTCTCAGAAGGCCGTGCAGTAACTGCAAAAAGTAAAGCCGAGTTAGTATTTCAAGTTCATGATCTTTTCATTAATTATACAGCATCGAAACAGGACCTTTGGCCTGCCATATCCACAGTGGCCAGTCAA
>JARFYF010000017.1:17019058-17033855 GCA_030265395.1 Rhina ancylostomus | reverse complement strand
CACACACACACACACACACACACACACACACACACACACACACACACACACACACACACACAATCTTAAAGGAACCTTACTAATAGTCCTAGTCCGGAACAAGAGCAACAGTTTGTTGTTCACTGCTGCGAGTAAACTTCAGGTCACAACCAACGACTTCTTGTTATAAATAGATGGTGTCCTTGGAGAATGCCACCTGGAAGATTCTCCCCAAGGAAGTATTATTTACCATAGTACCTGGTATTGTTCTACAAATATCTGGCTGGCTGTTCTGAAAATGAAATGACAAGAAATGCCTTTCCTCAGGTGGCAAATCATTGGAATTATTTACCTCCGAAAGTTACGGAGAGTCGTCTATGTGTGTACTCAGGCTAAATGTTGAGACATATTTTATGCCATGGAATCGGGTATATTGTAGGAAAATGGCGCTGGAATAAACTCTCACCAATGACGTATTGAACAGCCCTGAGGAGGCGAAGGGCCGAATGACAATTCATCGCCCTCCTTACGATATACGTTCTATTGACCTCCTCCCCTAAATGTTCATTGGTTCCAGGCCTCACACAATCTCCGCTAAATATTTCTATGCATTGGGCTTTCGTTGTTGTTATATTTCATTGGCAGCTGCACATCTCTCCCCGGTGTCAACTTCCACTGAAGAGTGTTCTTTCTGAGGTTAAACATATTCGGGTTGGATTATCAGGAAAGGGACAGCTCAGCGAGTTACTCAATCCCTAAATATATATCTAGGTTAAGAAGCAATCTAGATGGGTAGATTGAAACGAGGTTTATAATCTGAAAAACGGTTTGTTCGATAAAAAAATAGTTAAAGGTATCATCTCCTCTGATTATCCAACGGCACCGATCAACAGGGTTATTTGCGATCACACATGCTTTGAACATGTTTCTTTTGTGGGTTTTATACTTTGCAATCATTTATATACCTTCAAATAAACACCGTGACCTATTTATTGCCATGAGCTTCGATCGTGTTCCCCAAGCTTTCCCTGAAACTGTCAGTGCATCCGGCATATCTTCCTTTGCTGAGTCAACTGTCAGAGTTAGCATCAGCCGTCTTTATCCTGGCGAATTAAGCCTTCATCCAGCTAAGTACCAGATCCGGATTGGAGGCGAATGTTAAAGATATTGAGACCTTCGGTCAAACAACATGCCGTGCAGTTTATATTGTCTCTCTTGCGGTGTTTTGATAACGTGCATCAAGTCACATCTCCCATTATCGGCAGGGAAAGCAGAACTACGTTCTTACGTTCAGGATATTATGGGACACGACAATGCTTTAGAACGCGTGCAGTGAAATGGCGGGATGATAAGTAAAGCATTCTGCCTTCATACAACGTTAGCAGTATTGTATATTTGGGAAGTCCACAATGTTGCAAGATGAGACTTCATTTTCCCGAATATAGACTGGAAACTGCTGAGTGCTAAAATTTAAGAAGGGACGGAATTTGTTAAATGTGTCCAGGATGGATTCCTAACGCAATATGTAGACAGGCCGACTAGAAGGAATGTCGTGTTCGATCTAGTTTTAGGAAATGAACTGGGACTGGTGAAGTATCTATTGGTGGGTGGGCATTTGGGCGGGGGGGGGCACAGTGACCACTTCTCCGTAACCTTTAGAATTGTCATGGACAGGGATAGGTGCAGAGAGGACAGGAAGATATTTAATTGGTGAAGGACTAACTATGAGGCTACAAGGAGGGAACTAGGGAGTGTAAATTGGGATGTCCTTATTGAAAGGAGATGTATTATGGAGATGTGGGCGATGTTCAGGGATCGTTTGCAGAATGCTAGGGATAAATATGTCCCGGTGAGGCAGAGAAGGAATGTCAGGGTGAAGGAACCGTTGGTGACGAGAGAGGTGGAACAACTGGTTAGGAAGACGAAGGCAGCATACATAAGGTGGAAGCAGCAAGGCTCAGACAGGGCCGGTGAAGCTAATATAGAGTAGCGAAGAAGGCAATTAAGCTGGGGCTGAGGAGAGCTAGAAGAAGACATGAAGAGGCGTTGGCTAGTCGGGTTAAGGAAAATCCCAAGGTCTTTTTCACATACGTGGTGCAGAAGGATGGCTCGAGTAAAGGTAAGTCCGATTATAGACAAAGGTGGGAGGATGTGCCTGGAGGCGGCGCAAGTGGGAGAATTCTCAGTGAATACTTCTCTTCGGTATTCACCAAAGAGCGGGGTCTTAATGACGCGGTAGGGAGTGGTGGTAAGGGTAATGTTATCCAGGTTGTAGTTATCAAGAGAGAGGATGTGTTGAAGTTGTTAAATAATATCAAGACAGATAAATCTCCAGGTCCTGATGGAATATTCTCCAGGCTGCTTCGAGAGGCGAGGGAGGAGATTGTTGAATCGCTGGTAAGGATGAGTCCCCTTTGTCCACGGGGATGGTACCGGAGGACTGGAAGGTGGCCAATGTTGTCACCTTGTTCAAAAAAAGGTAGTAGGTATCGTCCAGGGAATTACAGACCGATGAATCTCACGTCCGTAGTGGGTTAGCTGTTAGAAAGGATTCTTAGGGATAGGATTTATGAACACCTTGAGAATCAGGGACTGATTAGGGACAACCAGCTTGGCTTTGTGAAGGAAAGATGTTGCCTCACAAGACTGATAGAGTTCTGTGAGGAGGTGACGAGGAAGATTGATGAGGGTAGTGCGGTAGATGTGGTCCATCTGGATTTTAGTAAGGCGTTTAATAAAGTTCCTTATGGTAGGCTTCTTCAGAAGGTCAGAAGCCAAGGGATCCAGGGAAGCTTGGCTATGTGGATTGGGACTCGGCTTGCCTGTAGAAAGCAGAGTGTTGTGGTGGAGGGAGTGGTCTCGGATTGGAGGGCTATGACTAGTGGTGTCCCATAGGGATCGGTTCTGGGACCTCTATTTATTGTTATATTTATCGATGACTTAGATGAAGGGCTGGAAGGCTGGGTTAGTAAGTCTGCGGATGACACTATGATCGGCGGCGTTGTGGATAGTGTGGAGGGCTGTCGGAGCTTACAGGATGATATTGTTCGGATGCAGAGCTTTTCAGACAATTGGCAGATGGAGTTCAATCTGGAGAAGTATGAGGTGGTACACTTTAGAACGAATACGAGTAGGGCAGAATACGAGGTAAATGGCAAGGCGCTTGGCAGTGTAAGGAGCAGTAGGATCTGGGGGTTCATATTCGCAGTTCACTGAAAGTTGCGTCGCAGGTGGATAGGGCAGTTTAGAAGGCCTATGGGATGCTAGCTTTCATAAGTCGTGGGACAGTTTTTAAGAGCCGCGAAGTGATGATGCAGCTTTACAAAACTCTATTTAGACTACATTTAGAGTACTCTGTTCATTTCTGGACGCCGCATTATAAGAAGGGTGTGGAGTCGTTGGAGAAATTGCAGAGGAGATTTGCCAGGATGCTGCCTGGATTAGAACGCATGCAATATGAGGAGAGGCGTAAGGTGCTAGGTCTTTTCTCACTGGAAGGAGGAGGATGAGGGGATACATGACAGAGGTGTATAAAGTATTGTGAGGAATAGTCTACACTGACAACATGCGTCTCTTTACCAGGGCACCAATGCTCAAGACAAGAGCGCATGGCTTTAAGGTTATGGGTGGGAAATTCATGAGTGATGTCAGAGGGAGGTTTTACACCCAGAGTGTGGTTGGTGCATGGAATGTTCTCTCTGGGGTGATGGTGGAGGCAGATACTTGAACACGTTCAAGAGATTGTTGCATAGGCATATGGAGGAATGTGGGATAGAGGGATGTGCGGGAGGAAAGGGTTAGTGTTAGGTGTGGTTTGATGGACGGCACAACATGGTGGGCCGAAGGGCCTTATTGTGCTGTATTGTTCCATGGTTCTGTGGTAATTTGATTCGCTAATTTTTGTTTAGGAAACAGTTTATGCAATTCATCTTCAATTAACATGCACAGATGGGAAGATTTGAGACTGAGGTGGGCCGAACACAGGCAAATTGAACTCGTTAAGTTTGTCCAAGACGAAAGGCCGGTTTCCGTACCTTGTAACTCTCTGAGTTCTTTGGGTTCTGGATGGATGAACAGCTGCATTGAATTGAGTTAACGCCGAGTTCTGTGATTTTCACTTCACCCCATAATGGTTCGAAACCTGCCTGGTTTCGAACCAGAGGGTTCTGTGTGTTATGCGAATGTAATAACTCCAACATTAAAGAACGCTATCCGCCAGTTCCCATAGACGGCAGCAGCAGATCCGAGCAGCTCAATGTGTTCTGTACATTGCCAGATGGATGTGAGTTCTGGCACACGGGACAGACGGCCGAAATACCTGAAAAATCAGGTATACTACAGCAATAAAAGATTGAATCTGTTAGACAATTTCCGCAGACCACAGCACCAGCAGATAATCCTCCCTCAAATGGAAATGGATGCCGCAAAATCAAGGCCGCGAGTTGAACAGCACCATAAATTTCACGATCTGCGTGTGGCCTGCAGCATTTCTTTCTGTTTGTGTGAGACAGAACGGCAGAGTTTGAAATCTGAAAGAAGAATCAGAAAAATAACAGAGAGAAGTTCGCCACAATGACATCTCTTGAAGAAACTGAGAGAACAATGAATAATAGAAAAATAGGGGACGATGTGGGAGGGAAGGGTTAGATAGATCTTGGAGCAGGATACAATGTCGGCACAACATTGTGCCTCGAAGGCTTGTCCGGTGCTGTGACGTTATGTGTTCTATGTAGAGAAACGGAGAGGGAGACGAGGAGTGGAAGGGTTGGAATGAGACATTGCGAGAGATTCAGACAGAGCGAGAACATCATGGAGACAACTGTGCTCCATGCTCCTTCCCGCGACTGAACTGGTCGCGTTCTTCTTCTGTCCGCACGTGCGAATGGGTTTTCGAGTGAGGGTTCTCCAACTGCAAAAGCATTCCATGTCTTTGCCACAAGATATGTGGGTCACTCTTGTCAATGTGCTGGGAACCGTGGGAATACGCACTCTCCTCAGAACCTGAAGTCAAAATTATTTCCCTGCCCAAGATCGAACTGGGGACAATTCGCGCATCAGGCCAACATGATGACCACTGCACCTGCAGTGGTGTACAGTTTTATGTATACACAAACGTTTTTTTTAACAGAACACCGGAGTGGAACAGGCAGATTTGGAAATACTCACCCGTGTTCAAAATATCCATCCGTTCGTGAATAAATAGTTCGTCCGGGATTTGAACGTGGGACCTCTCGCATATTATTGACCAGCACGCATAGCGAGAATCATACCACGAGACAAACGAGACAACATCAAGATATTACATCGCAATTAAACATCACAAATACACAATTAAACGGTTGCTGGAAGCCCATTCTCAAAACCGTTGCTGAGTTTCTTGATACGGAACTATGTTTAGCCCGTATTCCTTGGAGTGTAGAAGAACAAGGGGTGATCTTGTTCAGAAAAAAAAATGATCTCATTGTCACAATGCTGAGCAAAGAGCAAGCTCACAGAGAACCCAAATACAGCACACTGGTACAAGACTGGAGTCAGGATAATTCCTCAGGACCAAACACAGGCAGCAACTGGAAGGAATCTTGCCTCAAAGATCTGAAGAAGAATCCCAACACAAACTGGATATTCAAACGAGGAACAGAGAACACAGGACTGCTCTCGACTCGACCACTCTAAACAGCCAAGAGCCAAAGTATACCGAAGGCTGACCAATACTCTGGCAACTGGTGAGAGTGAAACCAGGTACTTATGCTAGGCCCCTGATGTGGTTCAGTTGTGTGTCGTTATGCAATCAGTTGAGCATGGAATCCATATGCTGTACAACGAGGGCCAGTACTCTGAACCATGACAAGCCTGAAGATCCGTGTAGATGTTGGGATGATTCTATCCGTGAGAGAGTTTCAAACAAGGGCATAGAACTCCAAGATAAAGGGATGGTCATATAAAGCTGATCTCTCTAAAATGTTCTTCCTGCACAGGGTGATGTATCTCTGGAATTCTCTGCTCTGGCTGATAGTGGATCAAAGTCAAAGTGGAGTTTATTGTCATCTATGCAGGTGCATGTATGCAAGGTGCAATTAAAAATATATATAATTTGTAGCGGTAGCACTGGCACATAACATCAGATAAACAGCATTCACAAAATCATATATTAAACAAAAGTATTTCCATCTTGTACAAAAAAAAACACCAAGCAAAATAAACAAAGTCCATTTTATGGAAGTAGTAAATGTGGTCACAGCATTGCAGAACTGTAGTTAGAGTGTTGTGGATAATTATTTGATAAATTACGGAATAGAGGGATCCGGAAGAATGGCCCCGAAGAAGAGTCGAAACCAGGAACAACCATCTCAGCTCCATCTCTCATCCCGCTCAGTTACCTCCATCGTCCTTTCACTGAAGCTGAAAGTCTTCCGTCACGTCACGTTCTAATTTTCCACGCCTCCACTCTCTGTGTTTATTTGTTTTTCACTCTCTCCTTACCTCGCAAATTCTCACAGAAAATCTCATTGTCCAACTCTCCAACTGACCAATCCCCCTCAGGGCTGTGACTGCATTCACCGTTACCATCAACAAGGTTGCTATAGATTTGGAAAACAAGGGATCTGGAGATGGAACTGGAAAGTGGGGAGAAGGGATGTATTGTCGCTAACTTAATCACGCCACAAGGACCTCATCGTCGTCGTGGCTTTCCCTCGAGGTCGAGGATGATGGTCTTCGCTCTGTTTATCTATTTATGGGCTCACAAGTAGCTTATGGGTCCAATAGCCCACAGAGAGAAAACGCCTGTGCGTCTATTTGTTCAACGTGTACTTGAAGTTGTACTACAAAAGGCACACGACACTTCACAAATCAACCAACCGATTCCAATGGCAAAGAAACCACGACGATTGGAGCTGATGTATTTATTACAGCCTTGATCCGCCATCACAGCCGTTGAGTTCGAAGTACGTGGTCCACCTGTTACGCCGTTGAGATCGTTGTTGGATTGTTTTTTGTCAGGGACCTCATCATCGACCTGACGGCCATGGGGCACCCTACCAGGAAAACAGCTCCAGACGGCATTGCTCTCGGGATCTCAGGACCACACAAGCTTCTCCACCACGACAAGGTGACAATCCACGGAAAAGCAAGGACATGGTATTAAATTTCAAACCACAGGTTTAAGTGTTTTTCGTCGTTTGAAACATACATTCCCCGCCCTACCTTGTTACTATAACGCTTGCAATCTCCAAGTGCAGTGCAGGATCCGACGGACAAGAACAAGGAAAAAATGAAGAGAAGGAGGAGAAATGCTAAAAACTGAACAGCACCAAGAGCGGCCTCTAATTAGGGATAATCTGACGCCGTTGACAATAACGCCCGTTGATTAATTTGTTAATTCTATCTGACATTTAAGGATCACTCTGGAGCTATGTATAATGGTTCTGAGTTCTGGACCTCAATTTGGCTCCATTAATGTCTTGTTGTACAGCACACGGATTCCATGCTGGACTGATTAGATAACAATACACACCTGAGCCCCATCAGGGTCCTAGCATAAGAACCTGTGTTTCTCTGGCACTAGTTGCCAGAGTATTGGTCTACCTTTAGGTATACTTTGGTTCCAGTTGCTTAGAGTGGTGTACTCTAGAGCAGTCCTGTGTTCTCTATTCCTTTGTGAAGATACAGTTTGTGTTGGGATTCCTCTTCTGATCTCCGAGGCAAGATTCCTTCCAGTTACTGCCTGCGTTTGTTCTGAGGAAGTATACTGACTCCAGTCTTGTATCGGTGTCCCGCATTTGGGTTGTCTGTGAGTTTGCTCCGGATCAACATTGTGACACAAAGAAAGCTCGCATATTTAAAGCTTCAGCCAAATACATGATACTGTCATTGACCGTGATCCAATGAGGCCAGATTTCTGTCCCTGATCAGTTTACAGAGAGAGCAGTCAGAATAAGCTTTTTCTAACAGATTCATCGCTGGAGATACAGCTTAAATCGTTGTTACTTCATTTATTATTCTATATTCCTTCAAATCCCACAGCATCTCGCCATCATTCTTATGAGTGAAAAGGAATAATGTTGCACGTTGAATCACGGTGTGATTTCAAGCTTGGGTAAAGTGGAAATTTCTTCACAACTTTGCGATACGGACAAGGTTACTATTAGTGAGTGTCCCTTTAAAATAATGTGTGTGTTTGTGTGTGTGTGTGTGTGTGTGTGTGTGTGTGTGTGTGTGTGTGTATGTGATTTGTTACGTACCAGCAACAAAGGAAACACACAGAGGCATGTGTAAATGTTAAAAACTACTTTGTTAATAACTACTTATGATAATAAGTAAAATAAAAGTAAAAATGTTAGAATGTTGGAAGTAAAAATGTTTAACCCCGGACATAAACTCCCAAGAACGAACTAACCTTGTCGTGCGTGTGTGGCAAATTCCCAAACTCCACGTCCAGAAATTGCTCTTAAAGTTCATTTCAGCAAGCCATAAGGTAATACTGTCACAATATTGATCGAGAGCAAACTCAGAGAGAACCCAAATGCGTCACACCGATACAAGACTGGAGTCAGGATACTTCCTCAGGACAAACGCAGGCAGTAACTGGAAAGAATCTTGCCTCGGAAATCAGAACAGGAATCCCAACACGAACTGGATCTTCACAAAGGAATAGGGAACACAGGACTGCACTTAGAGTAAACCTACTCTAAACAACTGGAACCAAAGTATACCTAAAGGTAGACCGATACTCTGGCAACTAGTGCCAGAGAAACACAGGTTTTTATGCTGGACCCCTGATGGGGCTCAGGTGTGTATTGTTATGCAATCAGGTCAGCATGGAATCCATGTGCTGTACAACAAGGCATTAATGGAGCCAAATGTGGGCCAGAACTCAGAACCATGACAGCTCTTAGTTCCTGTCGACTGGACGCATTGAACAGGACTCTACGTGGAATGAGATTTTACTTCGGTCTACAGATTTTTCTGAATTAATGCCTTACACCTTCTTATACCTTGTTTAAAAACAATGAACCGTGGTTTTGTTGCTGTTGTATTATATTTTCTAATGAGTAAAGTGATATGTTCAGTCCATCATGTTTTCCTCAAACCCATCTGCTCGGTTAATTTTGCTCTCAATGAAAAAGCATGCCAAGGCCACTCGCAGCACCACACTATGCATCCGCATCCTTGATTCATACTTGTGGGTTCTGAACGTGGGCTGTACTGAAATGATAACATTGCTTTGAATAGTCTACATTAAATTAATATATTTTCGATAAAAAAATATAATTGGATAGAAACCGCTGAAACTGAAAACATTCCCTGCTTTATTGGAATTGCTCCCGTGTGTCACCGTTATTCGTTGAGATAACTGCCTGTGTGCTTCATGTTCTGGGCTGTTAAAGCAGCTCAGGAAACCAGTGCACTGATTCTATCGCTTTCGTGTCGAGGATCCTGATAAGTTTTTTAAATGAAAAAGGCTTATGTATGCAATATTAATTTACCCCTTCTTCTTTATGTCTTCTCGACAGTGTTATATCAGCTTGCGGAACACACAGACACACGAACACACACACACACACACATATACACACACACGCACAATGAGCGGGTTCATGTAATTTTCTGCTGCACAGTCATTTTAAACGTTACCCACTGTTTAGATGTAGTTTCGCCTCCTGTCACGCTCGCTGCAACCGATGTTATCATTATGAGTTCGGCATATCCCCAGTTTGCTCTGGGGAGAGCTTCGCCGACACGATGGACCGAATTTTCCCATTTTGCGATGTGACTATTGAATGATTGAACTGAATATTTCTTACTGTTGTCCTGATAATGAACTAGGTCCCGTCTCACGCCTGTTTTCAATATAATTGCCTTTTGACCTGTGTATCCAGGTTTTCCTCACATGTGTTCGCTCTTCTTGGCCCACATGATTTCCCAGAAACCATTGCAGTGATGTTGCCTTCCTCGTTGACTTGAGACATTCTGATAAAGGAAATTCTCCCTAACACATTTCGTGCACATCTTTCTCACTGCCTCTTATATTACTGCTTTCATTGCCCATTTTTGTGTAATTAAATTTGCCCATTATATTAACCGTGAATCTCTTCAGATTCGCTGTAAACGTGTACCACAAGATCCTTCCCACTAATTGTAGTCCAAGAGAATAGTCCTTGCTGTGAAGCACACAAGTCTTTGCTTATAACTGAACAGAACGACTCTGTCCTTTCACACTTCAGGACACCAACTCCCTATCGCGCTACAATATTTCCCACGTCAGCACTGCTCCCTGCCCTAACTATTCTGAACACATTGTATACTGGAATGTTTTGAACGCAGTCCTATCCTGTTTTCAAGCAGGTCTCAGTTTTGCCACAATATGGTAGTGCCGTGTGATTAATTGCACTCTCAACTCCCTCACCCATAGTATTTACGTACTCAACTCCGACTCTACCTCGGACCTTCCTATAGTCTCCCTTACTCAGGGTCTGCAAACTATTGGCGCTATTTGTATTTCCGAGTGATCAACATCCTGCTAATTCACTTTAACCCTCCTTAACCAGCATTTGAACTTTCCTCCGAGCACACTGGAGTCATCCTGCATATCAAGTACCAATCCCAATTATTCTAATTCCTCAGTAATATGAAATAATTCATTCGGAAATGTCTCTCCAGCCATATATCCATATGCGCTATCGCCCTATTTGCACACACACTGGTGTGTGGAAGAATCCATCGCCGGCATTCTGCAATCCAGTAGCCAGTTGATATCATCCAGTATGCCCCGATCTATCCAGTATCCAGATTATGCCATCCAGTGCTCGCAAAAGCAATCCAGTGTACAGGCACTGCACCCATTGCTCAGTTAGAGGTTAAAATCAAAGAAGGAAATGCTGAAAACAGGTAGCCAATCAGGCAGCACCTTTGTAGAGAGGTGACCAGTTTTCGATCGAAGACCGTTCTTCGGAACTGTGAAGCTGAGAAAACAAGTTAGTTTCAAGTTGCAGAGTGTGGGGAGGGATGGTTTGGAAGGACAGTGGGGGTGGGGGAGGGGGAAAAATGTCTCTGATAGGGTGAGGCAAAGATTGCCATGGTGTTATGCTGTTTAGTTGATAGATTAATGGTGGCAATTAAAGAGAACAAAATAAGATCTTTATCTTATTTTGATGTACATCGAAACACAGTGAAATACATCTTTTGTGTAGAGTGTTCTGGGGGCAGTACGCAAGTGTCGCCACACTTCCGGCACCAACATAGCATGCCCACAACTTCCTAACCTGTAGGTCTTTGGAATGTGGGAGGAAACCAGAGCACCCAGAGGAAACCCACGCAGACACGGGGAGAACTCGTTACAGGTAGCAGCAGGGATTGAACCAAGGTCGCTGGTGCTGTAATAGCGTTACACTAACTGTTGACCCTGTCCCTCCCTCTCCAGTGGCAGAAGAACCCTAAACTCTGGTCCTTCCCTACTGAGCCCTTGCGTTGGCTCTACCCAGCTTCAGTGTGTCCCTCAGCATGTACTCCTGCAGTCTGGAATGTGACAGTCGGTGGCATCCCCATTTGTCCAGAATCTGCTTTTTTTTTAACAAAATAAACTTTATTCAGAATAAAAGAAACTATATACGATAATAAAGCAGTGCATTTGTGTACAGATCAATTCTTAGTGTTACTTTTTATAAAAACCACAGCACCAATGCCACTCGTGTGGCACCCTGGGGTGATACCCCACTCCCATATTTACAATGTTTGAGGGGCTTCCTCGTCCAGAATCAAGCTGTCAACTTAATTGGTACAAAATACCTTTTCTCAATTAAGTTAATTCTGTAGATCAACAACTGTTGCCAGTGGTATTGCTGTTCCTTTCAAGGTAACAGTGACTGCACCTCAAAAATATCTTGATGGTTGTAAAACACTCTGTAAGTCTGAGGCTATGAAAGGTGCTATATAAATGCAAACATTTTAATTTAAAAGAAACAAAGTACAGGATTCCCTAAGGGTTAATTTGCAGGTTGAGTCGGTAGTAAGGAAGGCAGGTGCAATGTCAGCATTCATTTCGAGAGGACTGGAATATAAAAACAAGGATGTACTGCTGAGGCTTTATAAGGCATTGGATGGACCATATTTGAAATATCGAGAGCAATTTTGGGCACTGAATCTAAGGAAAGATCTGCTGGCCCTAGGGAGGGTCCAGAGGAAGTTCAAAAGAATGATACCAGGAATGATAGGCTTAACATATGAGGAGTGTTTGATGGCTCTGGACCTGTACTCGATGAAGTTCAGAAATATGAGGGGGGATTACATTGAAACCTACTGAATACTGAAAGACCTGGATAGAGTGGATGTGGAGAGGGTGTTGTCATTAGTAGGAGAGCCAAGGATCCAAGAGTGCAGCCTCAGAATACAGGGACATCCCTGAGATGAGGAGGAATTTCTTCAATCAGGGGCTGGCAAATCTGTGGAATTCATTGCCACAGAGGGTGGTGGAGACCAAGTTACTAGGTGTACTTAAGGCAGAGATTGAAATGTTCTTGATTGGTAAAGGGGTTAAAGGTCATGGGGAGGCAGCGGAAGAATGGGGTTGAAAATAGTCAGCCATGATTTAATGGCAGAGTAGACTCAATGGACCGAATGGCCTAATTCTGCTCCTATATCTTATGGTCTTATGGTTAGGTGTTCAATTGTCATTCCAGATTTGAGCACACAATCCAGGTTGACCAGTTCTGAGCGAGTGACATAATGTTGAAATTTGCATTCTTCCAGGTGAGGCATTAAACTGAAACCTTGTCTGATCTCTCAGTCTGATTTAAAAGATTCCTCTGCTCAAAGAAGAGTTCCTTCCTGTGTCTCACCTGATGTTTACTCCTCAACCAATACCTTAAAATTACTGACTGGGTCATCATTATTTTATTGCTATTTGTGGGAACACGTTGTGTGGAAGTTGGCTGCTGCATTTCTTACCCAGCATTGACTACACTTCAAATCTATTTATTGATTGTAAAATCCTATTCCTTGAAACATTCAGAGGCATTGATAGGTGCTGTGTATATCCAAGCCTTTCTTTCAAATCCAGCTACTTAACCCCTGTCATGTTTTCTCCCTCTGATCATCCTTTGATGCATCTTTGCACATTCCCAGATGTCTAAGTGAAGCCTTTCTTCTTTTTCCTTGCAAGATTTGCAGATGTATTTTTCTTCAACGTATGAAACGTAATGGTGAAATAATTATCTATTTTGGGTCTATTAATCTGATCTCCAAGAGGAATATTTTAATACCCAAATATGTAAAGGATTTGATTTAGGACACAGTAAGAAAACTTAAGCCTCAGATCTATCTATTTCTGGTTTTGATGGAGGCATCATGGGGTGAGGACAACCAATTCAGTGCCAAGAGGGTGCATGTCTCCAATTTATCTCTATTTTAATGTTAATTGATTAGAAAACCTCAGCTTCAGGAAAACGGGCAGCTGAAGGAAAATGAAAACGAATGAACAGTAAGGTTAAGTGCCTTTCTGGTGCTATTTGTGGACAAGAAAAACAGTAAGCCTCCTCCGAGGTGCTGCCTGCCCTTGAACAGAATCCATCCCTCCCTACCTACTGAGATCTCCCCGTCATCATCCTTTGTTGACTGGGCCTTCTTCCTAATGGTATCTTCGCTGTGCAATTGGCCCAGCACCTGGTTTCATTGAATCCAATCCCTACAGTCACCTACCCATAATTCAAGAAGCCAATTGTAATTAATGTTTGCCAGTACTTCAGAATCAGATTTATTATCACTGACATATGATGTGAAGTTTGTGTTTCGTGGCAATAGTACAGTATAAAGCCATAAAAATCCATAAATTACAAAAATAAATAAACAGTACAAGAAAAAAGGAATAATGAGGTAGTGTTCATGGATTTATGGATCATTCAGAAATCTGACTGCAGAGGGGAAGAGGCTGTTCCTGAATTGTTGAGTGTGGGTCTTCAGACTCCTGTACCTCCTCCCCGATAGTAGTAATGAGAGGAAGGCATGTACTGGGTGGTGAATCAGAATCAAATTTATTATCACTGACATTGACATATGATGTGAAAATTGTTGTTTTGCACCAGCAGTACAGTGCAAAGACATAAAAATCTATAAATTACAAAAATAAATAAATAGTGCAAACAAAAAGGAATATGAGGTAGTCTTCATGGGTCATTCAGGAATCTAATGGCGGAGGGGAAGAAGCTGTTGCTGAATTGTTTAGTTTGGGTCTTCAGTCTCCTGTACCTCCTTCCCGATGGTAGTAACAAGAGGAGGGCGTGTACCAGATGGTGAGGGTCCTCAATGATGGACACCGCCTTCTTGAGGCACCGCCTCTTGAAGATGTCCTCAATGGTGGGGAGTGTTATGCCTGTGATGGAGCTGGCTGAGTCTATGACCCTCTGCAGCCTCTTGTGATCCCATGCATTGGAGACTCCATACCAGGCTGTGATGCAATCAGTCAGAATGCTCTCCACTGTACATCTGTAGAAATTTTAAGAGTCTTTGGTGACATACCAAATCTCCTCAAACTCCTAATGAAGTAGAGCCGCTGGCGTGCCTTCATGATTGTTGCAATGTGTTGGGCCAGGATAGATCCTTTGAGGGTCCTTAATGATAGATGGTGTCTTCTTGAGGCACCACCTCTTGAAGATGTCTTCAACGGCGGGGATGGTTGTGCCCTTGTTGGAGCTGGCTGAGTCTATGACCCTCTGCAGCCTCTTGTGATCATGTGCATTGGAGGCTCCATACCAGGCTGTGATGCAACCAGACAGAATGCTCTCCACTGTGCATCTGTAGAAATTCGTAAGAGTCTTTCATGACATAC
>JARFYF010000017.1:16798191-16828040 GCA_030265395.1 Rhina ancylostomus | reverse complement strand
TGGGGTAAATCTTGCTGGCCAGTTCCAATTGTCAGCTGTTGAAACTCCAGCAAATATAGAACTTCTCAACATGTTCAACAAAGAAGTCTGAAACTTAATAACGATGGCACATCAGTGGAACTCAGTCCTACAGGGATTCCCGCTCAGTCTGCTGGGGAATCAACATACAGATCTTAGTTCTGCTATCCCAGTAACTGTAATAAGTATTCTAGGCATGCAGGTATGGAGGCAAGTGATGAGGTAAATGATATTTAAAAATTACTTAACTCAAAATATTAAGCTGAAGTAAAGTATTTTATATTTAAAATTAATTGGCAATTTAATTGTTTTAATTATATATTTTTACTTTAATATTTGTTATATGTCTCAATATCAGAGACTTTCTTATTTCCTATATAGCAGGAGGAGGCCATTTGACCTATCAGATCCATGCTGGCTCTCAGCAGAGCAATGCCATCAGTCCCAGTCCACCACTTATTTCCCTGTAAACCTCCCACTTATTCTTTCTCACAAGCAATTCTTTTGTAAATACCTTACATTAAGGGGTAATTTACAGTTGCCAATTAACATATCAGCACATCTTTGGGAAGTGGGAGGAAACTGGAGCACCGAGAGGAAATACACATCATCACAAACTCCATGTAAGGTCAGGATCGAATTTGGGGGATCACTGGGGCTGTGAGGCTGCAGCACTAACTGCTGCATCCCCATGCTCCCTCATAGTCCCATGTGACGTGCAGATGGCCAGTGAGGTCATCCTGTTATAACTACACCAGGTGATGGTGGATGTGTTAGAAGTGCTGGTGGCAATTTAGGTTTCATACATTCTGGCCTAATGATATCAAACGCCTTAGAAAAGATACACAGGATGCTGATTATGTAAGTATATATGCAACTATTCACCACATTAAAAAGTGAGTGACAGTTGTACATTACTGTAAATGAAGTTGATGTTCAAAATTACTATAGAAGATAAATCTTTGTTATTTTGACACATCAGGGAATTTAGTGAAAATGTGCAAACATCATAAATTAAACTTGGTATAATGATCACTGTTCCCTTTCTTATTCAATGAATTTGGAGATTAATGTTATGACCTTTGATCCGATATCAGATATGCTGTTCTACATAGTGATTTTATAAAGAACTGAACTATACCCTTTCTTGAACTTCTGGTTTTTTTTGCCACATTCACTGACAGCAGTGTCAGTTTCAGTAGCTCAGGGTGATCAGTATCAGTAGCACAGGGTGATATATTTTTATCGTACTGTCTTTGAAGAAATGCAAGGAAACATTAGCTGCTTGGGCTTTACCTTCATTCTGATTATGGTGCATAATTTCATGGCCTTTATGAATAGTTAAAACTTTATTTTTAACTATCCCGTAATGATTTGTGGATGATGGAAAATCAGCTTCAGGGAGAACTCGGTGATGTTACATAGCAAACTAAACCCTCAAAATGCATCAGCGGTCTTTTCTATATTCTGGTCACCCTTGTGCTCGATGGTTTGCTTAGCTTTGCAAATGCAGGGCACGTGAGCACGAACTCTCCTAGATATGTAAGTGATGCAAAGCACCATAGCGCAAACTACTTGTGCTCAAAGATTAGAAACAAGCAGAAATGGTTTACTGAAAGTATCTAACAAAGACAAACTGAAGGCAAAGGCAATAAATTTTTGCCAAGGGGTCTACACAGCAGCAGCAAATTGAAGAACTCTCTTATACGTGCATGAGTTATTTAAACCATCACTTTCCATGTGCAGTTTCAGATCACATTATTTGCATATTACAGTTTGGTTGTGATAGAAGTTCTATTAAGTAAATTTTATCAGTCTCCACAAAATTTATCCCAGCTGTAAGTTTTGTATTATCAACATAATTGTTTGTTTTGGCCAACAAATAATAGCACAGTAATGTTGCAACATACATTTAGCAATAACTACTGGATCAGTGATTAGAGCCAATGCTGTATTAGAAAATAGCAACTTTTTTATTAAGATCAAAGGAAAGGTGCTGTGTTCTACTTGCACCATATTCTATGGTAGGGAAGACAGCCCAGGAGATAACAGACTAAATTATCAGGATCTACCAGATTTGATGCCTTGAGTATCATCCAGAAGTATAATGGAGGAATAATGCCTCATGATGCTTCTACTTTGATGCGATGATCACTGACAAACCCTATCTTGTATCAGTAGGTGAAAACACAATGATTTTCAAATTTCTATGTCTTAGAGTTGCTTGAGGAAACCATTCTATATATTTATACTGTTAGCCAGATTAAGGTGCTCACATCCATCATGAGGGTAAGAAATATTTGCTTCTGCCTGAACACAACGTAACTCTTTCTCCAGTGAAATAGCAGTATTAGTAGAACAGGGTGATATATTTTTATTTATCATACTGTCTTTGAAGGGATACATTAACTGCTTGGGCTTTTCCTTCATTCCGACTATGGTGCATAATTTCTTGGCCTTTATGAATAGTTAAAACATTATTTTTCTCAATCTGATACTGTTATTTAAGTATCAATAACAATGATTTGTATTTTTATGGAACTTTTAACATATTTTGTATTTCATCTTTTCTCCCCTTTATTGCGCTTTTGTTGCCTTCTGTTGGTTTTTAAAAGCTTCCCAATCCTCTAGCTTCCCACTAATTTTTGCAATATTGTATGCCCTATCTTTTGCTTTACTGCTGTCTTTGACTTCCCTTGTCAGCCACGATTACCTCATCATCCCTTTAGAATGCTGCTGCTTCTTTGAGATGAAATGACCCTGTGTCTTCTGAGTTATTCACAGAAACTCGTATCTTTGCTGCTCTACTGTCATCCCTGCTAGGGTCTCCTACCAATCAACTTAGGCCAGCTCCTCTCTCAGACCTTTGTAGTTACTTCCACTCAACTGGAATACCGATACATCCAATATACAGTAACAGCTATAACCATTCTTGATAATACTTTTGTATTACCCACTTACTTGAGCAGAATATACGTAAACTCAGTTAATAAAATTTGTACATTAATATCGTACATCAGATGTCTGGATGGATTGGCAGGGCAGGCTTGGTGGGATTGACATTTTCTGATCTCAAGACTGGCAGATGAATTTTGCATCAGAGTGACGACAATAGTGTAATTTTGATGTCATGGCTGAAAATAATGATAAAGGACCTGCTGCTTTGGCATCGGTGACTCATAGAACATTACAGCATAGTACAGGCATTATGGCCCACTATGTTGTGCTAACATTTTATCCTGCTCTAAGATCCATCTAACTCTTCACTCCCACATAGACCTCCATTTTTCAATGATTTATGTGGCTATTTAAGAGTCTCTTAAATGTCCCTAACGTAACTGTATCTACCACCTCTACCGGCAGTGCGTTCCACACACCCACCGCTCTCTGTGTAAAAAAAACTTACCTCTGACATTCCCCCATACCTTCCTCCAATCACCTTAATATTTTGCCCCTTTGTGTTAGCCATTTTCACCCTGGGGAAAAAAGTCTCTGGCTGTCCACTTGATTATGCTTCTTATTATCTTGTACACCTCTATCAAGTCACCTCTCATTATCCTTCACTCCAAAGAGAAAATCCCCAGCTCACTCAACCTATCCTCAGAAGACATACTCTCCAATCCAGGCAGCATCCTGGTAAATCTCCTCTGCACCCTCTCTCAAGCTTCCACATCCTTCCTATAATGAGGCGACCAGAACGGTACACAATACTCCAAGTGTGGTCTAACCAGAGTCCTATTAATTTAAATTCAATTAAACTGAGAAATACTCACATTTGTATATGGACCACTGGTACTTGCCAGCAACATTTTTAAATACTGTCCAAATTGAGTCTAATAACTTTTTTAGATTTCACTTTATTATCCAATGTGTTTTAAGTTGGCATCCCATTACCAATAATTTCTCTTGACCGTAATTCCCTCGTATATACAATGTAGTACACGTGTGCTTTAAGGAAAATGATTACTATGCCTTAATATTGCATTCAGCAGGATAGTTGCCTGTGGCTTTATGCACCATGTGAAGTTATAACCACCTACCTCTTGTTCAAACTCTACTATAAGATGTTTTGAAGCAAATCTCAAAGGAATGATCCTAGCAGAACATTTCTCCCTGTTTTTTTCCCTTTCTTCTTCCTAATCTAAGGAACACACTGGCTCATATATAATTCCTTGTTTGCCCTGCAGTGGGTCCCAATTAGAAGACTGGCAAAGGATTGCAAAGTGTTACAAACAACCATCTAGTCTGAAAAAATTCAAACAAACCAAAAATAACTATGACAACTGCTCAGTGAAAATAGTATCGTTCAACAGTAAGGAGCTATGCTCTGGGGGATTTGGAGCACATAAGGATAAATTCTCCTTCCATTTACTTAAAAGGATACTCTGGAGTATTTCTATGGGTTTCTGAAGAATGGAAATAGACTGCCTCTATTACCATATTGCATGGGAATTATGGTATGGGTTTATTCTGTGATAAGACACGGGTAAAGTGGGGAAAGAGATGAAAGAAAAAGATAAATCCAAAATATATATTTTATGTATGCTCTTAATGCTGTTGAATTGCACAGTGATCAAAACAATTCAAAAAGGAGCATTGGTTTGATTTTGGTACTCTGGGATGAAAACATTCAAGAGCCTGATTACATTAATTTGTTCTACAAGACTTCTGCAACTTCACCTAGATTCTGCTTTACACGTGTATTTTGTAAAAAAAAGATGTGGCAGAAATTCACTGGGACCCGAAATGTTGACAATTCCTCTCCCTTCCCCCACCCTCCCCCAACAACCACTGACCCAGATGCTGCTCCATCCACTGAGTTCCTCCAGCAGATTGTTTGTTGTCTCATAATGAATGTATTAAGCCACTTGTTCTGGGGTGGGATTTGGATAAGACAGTGAGGAAAAGAGAATAATGCATCTGGGGCTGTACCTCTATTTTTCCTTGCTCTGCAACAGTATTTTATACACTTAATAAAGCTCCTGACTAGTTGGTTGCTGAAGGTTCTTGTATGGAGCAAATCCTTTGCCTAAAATGGCCACTGGGGAAAAAAATGTTTGAATCTCTTTTAATGAGCATTAGGCCTATTATTAATATATTTAAAGGGCTTAATGTCTATTTTGTTTTAAATGTCATTAAGTTATTCATCAAAGTCCCTAGCTCTTGTTTCTTAAAGATGATCAAGTCCTTCATTGATAAATTTTAAATCCTTAATATATGTTAATGTATTTAAAGCAACTAATTCTGTATCTATTAATAGATATTAAGCTCTTTATTCATATATTTAAAGGGTTCACCACCTTTTTCTCAATAGCCATGAAGCCTTTTCTTAATATAATTAATGAGCTTAAGGGTACTATAAGTTTTATCCCCACGAATTTATTTGTAGAACAGGCACTTGTGGTGATATAGTGCACACTGTTCCATTGTTAAATTAGAATGCTACGTCCCCATGTTAACCTGAAAAACAATTGCAAAGGTTACCAATATTATCTCTAATATTCTTGTGACATATTTTGGAGGAACTTCTCATTTTTGCAGTCTGACTCTGATGGTGGGTACCCGACTATGTCAAGTACATTTCTCAAGCTTCCTGCTGATGAGGAGAGATGCTTCCAAAGGCACAATCACGGAACCTTTTATCCTACAGCAAATTGTTCTGACATATTTAGCAATGCAGCAGATTGAATAAACAGCAAGATCTTAGCCAAAATCATACAAAGCTAAACCAAAATCTCTTTTAATTGTTCTCTGCATATCCAGTGAGTGGCATTCACATTATGTTTTTCATATACATTATTGAGAAAAATGGCAAAATCCGTAGTCATTGTCAAAAACTGATATCCTCCATCTTGATCAGCTTGAACAAATAAATGTTGCCTGCTTTTCACCAGTTTTATAATTATACAGTGTTCTAGTCTTCTTTTGGGGCATTTGTGCAGCAATTTTTTTTAATTTCTGTGGTTTATGTGGTAAAGGTACAGTGTTGTTTAGGTTGGGAGTTACAAGTGTTTGTTTTGGTGATGATGAAGCAATGGCAATGTATTTCCAAGTCAGGATGTTGTGTGACTTGGAGGGGTTATGTCCTAGTTTGTAGAGAACACAAGATTAGGAGAGTCAGTCAAAAAAGACTTATATAAAGGGCTTATACAGGATAGCTTTTAAGACATACTGTACTTCCTTAATATTATGTGGTGAATATATGTGTATGTGTCCACAAACTCACATTATTCCCAATCTTTGGATGATTATTGTAGGATCATGTGGCCTTACTTGGTGGGTTTTCAGTGCATTTTCTAGGTGTTTCTAGGCATAGTGCATTAGCAGTGAAAGGTTGAATAATAAAGGTGATGACTGGTGGCTACTCATGCAGGATGCTTTGTGCAGGATTGCCGCTTCATCATATTCCATGCAGGTCTTTAGGTGAATCCTTCAGTCACCTCCCTAGCCCCCACCAAGTTCCTCACCTTAGCTCTTCGAAGCACATCTCATGCAGAACTTCAGCCTGGCATTTGGACCCTGCAATGCACCCTTCCCCTGGCGACAGCCACTAGTGCTCATTGGCTCCCTTCTCTAACTTGTCCTCTAATATTCAGTGTCTGAGATGGTGACTGTGCGGCTGTGGTTGTTTAATCAATTGACATTACTTTTGCATCTTCCCTGTCTTCTTGAACATTCACCATTGTCTGGACTGGTTACAGCTTCTGAAAAAAGTGAGGAATGGGAATAGGGTGGTGTTGAGGAATGTTATTGGGGTTGGTGGGAGAGGTAAGCATGTAAAATAAGAGATGTCTGTTTACACCGCCTTGCAGCTTCTAGATCAGAAGAAAATATGGGAGGAGAGGGTGAATTAGGTACACTGTATGTGCATACCACAGAATCACAGAACATTTATTGGGTAGAAGGAAGCCATTCAGCCCTTCTTGTCTGTGCAAGTTGAACACGATCTACCTAACTTAATTCCAGTTTCCAGCTTTAGATTCATAGACCTGAAGGTCAAGGCTTTACAAGTACAGATCTAGGTGCTGTGCAAAAGTGACTTGGGTTTCTGCCTCCACCAACCTTTCAGCCAGTGAGTTCCAAACCCCTCCAATCCCTTTGGTGTAAAGACTCCACAAACTCCCATCAACCTTCTTCCAATTTCTTTAACTCTATGCCACCTAGTTTTTCCACCCCCTCCACAACTGTTATCTCTTATCATTTCAGGACCATTGTTAGCCCTGCACTCAGCAATGGCCACTCCACTGGTCTGGACAATGTGCTTTTTTGGAGTAGAAACTGTGTTTCTTTTTTTAAAGAGTAATCTCGTTCGCAATGACAGTGAAACTATTGGGTTATATAAAAATCCATCAGATTGCTCAGAGAAGTAAATCTTACCCGATCTGTCTATATGAGACTCCAGGACCCAATTAGGGATGGATAATAAAGACCAACATTGCCATCAATTTCCAAATCCCATGAAGAAATAACAAAAAGATGCATTCACTGACAGACCTGGCTTGTGAGCTTATTGAGTTCCGTATGGTGCCGCATCTCCCCCTCCGGTCTTGTTCCCTCCCTTGCCTACCTTGGACATTTGTTCCCATTACCTCCTAAGAGTTCCCCTGGAAAGGGATCCTCACTGTCCAGTGGACAGAGAATACCTTCTTACCAAATGCTTCAGCTTTAGTCAGTGTTAGAAAATCTCAGAAGCCTCTTTCCCAATCTTCTATGTCAGAGTCTGTTCCAAAGCACATGATGCAATCATAGTTCACCTCCCCTTTCGGAGGGACAGCTTGGCCTGAAGTAATGCACATTGTAATGTGTGGCAGCAGGCACTCTGCTGAGCCAGCCACTCAATAGCATGGTCATGTAAATTAGGACGCAGCACGAAGTGGCATACTGCCTCTGTCAAAAGCAATGAGTGTGCGTTCATTGTTTAAGCCAGCTGCTGCTGCTGTTATGTGGGGCAATGAAATTTAACCTACTGTAAGGTGGTACAGAAATCTGGGAATCCTTTACTGTATTTTTTGCAGAAGTACAGTTCTTTTAAACTGCTAATAAACATCTACAGGGATAGATTACTCTCACATATGCACATCAACAAGTTACAATCTCAATTGGATCATGTTCTTCAAAAATTCAGTTTCATAACTTACTTCATTTTAAATCAGAAACTTGATTTGGTGTTCATTCCTATTTTCAAATCCACTTGTCATTTCAGAACAAATTAATGCAAAAGTAATTGCTTCAAGGCATTAAGAAGACATGTATTGCACATATGGCAGAAAAATAACTTGGAATATTTATTTATTGTGGTTTGTCAACTGCAGCATAGTCACTCTGGTTCTTGTGTATATTTGATTTAATGCTCAGGACTGTTAAAATTTATTCAATGCCTGGTGTTAGAATCACATTTTTCTCACCTCACTTCTAATCCTTCCACATTAAAAACCATGTCCCTTGGTTTGTGACCCTTTCATTAAGGGAGGTAGTTCCTTCCTATTTACCCTTTCTCAATCTCTCATAAATATTACCTGAGTGTTCAAGTTCCTCCATGGTCCAGCTCCTGCCTTTAATCTTCTCAGTTCTACAATCACCAGTGCTTTGCAATGTTCAAGGCATTACATAAATACAGATCCTCTCCTGCTATCTGAATAATTCCTTAAAATGTTTACGAGTTCAAACTATTATAGCCACAGTAATAACAACTCAATGCACTAACATTAAAACTGTACTCATGTTCCCTTTATCAATTTTTCACTTGGTAAATGGATTTGTTAATTGCAAAACCAACTGTGCTTCAATTACACTGCAGATTTAGAACAATCAGACGAACTAAATAGCAAAGGAATTGCTTAAAAATACAAAATGCAATTGGAGAATGGAAGCAGTATTTCCAACATTTTATTGCACATTGCATATAGTATGGCAGATGCAAAGCTGAATAGTTTTGTGCTTCAGGACATTATAATTTTCTGTTTGGCAATAGTTGCGTACTGGTTTCCTGTGGTGAAAACTCAGCCAGCTGTGGCATGTATCCTAGCAACAGGTAGAACATGTAATGGTAATAGAGAGACTCTACTGCCGGGAAAGAGGGAGAACAGGGAGATGATGGGCTGTTGGGTCTGAAGGAACTGCTATCCTGTTCTTCTTAAAAATACTTGGAATGAGCAGGACCAATCCCACGGATTCCCAGATTCAAGCACAGCCTGCCTCTGTGTTCCCACTTATCAACGTCCAGCAGCTTCCTCCACCTTCATCCTCCCCACCTGCTCCCCTCCTAACCCCCACCGGCTTCATCTTACTCTCTTTTTCGTCTACCTCCATCTATCATGTCTCCCCACTCCACCCTTCCCCTTCCACCTTCCCTACCTAGCTCGATCTGCCCATCATCCTTCAACATGCCCTCCCCCCCTCAGTCCACCAATCATCTCTGGCCCCTGTCTCACCACTCTGCCTTTCCTCCATATACTGGCTATTTCCCCTCTCCATACTCAGTCCTGATGCAGGGTTTTGACCCAAAATGCCAGAAATTCCTTTCCCCCGATAGATGTTGTTCAACCCACTGAGTTCCTCCAGCAGATAGTTTGTTGCTCCATCCTACACCATGCATGCTTAAGCTTTCCTTTGTGGACATCACATGTGGGCTCCAGCAACAGGCATAGCTTCCGGCTCTGCGTATTGTAAACAGTTTCCAGCTGTTTTAGTCAGTGCTGTTTGCACTCATTCAAAGGCTTGCCTGAAAATCGAATGTACAATGTCCCCACTAGACTTTCCTTGCTGGTTGCTAGGTTTCAGCTGGCAAATGAAAATCTACAACCCCCTCCTCTTATCATTACCCCCACTCACCCACATTATTTTGATGATTACATTAACAAAAAAATTACAATGTTTTGCTTATAATCTAATTTGATGTACACTATTCAATATGAGTTTATAAGAACGTCAATGTTAGTTGTGTTTCATACTCTGAAGGTACTGCATATGAGCTACAGAGACATAGAATCAGGCAGCATAGAAACAGGCCTTCAGCCCATTATGTCTATTGCCAACTATCATATAACTATCTGTACTAGTCCTATTTACCAGCACCTTATGTGCAGCCTTCTATGGCTTGACAATTCAAATGCTCATCTAGATAGTTCTTAAATGTTGTGGGAGTACCTGCCTCAATCATCTACTCAGGCAGTGCATTTCAGATTCCAATTGCCATATTTAAAGGGGATCTGGGTGAAACACTTCTTCCTCAGATCCCCTCTAAACCTCTTAATCCTTGGACTAAACCTATGACCTCTCGTTTTAGAAATCTGTGGCACTGATAGTTAAAGTCACAATCATTATATATAGCTTAAACTTGAACTTGCATATTGCAAAGTCCTCATTGAACCACATAATGAGACTAGGGGTTTAATTGTTCTGAAACCAGCTTTTATGAAAGGTAAACAATTGTAAATATACTTGAAATCATGAGAGAGGGTGGAAGAGAAATAGCCGAGAAAATATTTATTAATTTTTAAAGTCTAACTTGGCTCAAAGCTAACAGTGTGGTTGTTACTCAATGGATTTGTAGTTTATCTTTTTTCCTGACAAAATATTTTTTTAATTTGAATGATAATGTATCAGTCTGGTGATGTCAAATGTCAGTGTCATAATATGGTTGTGACATCATCAATTTGACTGTAAACCAATAAAAACATAATTGTCAAGCATTTGTATATATACAAAGCTGTATGAATCCCCTTTTGGACAAAGTGTTTCAATGAAATTAGAACAAATGTTTTTAATAAAAAGAGGCTCCCTGGACATTATAGATTATGTTGGAGGCATGCAAAGAGATGAGGGATTCTGTTTTCTCATGTAGATCTGATTTGTTATTACATGCATGTCTTATTAAGCTGTTAGGTACAAACTTCTCTTTTGTGACCTGTACCTCTCAGGAGCTGTTTGGCCTCCTCGATATAAAAACCTGATGATGGGTTCTTGATAGCAGTCATTTGAAAACATGACTGAGTAATGCTGATGTAAAGCCAATCATTTGATTGACTTAATGTTAAACTTGGTGAGGAATTGTGTTCTATGAGAGTGGAGCAGGCCTTTTTTGGTACAATTAATTCAATTTATCTCAGTATTCATAGGTTAAAAAGCAGAAACTTAGCTAAAGCTTTGTTTCCTAAACATTAGCACAGCTAACATTTGCAGCTCAAGATTACACATAAACAGTGAACGTGTGAACAAATTAGCAGAGATTTACTAACTCTTGTGAACACAATAACAAGCAGTACCTTGAGATGAGTCAATGATTTGGGGAAAAAAATGCTATCAGTAGGAGGAGAAAAAGATTGCAAATTGCAGATTCATTACCAAGCTGTGCTGATTTACCCCAGTCAGCAGATAGGAAGAACTTCACGGGGCAGAAATTCCTGCAAGCGATGAGCCACTGTTGCTCCCCTCTGATCCCTGTAGAAGTGTGAACTTACATTTCCTCTGTCAGCTTGCACTCACAAGCTGGGTACTGGCAGGGCCTTCTGCAATGTAAAGTCACTGAGTGATGTCAGCCAGGACAAACTGCCCATGAAGCTTCGGAAAACAAGAAAATTACCTTGTCTTCCCTTTGCTCCATTGGTGTTGACAGCATTGCTGTTCCTGGCACAGTCTAGCTGGGAGATTCAACACTGTAAATGATGGGGAATTACCACAACTTTTCACGAGTGGGCTCTTTGAAGAGTCCGACTGCAGAGAATGGTTGGGAAATTGCAAGTGGCAAACTCAGGATTTCAGTGTTATGTGGAGATGCAAACTTTGGTGACACTTGCATGAAGAAATACTGGAAAATTAAGCCCCATTTTAAAATTTCTTTGTAGTCTAGCTCAGATCTAAACAGCCTTGTAATGTCTTCAGTTGCATGTTTCACTTACACCCTTCATCCTTCTGGATGTTGGTCCTCTACTTGTAGCTCACCATCTCTCTCTTAAGTCCTTACTGGGCTTTCTTTGACAAAACTAAGAATCACATCATGTGTTTTATCCCTTTTTCTTGCTGAGTGTTCTCCTTTCTGTAAGCAACCGAACTGTCTCTCTCAACCTTATGAGTTACCCAAACATAGTTTTCTGAAATAATCAGAGTCGAAGGTCAGCAGTTACAATGTTAGACTAGATTTAGACCACGTCAACCAAAAGAGTTTGGAATAATTGTATGACGTCATCCAGGAAATGTTTTTATCACCCGTCCTGCCTTATGTTAAGCATAAGGCTTTCCACTGAGCAACAGACCCGGTTATTAAATTTAGGAAGTGATAGGGTCTCCTGTAATGTGCATTAAGGTGAGATTTTTATGTGTAATTGTGAGCATGCTCATTACAGAAATGGATTTAATGTAGCTGCTTTCAACAGTGAAATTGTAACCGAAGTTCATGGTTGTGATTCCAGGGGGATGTTTCAGAGTGGAATACCTTTTTGAGAGCTAGTGGGCATAACACCTTCAGCAACACATAAACTTCTTTGAGAAGGAACAAATTGCCTGCAGAAGTATCTGCAAAGTGCTGAACATAGTTAACAAATATCATCCAGAACTATAAACTCTTCCAAAATTCATTGATGAGGGACCAATGTCTGAGCATGGCTGATCACTGAAATTATCCAAGCCATTTAGTCTCAGAATTGTCATTGGGGCAGCATTATCCTCCACACGTAGACAGGCAGAATCTTTTTCCCAGGGTAGAAATGTTGAATACAAGAGGGCATAGCTTTAAAACGAGAGGAGGAAATTTAAAGGGTATGTGCAGGGCAAGTTTCTTTACACAGAGAGTGGTAGGTGCCTGGAACGTGCTGCCAGGGGTGACAGTGGAAGCAGATATGAAAGTGGCATTCAAGAGGCTTTTAGATAGGCACAGGATTATGCAGGGAATGGAGGGATGTGGATCATGTGCAGGCAGAAGGGATTAGTTTAATTTGGCATCGTGCTTAACACAGACATAGTGGGCTGAAGGGCCTGTTTCTGTGCTGTACTGTTCTATGTTCTATGTGGCCCTACCTCTTGCTCCTACTCTCTCAGACTCTGGGTCCCACCCAGTATCATCTAACCAATTCACTCTATATGACTTAATAATAAATGTATCTTAGCAAGTACTTGAAAGGCATCCTGACAAATTGCTGGAATGGACAACATCACCCCTTTTTTGACTGCTCATGCAACAATGCTGAGCAGAACATTACTGACCTTCATTAATCTACTGTACATGAACTAGCTTATTCGCAGTGATATCATTCTGTCCAAACCATGATTGGAAAGAAAGAATGGTCTTTAAATAAGTGTTAGGCCTCATTGCATGGATGGACCCAGTGGGTCCAGAAAGAACCATCAACTAGCTGAAGTTTGCACGATTGTGTCTTTCAGACCTCCATCCATACTGGAATGCTTAAGAGGTTGAGCGTCTGAACTTCAACATGCCTCTGTGTGTGGACTTTTCAGTGAGTTCAGGGGCATTCTGCAAGTCACTGAGCTGAAGAGCAGGATACACAGTATATTTGGCCCTTCAGCTTTATGTCAGCTACAGCTGGCCTGCCTGGTGCAGCCCCATCCATCTGAATGGGGTTAGAGAGTCATAGAGTAATACAGTATAGAAATAGGTCCTTTGGTCCACCGCTGACCATGTCCATCTATATTAATTCCATATATCCCTCTATGCCCTGCTCATTCAAGTATCTGTCCAGATACCTCTTAAATATTGTAACTGTTCCTGTCTCCACTGCTTCCTCTGGCAGCTCATTCCAGATTTCAACTACTCTTTCTGTGAAAAAAATATTCCTCAGATCCTCATTAAACCTTCTCCCTCTTATCTTAAGCCAATGCCCTCTAGTTTTGGACACACCTGCTGTGAGATAAAGACACTGACTATCTTTATCCAATGGAAGATATCTACCCTATCTATACCTTCCTACCATTGAAAGTTAGGGTTAGGCAAGGTACTTTGTTTACTTGTTGTTTATTTCAATCCCTATTCAACAGTTTCACGTGCTTTTGAATGTTAATCATTATGTGGTTTTTACAATTTTTTTCTTTCAAATCTGGCCAAATGTTTCTGAAACCACAAAATTGTATCTCACAACACAAGTCTCAGACAGCCATCAGGGAAATCTGACAGTCCACTGCCTGCTGCCTGGACACCGCTTATGGTCATTTGCTCCTTGCAATTAAGCCACAGAGGTAATACTTTGGGAGCTACTTTAACTGCAGGCCTGATGTTGGCAGAGACCATGGATCTGTACAATCCAGCCCATTGAGTGAGAAGCATTAACAACCAGATCAATAGCAAAACAATACATGGCAATGCATTTCTTTTACATTTTTAATCAATTCTTAATTAAGCTGGTGACATTGGAGGATTATTAGATCACTTTAATTAAGCACTCAACTAATTAAAGGATGATAGGCAGAAGAGGTTTGTGCAGACATGTGGCAAGGGACAGTTCTCATGAATGTTGATGGTAATATGACTTAATTGATCAGGACAATGGAACATAATACTGTGTCACATAACACTGTGGATTTAGTGAAAGGAGCGTTGTAGCCGAAGAAGTGGAACTGGGAGTTAGGACAAGTCCACCCAATGTCAAGCTCTGTTTCTGAGGGAATACCAAGGCTGGAGTTTAGGAGCTAGAAATCTGAAATTAGAAACAAAATCTGCTGGGTAAATTCAACAGACCATCAGCATTCAGAAAGAGCAGGGACAGGTTGACATTTTGGTTGAATACTCTTCATCGCAGCTGGAAGCAAACTGATAAGCAAGTCTGAGTTCAAAGGAAGAGATGGGGCAAGAAACAGCAATTGACCTGAAAACCACTTAATGGAAAAGCAACGAACTGTTATACGATATGAAAGGTCATGTCACTTACAGCAGCTTGCATTTACATAGCATCTTAACCAGTTCTGTTTTGACCTATATCTTCTTTTAATTAGTTTAGTGTTTAAAATCCCAAGGAGATTCACAGGCATGAAAATTCAACAAATATTGGCACCCAGCTGCACATAGTATATCAATACAAAACAAAGTATGACAGATGCTGAAAATTTGACATAAAGCAGTATATAAATAATCAGTAGATTAAGCAGGATCTGTAAAGAGAGAAACAAGGTTAATATTTCAGGTCAATTACTTTTTATCATCATTCCATTGCAAAGGACCTGTCCCTCTATGTACTTATCAGCATCTTTACTCTCCATCTCAATGAGTTTTGACCTTGATACTCTTCTTCCCCCACTTTCACCTCTGTGCCCACATCTTTGCCCAGGTGCCTTCACCTTGTGGAGTAGACCCTATCCCCACCCTCAGAATTCCTGATCCACCTCGACTCCTCCCTCTAACCTTCTCATAATTTTTTCATTGCCAACTGCTGGCATAACATCCACTATCTCAAATTTTCCATTCCATCCATTCACCCCAATCTAGCTGTCTCTGAACTTACAATGTTCCTTACACTTGAGGACCCACAAATTTATTAAAGCAAGTGAACAAAAGGCTAGTCAAGATTGGATGATATAAGGACTGTCTTAAAGAAGGAAAGAGAAGTAGAGAGGCGGAGAATTTCAAGCAGGGAAATCTCACAGCTTGAATTTTGGAAAGACATTGAAAGACTTACTGATAACCATGATGGTAAAATGGTCTGTGCAAGGTGAAAAAGAAGAATTCAATGTTTTTAATATGTGATTGGACTGTGATTGTAACTCTCCTGATGGTCTTTATCACTGGCTTATCTTTTTGAGGCAGGAACCTGCTGAATTTAAAAGGATTTTGACATGAGCTGTAATGATAACTGATGCCAGAACAAGGAAACTTGGCAGTATATAATCTTATCTAATGTAGAAAGCAGAACAAATGAGATTACTGATTAAAGGTACCACTTATTTTCATGTGTTCAGAACACTAAAGCATCAATAATAAAAATGAACTATGATGCTCCAATATTAATTGTCCTTGCTTGTTATGTTGGCTTCACAGTAGCTTTTGAAACAGTTAAACAGTTGAAATGGCAAATAGCAAGTATGCTCTGGTCCCCTTGATTGTGTCTGCTTTATTAATAAGTTGAAAAGTTAGCTGCTTATTCTGACAGACAATCGAATATTGTTTTCAGTAAGTTGTTCTGCACCCTCAGTTGCACCTAGACATGGCTGCACACTTCTTGTCAATGCCTTCCCTGCTAATTGACCATAATATTACAGGAGGCCTACTAATAATAGGCAATGTCATCTATATGTCCTGACCCACTGCTCTGTGTCACAAGGTCTGTCTTAAAAGAGAGATAGCTATTACAATTGAGACAGGTACGTTTGCAAACCAAATAGCTCTGAGATTCCGATCTTTGCTCTTTGAATTGTGAACAGAATATTCTTATTAATCCATCATCCTTGCCTACTGAGTTGAAGAGTCTCTTCAATTTCATCATCGGGCTGACTGTCACGATCCTGGCAATTTCATAGCCACTGCATAAGATGACAGAAAATTAAAATTGACGATATTCCTCTGTGATTTATCTTTGAAGCGCTATGAGAAGGTGCCAGTTATAGCACAATTAACTGCATCAGTAACCAGTTTAGGGAGAGTGATGGTGTTGCAGATGTTGCTGCTGGGTTTGAAAGACAAATCGACATGCAGCAAGCACTGCATGTGAAATTTGTAATCCTGAAATTTAGTTCAAATCCTCAAAGCTGTGATCTTTCTCTTATATCACCATCCTGCGACTACAATGGCACTGGAGCAGACTGTTTGGCCCATTAAGATTATGTCAGATCCATCTCAGTCCCATTCTCTCACTCTTTCCCATTGCCCAACAAATCCTTTCCCCACAAGTGTCTATCCAATTCCCTCCTGAAGGTATTTATTGATTCTGCTACCCCACCTCCATAGGGAGTCCATCCAGATCAAAATTATTCTCTGAGTAACAATAAACCTTTCATGTCCCTATTATGATTTTTACCCAATATTTTAGTCAGTGAAACAGAACATGCTGGAAATATTTGCTTTCCTGTGAAAGGAGAAACAGTTTTTTTTTGGGTCAAAGACCCTTTGTTCAGAACATGAAACACCTTCATCTTGAAACATTAACACTGTTTCTTCTTCCACTCATGCTGTCTGACCTGTTGAGTGTTTCCAGTATTTTCTACTTTTATTTCAGATTCTGAGTGTCTGTGTGTTTTTGATTTTCATTTCAAATCTGTGTCCTGGGGAACTGTTACTTATTGGAAACATCTTCCCTCTATCTGCCCCACCTAAACCCATCTTGCACAACTCTATCGAATCTCTCACATTTGTTCACTGAAAGAACAACCCCAGCTTTTCCAAGCTAAATTTGTAGCTAAAATCTGTACTTCCTGGGACCATCCTAATAATATTTTCTCCACCCTTTTGTGGACCTTCATAATCATTCCAAAAGTAGATGCAATACCCCAGCTTCAGCCCAACCAATGCTTTGGAGAGGTTAAATGCAACTTCACAGGTTGAATGCAACTTCTTGGCTTTTGTGCTCTTTCTTCTATTTATTCTTTTTGCATAAGTTACCACTCTCTCAGCATAGTCTGCCTCTTTAAAGGATTTATGCTCATATACTCTGAGGTTGCTATGTTCCTGCATACCTTTAGATTGTGCCACTTAGATTATATTGTCATTCTTTGTTCATTCTTTCAGAGTGTATAACGTCTGTGTATTAACATTCATCTACCATTTGTCTGCTCATTCAGCCAGCCTTTCAGTTTGTTCCAAGAGTCTATTATGATCCTCCTCTGTTTACTACACTTCTAAGTTTTGTATTATCCTTATGGATCTGTGTCACTTTTAGAAAATGAGTCAAGCAAATCGCTTGTATATTGCTCAAAGAAACTAATGCGCATGAAGTAGATTTTAAAATTGTGTTTCAACACATATAAACAAAGCCTAGTTAAGATTTGTGGACTATTCAGTGAAGCTGCTCTAGTCCCATTTATTTGCCGCTTTTATTTACTGCCAGCCATAAAACAACTTACTAAGTAAAAATCCATGAAACATAACTTTGGATATAAAATACTGTTAATGTCTTCAGGATGATGTTAACCACTAAAGAGTTACTATTCCACAGTTTAGTCTTTGCTGTCACCTGCAAGGAATCCAAGAGAGATGGGCTAGATTTTGCTGGAAATGCTGTGAATTGTGAGACTATTTTATTACTGTATCTTATTTGTTTGAGGTCAAGAAATTTATAGCAATTAAATTAAATGTGGAAGTCTTTAAGAGTCAAACCCCACAAACAGTTGTGTCATCAACAAGGGCCAGTTCTGTTTTCTGTGATTTCTGACTGCAGCAAAGGGTCAATTAACACACCTCCAAGTGGACTCAGACAATTGTCATCAGGGGTGGTCACTATGCAGACTTATTCCATCATACATTTTGATGAAGTTCATCTGTGCTTTCCAATAATTACAGCAACTAATATACTTGAGGCCCTCTTGTAAACTGGAATGCAATCACACTAAAAAGGCTATTTTGTTATACATTCTGATTTTGAGTGAAAATTGGGAGTACGAAATGAAATATCTCTCCAAAAGTTCCAGCAGCCACATATATTTCTCCCTACATACACCTGAGTATATTGTTTTTCTTTTAACTTATGCCATGTGTGATCCCAGTGAAGTTGCATCATCTGACATTGGCATAAACGAACAGAATTCAAATGTTACACAAGAAGTTCAATGCTCACATCTGGTCATTGATCTGAAACATTTACTCTGTTTATTTCTCCACAGATGCTATCCAATGCTATGTATTTAAATTTAATCCAATAGCATTTTCTATTTATATTTCAATATTTTAATATTGATGCCTGTTTTTTTTCTATTAGACCCTGGAAGTATGCAAATACGAGCTGATTGTCGAAGCTAAAGACATGGCAGGCAGTGATGTGGGATTGACAGGCACAGCCACAGCAACCATCATCATCGATGACAAGAATGACCATGCACCCGTGTTCACCAAATCTATGGTAAGCAGTAGTCTCCACAGTCACTGTCTATCAGCAGATAGATCTGTTGGAAATTGACTTATTTATCAATTTTTAGCAGTATTCAGTGCAAATGTTGATTGTGATAATTGCATCTGCACACTGGACTCTATATTTATGTGGGAACAATGTCTGCTATCCTGTAGTATATGAGCTTGTAAATTATTTTTACTCCCAATTAATCAGATGCTGCTGGAAATGGCTATAAATTAATAAGCAAATATAACCTGTCTGCTAAAACACCTTCTGTGGTAATTAATTAAAGATATCAGGAACAACTGAAAGGTTGATGAAAAACAACAGGCTTTATGCATAATCCACTGATATGCACTGAAGACAGCTGAGGTTCCTTGCTGTGCATACACTCAAAAAATGCCCTCAAACTATGCCAAGAAAATCAAATTCTCCCAATGGGGTGCACAGTGGCACAAAAGCAAATGATCATTTTGGTCAATGACCCACAGCATAAAACTTCAGTGGTGTCAGCACTACAGGCTCAACAGACAGGGGATTGCACATTTTAGAAGCTGAAAATGGAACTCATTGAGCACAGGTCCGAGCAGGTCTGTGATTGGGGATGAAGTAGGAAGGGGTGCGTGGGGGCCCAGTATTTGGCTGGTGGGGCTGGAGGGAAGGGCTCAGTGATCAGGACTGAGATGAGGGAAGGTTGGAAAGTTATTGGAGGACAGCAGGAGGAAGGACCAGCGGATGTTGTTAGATCAGGAAAATGGAGAGGCCAGTAGGTGATTGAGAGGGGACCGACAACAAATATGAGGAGGGGGTTAAGGTTGGCCTGGATCATATGTTCACGGGATTCATGCATGGGCTGAAAATCAGGTCATTCTGAAAGTCAGCCCAGTGTTTTGAGGGGAGGTGGGGGACAATGTGGTCTGAGTAGGCTTGGCCCAAGGATGTCAGTAAGTACAGTGTACAGAGGGGTTGCATTCCAAGAAAAACTGTACATAAGGATGTTCCATAACACAATCCCTATTTTTCCTGTTGAATCCCATATTTTAAGAGGAGATGCATTCCTACGGGAAGTTTTTCTTTCAACAGAAATCGCCTACAGGCGTGCAGTCTCTAGGTAAATGAATTCTGATTGTATTATAGGCAGAAGAGAAAGGGTTGTAGGTTTGAGTAACTAAAAATGGAGGTTACATTGTTTGATAAAGTATCATAGTACAAGTATCAATGGAAGAGATTGCCTTGTCAGTTCCCAAAGCAAATCTCTTAAGTGGACTCCTGCTATGAACCAGCGGCCTACGATTGTTGTCCTTGGTAAATTAGTTCAGTTCTCTGTATACTTTGTGTTTATTTCTTCTCATAAATTCTGTAAAAGCAAATTTTTATTCTGTATCTCAATTTTTTTGGTAACAAATGTGAGTTCTGTAAGGGTGAATTTATGTTACCTAAACTGCTGTAACACAGGAATACACTATAATTTATCACAAAGATCACCCAGTTCAGCACTGTGATGTGAAGACCATATTGTCTTGGAAATCCCTGAACACAAGTGTCCCAGGACAACACTGTTAAGATCACCTGCAACGTCTGAAAAGATCTGTGGCCCAGTGAATGATGTAATGTGTGTGCACGATGGGAAAATTGAATTGTGGTGCAAGGCTGTGTCATAGCCAAAAGACCCTACCTGAATTTCTGAGTGAAATGAAACAATTGTTATCATACTCCACTCCAAATAAAAATTGATTTTCAATTTTGAAACCTTTTGAAACCAATTTTGATAAAAAGCACAGTGCAACTAGGCAATGCTTTCTCAAGCTAATATAATCTTTCCATTTTTTTTTAAAAAAAGCCAATAATGGACATTTTTATGAACTAGAAATGGGTTTTGATTTTCCAGAAATTAGGAGATTTTAAGAGCATAAGTAATTACTCACGATAGTGAAATACTGGATATCTGAAATGAAGAAATAGAAAATGATTGAGAAACTCTGCAGATAAGGAAACAACTATGGACTTTAGGTTTCAGGTACTTGATGGCCAAAGAGGATTAACTTGCAACAATCAGCCAGGTTGTGCTTGATTCAGTCTACTCCTGACCTCAACCCCTGCAATTCCCTTACCCACATGTACTTTATTCAGCCCCCTAATTTCAAATATCTTCCAGAACACTTCACGAGCAATGTCCAGATGTTGTGAGAGGATCCTGAAGCCCCTCCCCACAGACCAGCCCCCCTCTATATTTGCTATACATCCCCTCAATAGTCTGCTGTCAGAAGACTGTTTAACTGCTTTTGATGTCTCATATAATCATAGAGGTTTAAAAACTGTGGAAATAATTTCATTTTTTTAATTATGTGAAATCTATTAGAATAATTAAAACATTAAAATTTAAGAATTTAACCTATGAACATGTTTAAGTGATAGAAATTAATTAAAAACATCAAGATGACTTTAAATGAAGTAAAACGATTTCAACCTCTTCACAAATCCAAGTCAATTATCCCATTCAAATCAATGAAGCAATGCTCCATGTACCAACCATGCTGGCAAGAGGCTGAGGGACCAAATGCAAAGAGTCTCCAGCTGCTCGACACAGTACATCTGCTACTGGACTCAGTGTGGAGTGGCTCGCAACCTGTCCCATTAATACACTTTATCCATCTACACAAATGCTATCCGACTTGCTGAACCTTTCCAGCATCTTCATAAAGAGCTCTTGTGCTGGTAGAGGTGGGAAAAGATGAAGTGGGAGGAGGCTCAAATGGAGCACAAGCACCAGTACAGACCAGTTGGGCCAAATGCCCTGTGTCTGTGCTGAAAACATTAAAACAGGATAAGGGGCCAGGATTGGATAACTCACAGGTGCAGTTTAGAGTCTGTGCAGAAAGCTCATTACCATCTAAATTAGTGTAAAGTTATTTGGTTTTAAAATAAACAGCCAAAAGGAAGAAAGAGGCATCCAAAAACTGGGACACATCACCTGATACTGATTCTTTAATCTCCTTAATTGGAATTGGTTTATTATTGTCACTTGTACTGAGGTAGAGTGAAAAACTTGTCTTGCATACCGATCGTACAGATTAATTCTTTGCACAGTGCATTGAGATAGTACAAGGTAAAACAATACAGAATGCAGTGTCACAGCTATAGACAAAGTGCACAGAAAGTACATAATAAGGTGCAAGATAATAACAAGGTAGATTGTGAGGTCAAGAGTCCACCTTATCGTACTAGAGATCTGTTCAATGGTCTTATAACAGCGGGATAGAAGCTGTCCTTGAGCCCAGTTGTACATGCTTTCAGGCTTTTGTATCTTCTGCCCAATGGGAAAGGGGAGAAGAGAGAATTCCTGGGGTGGGTGGGGTGTTTGATTTTGCTGGCTGCTTTGCTGAAGCAGGGAGAAGCATAGACAGAGTCCATGGAGGGGAGGCTGGTTTCCGTGATGTGCTGAGCTGTGTTCACAACTTTCTGCTGTTTCTTGTGGTCCCGGCCAGAGCAGTTGCCATACCAAGCCATGATGCATCCAAATAGGATGCTTTCTTTGTTGCATCGATAAAAGTTGGTGAATGTCAAAGGGGACATGCCAAATTTCTTTAGCATCCTGAGGAAGTAGAGGCGCTGGTGAGCTAATCTAAAAGTTTTTAATTAATTTCAATCATTTGAATGTATTTTGAATTAAATTTCTTAACATTTTAATACTTTTAGATCTTTTACATCATTAATGAATCAGAAATCTCCTCCCAATCCCCTGTGATCCCTGACATAGACTGTAGCAATGTATCCACTGCTGTGTCCAGAAACATTTCCAAGATGGGGATTAGCAATACCTTCCTTAAATTTGTATGTCATTCAGTCCTTACAAAGAACAGCTGAAAATAAATGAAAGTCTTTCAACTAGCAGCATGCAAGTATTGAGGGCTTTTATGTCTCGGCCAATATTAGCGTTGTATGGGTCCTTTCAAAATCATGCATTTCATTTGTATTACCAATCTCTCTCTTTTTATTTTATTCTTTTAACCAGCACAGAGGTACAGAATAAGCAACTCAATCTTTTACCATTGATACATAATAAAGCATGTGAATAACAAACAATCTACTAGAGGAACTCAATGGGTCAAGCAACATCTATGGGGGGAGAGTTTTGATCTGAAATGTTGACAATTCCTCTCCCCCCATAGATGCTGCTCGACCCACTGAGTTCCTCCAGCAGGTTGTTTGTTGCCCCAGATTCCAGTATCTGTAGTCTCTTGTGTCTCCAAAGCCTCCTCAAAGCCAAGCATAATCTATTATCTACATCCACATCCTCAGCATCATTTGTACACAAAGGCCAACACCTTTCATTCTTCTTGCAATCAGCAAACCATAACTAAATTGTGCTCAAATTTGCACTGATTATATTGTTTTTGGTTCTTGCTAAACTATCAAATGTAAAAATCTCCCACAACCCAATGTAGTCAGTGATTTAAAAATTTGTTGTTTAGTTATTGTTTTGCATTCAAAGATATTCCTCTACACATTTAGGAATGTTAACCTGGTGCAGTTTTCTGATACTGATGAATGTGGATTGAAGTTTAGTTGGTGAACAGGAAACAGAGAAAGGAAGTAAATGGGCCTTTTTCTGGTTGGCAAGATATAACCACTGGGGTGCTTCAGGGATCAGTGCTGGTCCCTCAGTGTTTTAAAATTTACATAAATGACTTTGATGAATTTTGTTGATGAAATGAAGATAGACAGGGAAATAAATAGTGAAGCGAGCTTAAGGCGGCTACAAGGGGATATGGCTTGGTTGAGTGAGCAGACAAAGATCTGGCAAATGGAGCATAACGTGGGAAATTTGAAGTTGTCCATTTTGACAGGAAAATTAACAAAGAAGTATTGTTTATTGCAAGGGTAATTGAATACAAAAATTGGGAGGTTATGCTTCAGTCATAGAGGCTTTTGGTGAGACTGAATAAAGTATTGTCCTTATTTCAGGAATAAATTAATGTGTTGACATTAGTTCAGAGGTTTACAAGATGGATACCTGGAATGGGCAGGTTGTCTAATGAGAAACAGTTGAACAGGCTGGGCTTGTATTTGCAGGAGTTGAGAGGGGCAATCTAGAATCTGTTGTGGATGGTTGTGGATTTTCTTTTCTCAGAGGATCATGAATATTTGGAATTCTGTTCCTGAAAGGACAGAGATAGCAGAATCATTGAATATTTTTTAAGGCAAAAGCAGATGGATACTTGTTCCTCCTTGCTTTTCAAGGCTTCCCAGATAAATGCAAATTTTCCTATTTTTAAAGATTGCTGCAATGAACGTGTATATCAGTAGCCTGCTGTGGTGAGTTACCAGACTCCACCTGCTCTGCAGGTCATCGTATTATTGCAAAAAATTCTTTTCAACCTCACCCCAGTTTCTTACCCTCATTTTATCGCCTAGTAGCATATCAGGTTTTTGCTCTGGTACTTTTAAATGTGATGGCTTCTCCCTGTCATCCTTTCAAGCAGCGAATTCCAGGCACCAACCACCTTTTAGATGAGAAATAATTTCTCAGTCTTTGGCTGTTGCCTTAAGTCTATGCTCCCTAGTTAGTAACCTCTCTGCTAAGAAACATACAACCTTTTTGTTTACCTTATCTAGTCCTTTTCATTTTTTTACACTTCATATGGAGCATGGATTGAAGTGAGAAATGAAGACAGAATGGAGCAAGGACATTTATGAATGTGTATTTTGCGTATTCCGAATGGATGATGATGAAGAGTAAGTGTTGCGAGGAGAGGGTTGTTGTGCAGACTGTAAGAAACCAGAGGAGAATGTTGTTATTGTTTGGTGTGGCATGGTGAAAGAATTTTACAAAACACTGGCTAGATCGGACCACACTACAGGATGGTTGTAGTTATGCTAGGGAGAGTGAAGAGGAGATTCACCAGGACGTCGCCTGGATTGGAGGACTTATGGGGAGCGATTGAATAGGCTGGGTCTGTTCTTCCTTGAGCAAAGGAGCTGGGAGGTAACCTGATAGAGGTATATCAAATTATCAGAGGCATAGATAGGGTTGATACTCAGAATCTTTTTCCCATGTAAGGGGTAAACAAGGGGGCATAGGTTTAAAGGGATTTGAGAGGAAAGTATTTTTACACAGAGAATGGTGGATATCTGGAACTTGGTGCCAGAGGAGGTGGTGGAATCAGATACAATCACTATGTTTAAAAGACATTTATACAGGCACATAACGAGGCAAAGCATAGAAGGATATGGACCCAGTGTGGGCAAATGGGATTAGTGTAGATGAGCAAAAAAAGCTCAGCATGGACATGGTGGGCTGAAGGGCCTACTTCTGTGCTGTACAACTCTGACTCTAAGAGCTGTGTGGACTAGGAGTGACAATGAGAGGAGTTGTATGGGTATCATGACGACAACATGAAGGACCATGTGATGGCTGGGAAAGAATAACTGGCGTTCTGAAGGAGGGAATGAAAGAGAGTTGTCAGGTGCTGTTAAGAGAGCTGCAGATGCGAAGAGTTATTCTCACCCTTCTGTTTTTGTAAGATCATTGAGTTTCCATTTGCATTTACCCCAGGTTAACAGTGGGCTTGGGATGCTACTGCTCATTTACCTTATTGCTGCCAATGGGTTCTTTCTATATGTATACTGGCAGCCACATTCCCCTACATTACAACAATAACTGCACTTCAAAAGTCCTTCATTGGCTGCAGAGAACTTTCAGTCACCCAAAGCTGGCGGAATTCATGATGTAAATTTATGTTCTTTTTGTTCTCTGGGATAGGTGCTTGTTACAAAGTCAGAACTTCCCTTGATAGTTGGGCTCAGGGAAGTGGCTTGCTTCCTTATGTTTCTAAGAATTAACTCATATTGCCCGATATCTAAATTGGACTGCAGTGGGATCCAGGGGAATAACAGAGGAATTCCCATGTGATTTGAACAAAATATCCTATACTTGCTCAATTGCTCCAAATACACACTGTTAGCATTAAATGAGGTGAAAATTGCTTTAAACTCTTGCATTGGTGTATTTCACAATACTGTGAGAGATGCACAGCAACAATTCGAATTAGAATTGTGTAGTTCAAATGATACAAATGTTTTCGATGAAAATACTATTAACAAAGGTAATCTTTCTCAACACCTTTCCTGACTCAAACTGGGACAGTTTAGCTCAGAGCACAACCTCAATCTTTGCATTTTCCTATTTATTAAAATCTATGTTCAGCACTTTCTTTGCCTGATATGTTTCAATTGGCCTCTTTCTCTTCTGGTTTTGACTCTGATATAACAACTGCAATCAAAGACAGTTTCAACACATTGGAATGGAGTGACTTGCTTGAACACCTGGACAAACTAGTCAATCACTTCCTCTTTAATCTATAAGAGAATTGACTTTCATTTAATTTATTAATCACCTTTTATGTAGGTATCTCTTTGTTTTAACTTCAAGAGATCACAAATGCTTTAAAAATGACTTTTGTTTTGTCAATACTTTTTATGAAAAATTCTAATGATGAAGGTGACACTGGTAGAGTTGCCATTAATTGTCCAGGCCCTATTTGCCTTAAAAGGGTGGTAGTGCATCGATGATAAGAGGAGCTTGCTAAATCATTTGAAAGGGGAGATGAGATTGAACCATTGTGATTTAGAAATGGATTCACATACAGGCTGGATCAGGTAAGGGCATTTGTGAAGCAGTTGACCCTTCATCTGTGTATCACCCCTCCTCATGTGGATGCACCTTACCAGTTCTTGCCCCATCCCTTCCCTTCACCTCTTAATACTGGGTCCCCCCCCCCTCTATCTTTCAGTCTTGACCTGAAACGTTGATTGTCCACTTCCCTCCACAGATGCTGCCTGACCTGCTGAGTTCCTCCAATATTTTGTTTGTTGACCTTTCTTCAACCATCCTGACAGATTTGTGATCACTTTACAATTTTCAATGAGACTTTAAACTGATGTTGTATCTGCTGTCTTATGTGTATGTGAATGATCTCCTGGTACTATTGTGAACAAGAGCAGAAATGTCATCCCCCGTGTCCCGAGTCATATTTATACTTCAATCACAGCTCCTAATCAGTATCAACTTAACATTTGTGGGAATATGTCTGTCATAAAAGAGCTGTTACTTACCGCATGTTCCAATGGAGACTATGCCTCAGAAAAACCTTCTTGGCTAGAAAGATCTTTGGAACATTTTCTAATATCTGTAAAAATAAAGACTAGCATTTGCAGCATTTGCTGTAAATATTCAGCAGGACAGGCAGCATCTGTGAAAAGAGAAACAGAGTTAACGTTTCATATCTAAGGCGGTTAATCAGATCAAAAAAGAGAGAAAACAAATTAGTTTTAAGTTGCAAAGAAGCTTTATGAACAGATTATAACCATGATTACCATGATCTCACACCGTCTGAGATATTCTTTGTCCTGGCCATCCCCTCCTTTCCTCTCTGAATTTAAAACTAACTTGTTTCCTCTCTTGCCCATTCCCAACTCAATAGATGTAATTTTTTTAGATAGGAATTTCTTTGCTGCATTCTTGCCATTAGTTTTCATTGTTACTGGTCAACAAAGTTGTAAAAACGTATATTATGCAGAATACTAAAGAGCAGTGCATTAAGAAGGTGTACCATTATTTCATCTTCTGGTGTGCAGTGATGAACAAGAATAATCCTTCTCAGTGTGAGTAAAACAGTCAATTACTTTTTATATCTATAACCCAGACTGATACCCAAGCCCTCCATATGAGACACACTGTCAAACATATGTTGTTCTTTTTTTTGGTGGTAAATGCACATCAGAGTAGACAGATGTAGATAGCTCCTAACAAGTGTCGGCCCACAACATAGAAGTGGCAATCTCATTGGGACACTACGTGTACGGTTACTGTGGGGAAAAAAGTAGGAGATGGTTTTCTGTGACTGGAACTGATTTATTTTTCCTTGCTTTCTTCTCCCCACACAATACTATTCCATATCTGGAACTACTTAGTGCTGTCAAGGAATGCTAAAATGGGAATATCCTTTGCCTTGAGGAGCACAAGATTTCACACCTAAGGAACCAAAATCTGTCTTCCAATGTCTTTCACAAGTTTCATAAATTATACTTGCCATTATTAATTTTTCAGCCACAGGAGCACAATGTTATAATAATTTATTTGCACTATGTACCTGAGCATACTTGTTCAATTTTTCAAAATAAGTTCACACACAGGCGCATGTGTGCGCACACACACACACACACACACACACACACACACACACACACACACACACACACACACACACAAAATAAATATAAATTTATGATCTTCCATATCAGATACTTCATAAGAAGTCATTCGTATAATGATAAATTACATGTAACTGGGCTTGGATAATGCAAATTTGATTTCCTTGCTTGTCTAAAATGATCCAGATCTGTGTTGGTCTGGCTGGACATCCAAACCTTTGCAGAGTTAAACTTCTATGGAGCATTGTCAAAATGGTACCATTCGATTGATCCAAACACACATGAAAACAATACAAAGTCCCAATTCATCATGAGATATTCTAACATGTGCAAATTATGTTGGTAGCTTCTTGTTTTTAATTTGAATGGACCTCTGCATACTAGATAGTCATATTCCAAATGTAATAGCATATTTGATATTATTTCAATTGTTCCAGTTCCCTGTGGTTACCATATCTCTTTCCTCTCTTTAATTTGATAAATACATACAATAGTCTACAAAAAAGTCAGAAAGCACATTAACGTATCAGAATCAGGTTTATTATCACTGACATATGTCGTGAAATTTGTTGCTTTGCAGCAGCCGTACAGTGCAAGACATAGACATAAAAATTGCTATTTAAGTTATGAAATAAATAAATAATACAAAAGAGGAATAACGAGGTAGTGATCAAGTGTTCATGGACCGTTCAGAAATCTGATGGCGGAGGAGGAGAAGCTGTTCCTGAAACACTGAGTGTGGGTCTTCAGGCTCCTGTACCTCCTCCCTGATGGTAGTAATGAGGAGAGGGCATGACCCGGGTGGTGAGGATCCTTAATGATGATGCCGCCTTCTTGAGGCACCACCTCTTGAAGATGTCCTCGATGGCGGGGAGGGTTGTACCCATGATGGAGCTGGCTGAGTCAATGACCCTCTGCAGCCTCTTTCAATCCTGTGCATTGGACCCTCCATACCAGGCAGTGGTGCAACCAGTCAGAATGCTCTCCACCATATACAGTATCTGTAGAAATTTGCAAGAGTCTTTGGTGACATATCAAATCTTCTCAAACTCCTAATGAAATAGAGCCACTGGTGTGCCTTCTTCATGATTGCATCAATGTGTTGGTGTTGTGTGAAATTGTTCTTTCTGGTCTTAAGGATAGTGAATTCTCGACACGAGCCTTGTAAACCAAAAGTAGTTTAATCACAAAGCAAACGCAGGGACAGAATGGATGGGAACAAGCACACGCTCACTCACTCGCAAAATACTGCGAACACGAGAGGGAATTCGCAACTGGGGTGACATACACACACACACACACACACACACACACACACACACACACACACACAAAGCACACGATAACAATGTACAGCTTCTGGATATAACAACTCAATGCCTGGCCCACCCTAGCATTGGCTCTAAGACTGCCCGGAGTCTGAGTGTAACACTCCCTGACCATGTGGTGATGCACTCTTACCAGTGATCTCTGCAGTGTTGTCTCACTACTCCTGGAGTCATCATAAAGAGAGTGAGTTAAGGATCTCAGCCCTTTTTATGGTGCTGGAAGGCAAGGTGGAGCCTCCCTGTTATGGTTTGAACGAACCAATCGTGTGAGGGTCAAAGACAAAGACTCCTGCTAAAGCCAATGGTCAGACAG
>JARFYF010000017.1:16664037-16674446 GCA_030265395.1 Rhina ancylostomus | reverse complement strand
CATGTTAGCAAGAGAATCCATTTTCACTTTGAGGAATCAAAAACCAGAGGGCATGTTAAGTATTGGAAAAGTACCATTTTAATGGAGAAAGAGTAGAAAATTGATCAACAATTTGCTTTGATATAGTATCCTTAACATAGGAATATGGCCCTTGGCACCTTGCAGAATTCAATCAAATGTGAAATGATATCATGAGGAAGGGTGTCTAAAGAATTGTTCAAAGAGGCAAGTAACATAAAGAGAGAAAAAGGGAAGAAATTCCAAGTCTCAGGTGTTAGATTGGATAACACGTGGCCAACAGTGTTAGAAACAAAGGAATGTCCTTTAATGCAGGAAAGAACAGAAAAATAGTTGGCTTTGCTATCACATCCTTAACATAAGAAAATGGCCCTAAGCATTTGAGAGCATTTAAAACTGACAACAAACTGAAACTTTTCTGTGCTCTATGTTTCCGTGCTCTCGTTACTAGATGGGATTATTTCATTGTTGTGCACACAGTATCATACTGAGCAGTACAGTAACGCCATGCAATCAAGGTTCTGTCATATAATGCTAGATGCAGCTTGAGACATGCTCAGTTTTCTTCTTATGAAAGAGTCATATCAAGGTCATGCTCATCAAGGGAAATCCTTGAATCTTCCAAAGGACAGCGTCAGGAAGCAGTAACATTAGATATATTGCTTCTCGTGTTTAAGGATCATGGTCTGCATTTAAGATCAGCATTTATAGTTGGACCACTGTTTGAATAGATAAAGTTAAGAGAGGCATTCAGTTGTCACATTGAATGGATTCTTGTTAAATTGCTTTCAAGTTTCCTTAAGTGCGTGAAGGAAGACTGCAAGAGAAGTGTTCAATGCTTTAAGTTCCCTTTTTAGACACAGTGGGGTTCGAAGTGGAGAGCCAAAACTAGCAACTGCTGTGCACTGATAGAGCTGCATCAAGATGCTATCAGCATTTCACTTATATTCAGCTACTGCTTCTGCCTCCAGAGTTAGTTCCAATAGAATCCACATAACTTTTTTCATACAAACCATAAAACAGTCAAATGACAACCAGCTCCATATTTCTCTTTCATATAGGTCTGCCTGACCTGCTGAACTTTTCCAGCATTTTCTGTTTTTATTCTATTTAAATCTTCTCAGGCTCTGCAATTCTTATGTTGTTATGTTCACTTCTTTAGCAGCTGGTCTGGTGATGTCTAAGTGGAGCAACACTGCAAATTTCTAATAGCCACACGGGCATGATCACGGATCATAATCAGTTTTCATTTCTTGTAATTTTGCTCCCTTGGTTACAAAATAAGGTGCAACAGATTTTGCCTGCCTGCTCTGACTGTGGGTTAGACTTCCTGCTGGCAGCACATGCCCTAAGATCAGCTGCAATAGTACTACCCTTTGTGAATCTCCATTTTTCTCAATCAGTATCCATTTCATCGCATCTGTTCTTTGCTATTAATCTGGTGTTTTGTGACGTATAGTTCAAAACTGTAATTTGTTTAGCAGCACATTGTATTCTTTTATTCATATTTATATTATGTTTGTGTTCAATAAATAATTGCATGTAGCTGAATGGGTGGAACTGCAAAAACCCCACAGGCAACATAAGGTGTGAGAGTCTTTTTAACTAGTCACTTCACCTAATGTAACAATGTATTATTTTATAATTTATTGGGAAGATGTTTTGTTCCAAAATCCCTGAGCCTCTTTTAGCTGATTTATATTCTGAATTTAGAATTCTTTTGAAATTTCAGAGGAAGGTTACACTCTGCTTCTTTCATTATTATGCATATTGAGCACAGACAGGTTCCAGAACGTTTTTAATGCTTTTATTTTGTAATTTATCCCTTTTAAAATTTGTTCATGACTGAAAGTACAACTGTAATTATAAGATAATTTTCAACTTTATTCTGCTTCTCTAATGCACATTTGTCTCTACCATAACTACCTAATTTTCTCACATACCAATGGCTACTTAGTGGAAAATGACTATGATAAAATTAACAATTGACTGATTTCTTAAATTACTGGTTTAATTTGGCATTGGTGCTCATGCCTATTTACTCTCTGAAAATCCTCCATTGAAATAGGTAAGTAGTTAATCAAAATTTAAAGGGCAATAGGATTGCTTTGAAAGAAAGCTTCAATTTTCCCATTTTGACCAATAGTGCTTGAAGCTCTTGTACTTTAGAAAAGAAACAATAATTTTGAAGAGATCTTTAACATATTAGTTAAATCACAAGTAGCAATGCTGCCTTTGAGTCAGTTGGTTGCTGACAATCTAGGCTAGTACTTAAATATGTACTGTGTGAGTGTTATATTGTTAGATGTGCCATCTTAGGTATGAAACATTTAGCCAAGGCCCTGTCAAAGCACTTACATTAGAAGAACAGGGAGAGTTCTCCCAGCTATATAAAAAAATATTAGGGCAGATGATCAAAAACTTTGTCAAAGAGGTAGATTTTAAAGGAAGCAAAAGAGATGGAGATCGTTAGAGACATAATTTCAGAGCTAGTAGACCAGAAGGAGAAGAGCACCAATATCTCAGAGGATGGTAGAGCAGAAGGTTGCATGCATAAAGAGAACCAAGTGTATGGGAGGATTTGGAAATAAGACAGAGAATCTTAGGGTCTCCAGAGACCTGAGGGGACAGATAGAGCCTTGGTTTCACACCAGGTGCCCAAGACAGCTCTCCCAGCATTGAAGCCTGTCTTATTTCTACACAGACGTAGCAGCCTGGGTTAAATGTATAAATCTCTGTAAAGCAGATTTCCCCTTTTTAGTGGGTTAAGGGCACAACATATGTGCAAATTGGTGATGTCAAAGTGGCAGAGTCACACACTCCACCAAACCCTTCACAAAAGGGAAGCAAATTAGACAATTTTGTAACACCTTTAATGCTGACACAGCAGTCATGTTTTGGAAGAGAGGAAAGAATTATGTTAAGAATTTAACTGCTTAGCTAAACTCAAGAGGTCCAATTTTCAAGATGGAAACAGTGGGTTACATAGAACAAGTTCCAGATGGTGGTCCTGACCTAATACACATCAGAATATGAAAGATATTTCAGGAATCTAGTGATCATTCACATTCATTGCTGTGACAAGACCATTCGTCTCAAGCTCAACAGAGGTCAAAGCCAAGTTAATTTCTTTTCTTGGGCAGAGAAGATAATCTGTTTATTCTACTGAATACTCATGTCTGAACTAGAATAAAAGGCTTTCATAAACTCATGCAACACTTCCCATAACAAAATTAAAATAATGAACTGGGCATGATATTGTGCAAGATCTCAGACATAATTTCATTTAGTTTGAATGAAAGTTGACATTGAAATAAGGCTAATTTAAGAGCATTCAATAGATAGAGGAGAACAAGTTCTACCCAATGTTACAGACCAAAATTCATGGGCTTAGTTTCTTAAAGCCAAGAATTGTAAAGATGAAAAAAGAATAATTCTTACAATGATGAGACTTCTGCAAAATGAACCTGTTTTTTCATTCAGTCATCAACATAATATTACCTGTGTTCATAATATGTGGCCATCAAAAAATGAAGGAAGCCTTTGAGGGGGCTAGTTGGTTTGGCAAGGTGGCAACATTTGTACAGCTCTTGGACAACACTGTCATGAGTGGATATTGAATAGCGTGCATCAAGTTGGGTACATAAGAGCCATGTTTACAGGAGAGAAAAACACTTTTAACCCTGAAAAATATCTATGACAGATCTATATTTGCAACAGTGGCCTGAATTCAGCAAAAGGCACTATAGTCACCAGTGCAAAAAGAAGATAATGTTTCCAATAAATGTAATATTGGTGGTAAACATTTTCTTTCAGCAATTAATTCCATTGGTGTAAAATAACTTAGCCATTATTTCAGTGATGTGCCAAAGTATTTATTAACAGATTTTCATGCAAGCTGATGTAAAATTGTTTTTTTTGCAACGTGCTGTGTCTTGAAAGATTAGTTTAAATGTGTCCTTCCCCTCCTCTATGGATGTGATTATCTGCAGAGTTGGATGACATCACACATGCAAGAAGTAATTATATCATCATATCAACTACAGAAGGCTCCATGCCATTAGCAAAGGCATTTAAAAATCTGGTGAAATGGTATTGCTCAGTTACATGAACAGGAAATACTAAAACCAAGAAAAGTATAATGGGTCTTTCTAAGCACTTGCATACCAAGGCTAGAAATCTGATCTTCATATAGTTGCTGGAGGACTTCTGAATATATATTTAAAAAGATCCATTTATAGAGCTCCTCTCATGACCTTGAGACATCCCAAAGTATTTTAAAGTAATGGTGTTTTTTTTAGCGTAATGATTGTTGTCTTGCAGGAAATTTGAGCAATCAATTTTTAAACCAATAGCAATGTGAAAATACCAGATAATCTGCTTCTAATGAATCTGAATTGAAGGATAAATAGCCACAAAACCAGGGCAAAATCTTCTTCTGTTTGAACTACTGTGACAAGAAGACAGGCAAAGCCTTTATTTAATATCTTATCTGAAAGAAGATGCTCCAAGAGTACGGTGCATCCTCAATATTTCACTCACACATCAAGCCAAATTTTATAAATTGTCTTGCATACTATGCCTTGAACCCACAACGTTCTGACCTGTCCTAACAATTGCACTATTGCTTACTCAATCGGTAGCTTAGATTGCCAAAAGCAACTTCAGGGAAAGATGACAATTCTAACTGGAAGCTTCCCAGCTGATTTCTGAACCTCGCTTCAAGATTCAAGTAAGATTCATCCCTGATTCCATGTGATCCAGTATGAAAGAAAGCACACACGAACTTGGGATTTGTATCTAATTACATGCTTTTGTCAGGTTTAATTACATTGCAATTATTCTTCTTTAGCATTACAGTCATGTATTGCCATATCAAAGGGACTTTTGGCTCCCAAGCAGTCCATTAATGAGGATGTGAGGAAGCCAATGTAATTCAATTATAGCAGTAAATCTCCAGTTAGAGCAGTCAATATTTCAGACTAGTATCTCTGGAATGCAGTGTGCAGTCAGCAAACTCAAGTTATGCTTCTGACAGTGGGTCACATTGAGGTCAGAGATAAAAGAGCTTGACTGATTTACCCTAGAATGCATGAGCAGAGCTCTGCTTCTTCAGTAGATAATTCCCAATATTAAGAGTAGGCCCGTGAAACAATCACTTTCTCCTGATATTAAAAACAGTAAATAATATAAAGCATGCAAGGCTGCCAAAAAACTGTAAAGGCACTCTTGAGATATGGTTTATTAGAATGCTAGGATGATATTGCAACAGAGAGAAGCTCACACTTGTTTGACATAGTTATCTAACACCATACAATATCTAAGCTGATTATGTTTGGAACTCATGACTCAGAGGTCTGAAATCTGCTGTTACCTCTGTACCTGTACTAAAGGCAAAAGGGATAATCGATGCTCATTTACATTTTTGGAAATTCCAAGCTTTCCCCCCACCCCCACCACCCTTATCACCACCAAATCTGCAGAAAACTGCAAGTTTTGTTTTCTATTTTTCACTTGTTTCCATAGCCACCTTATCTTCAAGAAGTTGTACATCCATTATTTTTCTTGCAGGAGCACTGGTAGTAAATAGTGCAGTCAGATGCTCTTGTCCTTCCAATTCTCAAACAGTGTACGCACCATTAAACATAATGACAAAACCAATATGTTACCTTGGTGGTTTGCAGCGGATGTAGTTTACATTGTTTGAGTTCCACATGAATAAAATAAATGCAGCAGCAAAAGATAACATAAAAGATAACAAAAGGGGAAATATTTAGGATTAACATCATTTAGTTTCTTTGCTTCCTGATTTACAGCAACTCCTGTCATCCTGTTATCTTGATTCATTAACATGGTGTTCCATTTAATTCTCAGTAATCAATTGTGGCAATGTTACATCTCAACAAAGCATTGCTTAATGCTACTTGCTGTCAATAGTATATTTTATTAACAAAATCCCCTGGATTTTCCTGCCAAATTTTAGGTAGTGGGAGTAACAACAAATATTCTTGTCAGTGAAATGACAGCATAAGATAAAAAGAATATTGTGAAGAAACATAAATTAACTGCTGGTGGCTCTATTTCATGTTTCTGGATAGCTGAGAGGCAAGTTTTCACAAAGAAGGTGGTGGATATAGGAACAAGCTGCCAGAAGAGGTGGTAGGGGCAAGTACAATCACAGCATTTAAAAAGCATTTGGACAGGTACATGGCTAGGTAAGGAACAGAGGAATATAGATCAAATGCAGGATAATGGGATTAGTGTAAATCGGCATTTTGGTCCATGCTGTACAACTCGATAACTCTCTATGACTGATCTCCACCTTTTGGGAGTTGTATTGTTTCACCAGTTGCTCCTCAAAGCATCCTGGTTAAGAAATTTCTCTTTGATTGCTATGGTTAAGCAGGTATGAGAGTACTGATTATGATTGTATTGCCTTCATGATGTTCAGTTCTAGAATCAGACAGCACAAAGACAGGCCCTTTGGCCCATTGAGTCCATGGCGACCATCAACCAGACATCTTCACTAATCCCACTTTTCCTTTCATATCTCCAGGGGCAATTCATGGTGGGCAATTAATCTCTCAACCCAGTAGGCCTTTGGCATATGGGAAGTAACCAGGGGGCCTGGGGAAAGCAGAGAGAACTTGTAATATCCATACAAACAGCGCACAGGGAGTCACAGGGAGACTCCACACAAACAACTCCAGAGGTCAGGACTGAACCTGGATCTCTGGAGCTATGAAGCAGTAGCACTAACTATTGCACCACTGCACTGCCCTTACGTTGACTTCAGTGGAACCGCATGCCAGGAGGTGAGTACAACTGGCAGCCAATACCCTTGGACTAATTTAGCACTTGCCCATGAGCATAAAATTCTACTCCATGTTTCTCTTTCTTCCCTCTACAATCTGTAGACTTGACATTGCCTTTATTTTTACTAAGATTAGATATTTTTATTTGTCACATGCACATCGAAACACACAGTGAAAAGCATCTTTTTTTTGCATAGAGTGTTCTGGGGGCCAGCCTGCAAGTATCGCCACACTTCTGGCACTAACACAGCATCCTAACCTGTACATCTTTGGAAGGTGGGATGAAACCAGAGCACCCAGGGGAAACCCATGCAGACATGGGGAGAACGTACAAACTCCTTACGGACAGTAGCCTGAATTGAACCCAGGTCACTGGCGCTGTAATAGCTACACTACCGTGCCTGCCACTATTAGTTACTGTCCTTGGATTCTCCAGTATTCCAATATCTTGGTAGAATTATTCATGCTAGGTTTTCACCCTTGTTTCTCAATGCATATAATTAGCATTGTTAGTTTTTAGTAATAACTACCAAGGAGCTAATCTACCTCAAAGTACTAGAATGACTTATATCCTATTTGCATTCTGAGATCTCTTAAGTTTGTCTCTGTGAAATACATTGGAAACTCACCACCTATTTAAGTTAAACTTACTGGAGTAAACCTGGTGTGGAACAGTTGGTACTAATGACATATGAAAGGATAATAAAGCAGTTGTCATGTTTTGAAATGGATAGATCCTTGAGTGACCCATGCCTGCCTAGTTCAGGTGGTAACTCCACTTCAGTTTTAAAGTTGGTGCTCCAAGACCCAGCTGCCATTTTAGGTTGGAAATACATCCCAAGCAGGCTGTGCAACAAAAACAAAATACTAGAAAAACTCAGTATGTCAGCCAGCATCCCCGGAACAAGAAGCAGTCAACATTTCTGGTCTGCAACCCTTTGTCAGACCTGGTAAAAAGAGAAATGTACGTTAGTTTTCAATAGGAAGGAAGGTGGGGGAAGGATGTGTAGAACAAAGGGAATGGTTGTGATAGGATGTGTTGGAATTGCTAATTGTCAGTAGCTACCAGCACATTAAGTTCCTTGGTCCATGTAAAGAGTTGTTAGTGGTAAATTGGTGGGACATGCAGGTTCTGATCATTTACAAAGACAGTAGAAGGGAGATTTGACCAAATTAAAATTAATGTAATTTTTGAGGACTGCTTCTTCAGGTGCAGCAAACGTAATCTGCCTCCAGGTTTTCTCCCTTCTCCTCCAGTCTCTGTGTCTCCATACTGCTCCTCCTCATTTTCACAGCACTGCTTCCCTAGTTAGCAGTGAGGCCAGCTGGATATCGGAAGACCTCAGTCTGGCCCGACTTTAATGAAGCCATCCCTCAAAGTCACTGCACTTTCTTTTCCTCAGATGCTACCACATAATTCCTGTGTAACACATTCCTACTAATGATGCCATTCAGATGGCAATTATCAGCAGTTTAAATTAAAATTGTTATTCAATTAACAGAGTAGAGGAGGGAGGGGACTTGCATTTTCACAGTCTCCGCTAATGGTCACTTTAATTGTCATTGCCATTACTTCAAGCTGTGGGAAACTATTTGATTAAAAAAATTTGATCCTTTTTGTTACACTGACATAAATTACATTAATCACATTTTAATACTAGTTAATATTGTTCTGAATGGCATAATTTTGCTGGAGAATAGTATTGCATTGTATATATTTTTATCATTATTATTTAAAATACATTTCCAAAAGATTTGCTAACAACTATAAAATAATCACCCACAGCCATATTTTTAGACTTGTTAATGCAAGGACATTTTCAAGCATGGTGTGGAGGCAATTTAATTAGGTGAGAAATAAACAAAGACATTAGTCATTTGCCCATAATATAACAAGTCATAAGTCAGGTCTTTGGCCTATGCAAGTAAAAGTAACTTGCATTTAAATAGACCTCTACAAAAATGCAGCAGGTAATTTGCAAATGGCAAATCCAATGATAAGCAATGAGAAAAATTGATGGCTGGAAAGTCAATAACTTGGCACATTTTTTTAATGCACAGTGCAAATGACTTGCAACGTCAGTCGCTAAATGCTAATGATGTCATGGCTTGGAGCAGAATTTATACAGTAGGCCTCCATGCATGTGATATACTTATGTAATAAGCCCACTGGGTGTGTAGCACTGTTGTTAATTGGCAAGCGATGCACATGAGACCTCACCAATCCAATAGTTAACCACATGTACATGCTGTATAAACCACAATGCCTCACCTGCAATTTGTTCCTTAATGGATGCTCAAACGCTTTAAAGGATTTGTCCTTACCTGATCCACTTTCAGGGAGTTCACCACCAAAGAAGACTGCAAACTTTAAACAGTGTTCTCTAGTATTTAAGAAACCGCTTCCTAATTCTGTGAGGGTAAGTAGAAGGTTAGTTGTGGCGGGGAGGAGTGGAAGCATTTTAATCATTGCCCAAGTGCCAACATTTTCTGAGGCTGCAATATCTCATGGCCTGGAAATTGAAAAGTCGTGGATGCTGGAGACCTGAAATAAAAATAGAAAATCCTGGAAACACTCAGCAAGTCAAGCAGTGTCTGTGGAGGGAAGCCTGAAATGCTAACCAAGTGTTTCCTGCATTTACTGTTTTTATGTTCCATTGCCTGTCTAAAGTACATGGTGTAAATTCTCATCTCCAATTTGCTACTCAAAGAAAAACCTGCCCCAAGTCCACCACAATACATGAAGCAATGTTGAGAACCATCCCTCTAAGTGCTCATACTTTGACAGGAGACTGTGCTTCTATCTTCATGCAGCTTGGGAAACTTTGGAAATAACGTGCTATGTTTGTGCATAAAAACACTTAATATATGACATTCATAAATCACAAGGACTCCTACATTGCACATAGAACATAGAACATTACAGCATAGCACAGGCCCTTTCGCCCATGATGTAGTGCTGAAATTTTATCCTGCTCTAAGATCTATCTAACCCTTCTCTCCCACATAGCACTCCAGTTTTCTATCATTTATGTGGCTATCTAAGGGTCTCTTAAATATCCCTAATGTATCTGCCTCCACAACCTCTGCCGGCAGTGTGTTCCATGTACCCACCACTCTCTGTGTAAAAAAAAACTTACCTCTGACATTCCTCCTTGTCCAATCACCTTAAAATTATGCCCTGTCATGTTAGCCATTTTCTCCCTGAGAAAAAGTCTCTGACTGTCCACTCGACCAATGCCTCTTATCATCTTGTAGACCTCTATCAAGTTACCTCCCATCCTCCTTCTCTCCAAAGAGGAAAGCCCTAGCTCGCTCAACTTATCCTCATAAGACATGCTCCCCAATCCAGGCAGCATCCTGGTAAGTCTGCTCTTCACCCTCTCTAAAGCTTCCAAATCCTTCCTATAATGAGGTGACCAGAACTGAACACAATACTCCAAGTGTGGTTTATCCAGAGTTTATACAGCTGCAACATTACTTTGTGGTTATTGAACTCAATACCCTGACTAATGAAGGCCAACACACCATACGCCTTCTTAATAACCCTATCAACCTGCGCGATGACCTTGAGGG
>JARFYF010000017.1:16580467-16596648 GCA_030265395.1 Rhina ancylostomus | reverse complement strand
ATGGTGTTGTGGTGAGAAAGACTGAGGAGAGGTTTGGGGCAATGATTTATTGCTTGCCACCAGTCTACATTGAAATTAGTTTTGTTGTGGACACTTTGCTTTAAGATCATGGCTTTTTATGTATTATCTAGTGGATGTAAACTGGAGATAAATTTCTAAGGCCAGCCCAATTTGAGAAGAATACTCTGCAGTCTTTCTTGTTTGATGGAGTCAAAGGCTTTTGTAAAGTTTTCATGAAAACAGAAAATGCTGGTAATGATAATCAGGTCAGGCAGCATCTGTGGAGAGAGAAACAGAGTTAACTTTTCAGGATAAATCCTTTGTCACGAAATGTGTATTAGTTGATACTGCTCTCTGCATTTCTCCTGGAATTATTATGCAGTGGAGATCATGTCTGTTGTATTTTTAAATGTGATTTGTGGAGCTGCTCTTTGGCACTGGTAGGAGGTAGCTGAGAAAGACCCTGGCAATGACTTTACCTATGTCAGACAGTAGGAGACTTCTCTGTCGTTCCTGTAGTCAGATTTCACTCCTATCTTGAAGATGGTCACAATTACAGCATCTCTAAGGTCCCCTCTTCCTGATTGTGGGAGAAGAGCTTGTTAATTTGATGCTGAAGTTCCTCTCTGCCAAGCTTTAGAACTTCAACCAAGATATTGTCTGTTCCTAAGGGCTTGTTATTTTTCAGTTAACATAGGTCTTATCGATGACATGTCAGTGTGCTCGGCCAGGCCAACAGTGTGCTGTGGGAAGGAGTCATGAAGACTCATGTCAAGAACCGATTTATGGCTGAGGAGATCTTTGAAGTTCTCCTTCAGGCTGATGCTGACTGGCTCTCTACCATTTGATCCAACCTGCATGAAAGAGTTATGGAAAACAAACTGATTGAAGATGTTTTGAACAATGCTACTAAGTGGCATTTGCCCACCAATAAACTGCTCACCCATGGTCAGTGTAGGGTTTATTAGGACCACTCATCTTCATAACTCTTCGTAGCCTTGTTCAAACACGGACCAAAGAACTGAATTCCAAAGGTGAGCTGAGAGTGGATGAGTGGCTGCCCTTTGACATGAAACCTTTTAACTGAATATGGCATTGAGAAGCCCTCGTTTATATTAAAAAAATCAATGACCATTAAGGGGAAATCACTCCAATGGTTAGAGTCATACTTTGCACAAAGGAACAATAAGCCACCTTTAATTCAGGTTCTAGACACAGTCAACTGGTTGATTAGCATATTCAGATGACTTGTTTTTTGCCATCTGCTCAGGACATTTGGAAGTTAGTGGCTATGTGGCAGCCAGCACACATCAGAGGCAGTAGGAAATGAAAGGCTCCAACTGTAAATTGGTCCTCAATGCACCTATTTTCTTGACAACTGAGTGTCTCCTGTGGGTAAGTGAAGTGGCTTTCTGCACTGTGAAATTACTTCTTCAGGTTGGGTGCAATGGATTCTTTGATTTCACCAATTCTCATCGGCTCGTCATCCACTTTCATTGCAGCTCATGCATGTAAATAATCTACTTGTTCACAATTCAGCATGGACTCATTGATTTTTCCTGTTGCCTATCAGTTTTTGTCTCCAGATTGAATATTTCATCTCCAGTGCTCTAGACAACTGGTCAAATATCCTACTCAATGATTGATTTTGGAGATCTGTAAAGAAACACTAATATATGAATTATGAAAGGAAATTCAATTGAGTAACCAGCAGCCAAACAGGTGATGGTGTGAGGGCAAACATACTACAGTTAATCGTCCAGCATTCTATACACTGTCTGTGTTGTCCCTGTTGTTGTTTTCTTCAAGGTGCACTCATTTCTCCTGACACACATTCTAACAATAAAAATGTTATAAGTCCATTTGGCAATATGTTATGCATGGAAAGAAATTCAATATTATAGTAGCTCTCCTCCACCCCTATTTAAATTATAGTAATACAAAGTTAACTCTTAGTTGGGTTGTAAGAACTGCTAACTCTGGTTAAATTGGGCCAAATCATGCTGGTCAATAGCCAATGATTCCAAGGGATACCTCCTAATATCAGCCATTAGCACATCAGAAAGTCTTGGACTTCTACAAGCTCACAATCAATTGCAGAACCCAAAACTTCCTGAGGGCCAGATGCCAGCGAATCTGACAACCCACTGTTGTTGAACTTGCCATTAAGTCCAATGGGTTATGTACAGAGGACTGGGGCTAGAGGTACTTCACATCCAAGCCTCAGTTTTAAGGTACAGGAAGGAATTCTCTTCATTTCCCAAACCTGTGAAAAAGGTAAGTGCAGGAAATGTTTTACTTTATTTTACCTTAATATTTCTTTTTAATTTGTTAGTCCATTAATGTGTTTAAATTGTATATGTTAATCTTAAAATTATTTCTATTTAATTATATAACATCAATTTTTCAGTTTGTTAAAATCTCTACCAGAGGCAGTGAAAAACTTTTTAAATGGTTTTACCTCAGGCAAACTCTCGGAGGCTCTCAGGAACTTTAAGGATGAGGCCTTAGGATATGCTACCTGAAGTTTACTGATAGAATAGAGCTGAATCTGCTTCACTGAGTGCCGGGTGGGAGAAAGGGTAGGAACATAAGAAATGAAAGTTAGGAGGAGAAGTTAGGTGAGGTCATTTGGCACCTCACACTGGCACCACCATTCAATCAGATCATACCTGACCCTTTACCTCAGCGACACTTTCCTGCACCAATCTCAAGTCCACTAATTCCCTTAACATCCTAAAATCTGTGTCTTTAATGTACCCAGCAACTGGTTCTCCACAGCTCTGCTTCACAGAGAATTCCAAAATTCCCCATCCTCAAGTGGGGAATAGCCTTCCTGAAAGGCTGACCCCTTATTTTGAAATGGCAACACCTTGTTCTAAATATTCTAACCAGGAAAATGTCATCTCTGCATCTACCCTGCAAAACCCCTCAAGAATTATATATGTTACAATGAGAATTAGATCACCTCCGATTTTTCCAAATTCAGGAGAGTATAAACCCAGTCAGCTTAACCTGTCCTCATCAATTGGCTTGCTCAGCTAAATGAGTGTGGTAGTCAAGGAGCAGGTTAGAAAATTTAGGTAGTAGCCCAACTCCAGGATAATCTGGCCCATTATACCTTTGAGACCTAAGAGTTACAGGATAAAAAAAAACACAACAGTTAAGAGCCAAGTTATTTCCACAGGTTGAGAAATGCAAAAGACACTTTCCTGGCTGAGGAATGTTTAAAGATTATAGATGAGCCAAAAATCTTGTGTAACTGCAAGTCTAAAGGCAGAATTATTTGTTTGTCAAAGGTTATTCCACTGAACACTAGTTTGATCCAATAGGTAAATAGTACTTCAAAATGAAATTCTCACAAAGGAATGGACCTGCTTGGCAAAATAGCCTCCTTTCATGCAATTATCACTCTGGTTTTTCCATGAAAATATCTGAGGTAATATCTTACAATTACTTTTTCTTATGGTGTAGAGAGAGAAGGGAACTGAGATATGTTTATTGCTCTGCATAAGTAATTTAATTTAGAATATATACCACAATCAAAGATAATAACTTCTTTTCCTGAACTTTAGGAAAAACCGTGCCTCTATGTGTAAGGGTGGAGTGACAAAGTCAAAATTGAGTTTTATTGTCATATGCACAAATACATGTATGCACAGGTGCACTGAAAAACTTACTTGCAGCAAAGTCACAGGCACATAGCATTATATAAGCAGCATTTGCAGGGAAAACATGTTAAACATAAATTATACACAATTTTTACAAAAAAAGACAAATTAGAACAAAAAAAGTCCATTTTAGTACAAAAAAAACAAGGGTAGGATTCCAGGAATTTTAAGCAATTAAGTTATTTAACAACTATAGCAGCCCTTGACAAGAGGTGCCTGAAGTTTCATGAGTTAAATGTGTCAGCTTCAAATATAATTCACAGACCTTGTATTCTGACTACATATTACCTGTATGATAAATGAAGGGATCAATAAAAAAAAATTAATTGTATTAATTTCTGGAGGTGACACACTCCAAATTTATAAAATTATATTGAGCTGCAGTTGGTACTTTATTTTCTAGCCCACCTGACTATCACATGCCAAATGGATACTTTGTGACGTGAACCATGCGTGTACAGGCTGGCCTGGCACAGAATACACAGGCCTTTCAGGATATGTCATACTTCAAAATTAATTATCACCAACTATCTTAATAAAGCCTCAGAAATGGCAAAAGTAAATTTGGAAAGTTAATTTTTGTTGACAAAAGAGTAACGGTGAAATGTTCCTCAATCTCCACAGCTCAACCCTGAAAACACATCAGTAAAAAAAAATGAGCATCTGCTCAATTAGAGCAACAATTCATGTCCCAGACAGCTGAAATAAGCACACATTCTGTTTTCCTTTCTCTCCAATGGCTTGCTAGAAAATGGAACTCCTGATCAAATACTTAGCAAATGTAATTCTCATACCTAAATCCTGCACAGTTAAACACGAGGGACATTAAATAGGCAGTCCATGGAATCATTTTGAATGCAGCACCTACACTTGCCTACACTGTACTGATTAATGCAATCTATGTCCCTAGGGTTCATGTAACTAAATTCTCACTGCTATTAAGGAGATACAGATCAGCCATAATCTCATTGAAAGGCAGAACATTCTTGAGCAGATAAAGGACCAGGTCCTCCTATTTTTGTACATTTTAGACTGAAGAATGTCAGTTCATGAAATATAAAGATGTTGGATTTGAGTATAGAGGGCTGATTTTTCTCTGACAAGGTGAGGATCCAATCCTCCTTGGGGTTCATTAAAGACACTGATGAACTGAGAAGCCTATGAACTTTACATTTTTGCACATTTTCTATTCTCAGCATAGTTTACCTCAACTGGCAGTTTAAAAGATAATTTGTTTCCTATGGACCCTACCATTTACACAGACTCCACTGAACCTTTTTCTCGCCATGAGAGCAGGTATATGTTGCTCTGCAGCAATAAATGTCATTTAAAAATTATTGTTTTTGATAGAGTAACAAGAAAAAAATGACAAGTAGCAATTTGCTCAGAGGAGGGGCTCAATAGTAGCTGAAGAAAGATGTTGAATTTAGGGTGGGAAGTTTTCACCTCCACAACCTATTCATCACGTGTGAACCCTTTATTTTGACATTTATTGCAAAAGATGCCAAAAGGACTCATAACTGCAGCCATTCCACCTAATATAATGCCTGCAGTAAAATGGCCAGGTTAAAATTCACACTTAATTTTGTATATCATTGCAAGAGCATTATGGAAATGTGTTAGTTATATTTGGCCTATGCTTGTAAAAGGCAAATGCTTTGAAATTGCACTCTCTGATTTTATTATGTAAATGCATTCCTTTTCAAGTTCTTTGTTGAATATGTTTGACAAAATGGGCTTTCACCTCTCATTAAAATAATAGGCAAAGGAAATTCAGACAAATGCATTTAGCATTTGTATAGTAATATCAGATATAATACAATATGTTTTCAAGGTTGAAGGTTTCAACAGTAAAAGAAATGAAAAACATCATTCAGAGTCTTTAGCATTCACACCAGGAAGCTTAATGTTGGTTATTCAAAATGAAAGGATACAAAAATACTCACACTTTTAGAACCCCATTCAGCTTATAGTTCAATGTTCAGAATTACCATGTCTTTCAATATTATCTCAAAGCAACATTATAACATGGTTCATGTGCAGTTTTACTGAGGACATTGAATAGAAGTTTCTTGTGCCATTTAGATCCATGCAACATTTGGACATTCAGCTGAGACTGCATTGGACACAGGAATAAAAGCTGAAAGGGCAATCTTATTAGAGGCCCTGGAATTGTTCATTTCACACTTATTGTTGAAGATCTGGACTAGAAGCTTTGGCAGCATAATAATGTCACCATTTTCAGACTATAAAACAAGGAAAGAAAGCTGTCATCTGTTCAGTTAGTCAGCACCGATAAGCCTAACAGCTTTGAAAGTAACAACTTTGGAGATGTCATTTCTGAAAGTTTCTTGTTTTATATATCAAACAAAATGAGTGAATTTGGGAATACTATAAGATCAGATGACCACCAAAATACACAATCATACTTTATTGCTAACTAAGATAAATGCTTTTAAGGTCCCTTCACATGAATTACATGTATAAATAAAATATAAAATAAAACATGGTAATGTATCCTTTCATTAAGTCATTTTTACTTGTTAAAGTAATGAATCTTGAGAGAAATGCAAACTACAAAGCTTTCCTATGTGGATATACTACCTAAATTGATTGAAATCCTCAATATCATTCTAAAGACTGTGACTGATAGAGAAAAAAACGTTAATCTTGTTTGTCTTGTATTGTAAGAAGCAAAATTGCAGCCATGCCTTTGTTTTGAACATGATCTGATTATGCCTTTTTAAAAAAATCTTGTTTGCCCACTGAATTTTCAATTTTGGTTATGCATAGCCTATTTTGCTAACTCTACAGGATCATAATTAGTCTGTGCGTTAGTATTATCGTATGTTAATGATATGAATGGGGTCCCCACAATGTGCATCCACACACTCCTGGTAACTGGACAAAGTCAGTGTGGATGAAGATTCAGTGTCCCCATGAGAAACACATTCTCTGACTCAGAAATCTGAGCGCTATGGAGCCTCACTAAATCAGTATAGGTGGTGCAAGCAGCAACTCACTGTCAGTGGGGGAAAAAAATTATGTGTTACTATCCTGAGCATTGGTAGTAGTCTGTCAATCAATCCTGGCTGCATCATTTGTACTGAGCTTGGGTTCTGTGTGATCGCTGATCTTCAGGAGGAGAACTAATGGCTCCCAACAGATTCTGCAAACCTTGAAGGATGTTGCTGAGAGATAGAAGAAGAGAAGTTACAGAATAGAAACTACAACATAACTTTGAATTCTGGAATGAAAAATCTTCCCTGATGTTACTGTCTGTGAAGCTGGCAGGCTGAATGAAAGCCCTACTACCTGCCACATATTGGGGAGAACACAGAAAAGCTCATTCATTTCTCTCCCTGATGTTCTAAAACATTTTTTTGTCATCCAAAGGAATGTGATTCCCATTGGAGACAATGAATCCATCCACCATCAGCTCCTCTAGTCGCTGAGTATCTTCAATGCTTCACCTCTGGATAAATGTTCGAGCACCTCCTTTGAGTAAGTACTTTGAGGGGAAGTAATACAGGGGTAGGTGTCAAGGATGGAGATCACCTCATGGAATGGAATTAGAATTTCACTGATCGTTATCTTCATCTTTAGTTGACAGATGAAGTCTGCATTTTGTTTTAATCATCTTGGTGGTCATTAACGTCATTTTCTTCCTTGCCTCTGCCCCAATGTGTAGCACCTAGTTGAGGAAGAGTTCCTGTGGTATTGGGGATGTGTAGTTCTCGGCATGGCATTATAAATAATGCGCAGCTTGGCGTTTCATAGTAACTGGGCCTTTTAAAGTATATATGCAAGCTGTTTAACACATTATGTCTGTGCTTGCTCTTTGATCTTTAATTGGTGCTTTCTGTTCTAATTTTTATGGTTCATTTCATTTCATGGGGCAGCACGGTAGCATAGCGGTTAGTGCAATGCTATTACAGCACCAGCGATTGGGGTTTGATTCCTGTCACTGTCTGTAAGGAGTTTGTACGTTTTCCCATGTCTGCATGGGTTTCCTCCAGGTGCTCTGGTTTCCTCCCACGTTCCAAAGACGTACAGGTAGGTTAATATGGGTTTAAATTGGGTGGTGTGGACTCGTTGGGCCGAAAGGGCCTGTTACCACGCTATAAATAAAATTTAATTTCAAAAAAAATTTCTTTCTTTTTATATTCTTCCTTTTGAAATTCAGTTACTGTGTAAATGGAGTATTCTTCCTCAATGTCCCTTGTAGTCAATGTTTAAGATCCTGTAGAGTGAAAACAAATTCCCTTAACTTCCTGTTAAGGGAATTTCTCAACTAACAAAACAATCTTTTCATTTTCAAACCCTGTGATTATTACTCTCTGCCCTCCTAAGCTGGTTATGTTCTGAGTTAAAATAGATGTAGGTGGTAGAAAGAGTGTTCTTTCACACCACAAGCCCAGACTGTGAGTTCCCTGGAGTCAAGTGAAATTACATTCAGAGGAATATGTAGGGAACATAGGGAACTTTGGAAGGTGTGCCTCATTAGTTGATGTTTTCTCAGACTGCACATGATCAAATATGTCATATGTTGACATCACACTTGTGAGTGAACATTACATTGCTTTCTCTTCTAAAAGGAAGTTTAGCTTAACAATTTCAACAACTGCCTTAACTACCTATGCTTGACATTCAATAACATTACCATCATCGAGTCCTGAGCAGTGTGTTACTGGCAATCAGAAACTCAAACTGGACCAGCTACCAAAGTACCATGGCTACAAGAGCAGGCTAGACACTGGCAAATTTGTGACAGATGATCACCTCCTGACATTGCAAATCCCTTCCATCTCCTGAAGGCAGCATTGGAACACTACGGAGCACTATGGAGTACTCTCCATTTGCCTGCATGTGTACAGCTCCAACAATTGTCAAGAAGCTCAACACCATCCAAGGCAAAGCAGCCACTTGACTGGCACCCAATCAATCACTCTTAGCATGGCATTTGTTCCAACACCAGTGCATAGTGTGAGCCATCTACAAAATGTGCTGCAGTTACTCGCATAGTCCACTCAAACCTCTGACCTCTACCACCAAGAAGGACAATGGCAGTAGCTGCATGGGAACACCAACTACAGGTTCCCCTGCAAATCACAAAATTGCAGTTGGGTGGGGTGGAGGGGGGGGAGCATTTATCTTCAGGTCTAAATCCTGGAATCCCTTTGTGGATGTACCTTCACCAGAAGAACTGCAGCAATTCAAGAAGGCAGCACACCACCAGATTCTCAAGGGTGATTATGGATAGATTTTGGCGTTGCCGTCAATGCCCATGTCATGGGATTTTAAAGAAGCCAGTTTACTCAATTCACTTTGATCTTTGGATTTCAAATTCTCTTTGATCTTTGTAACTGAGGTCTTGTTGCTGGTGCTGTTCCTTGAGACTCAAATGTGTTGTTGATGAAACAGGCATTTCTGGACTCACTTCTTGACTTTCTTCAGCCTTAATCTCATATATTTAAGCCTTCTGCATGTAAGGTACTAGTCTAGGTTTTATTAAATGGCTTGGTGTTCAGCTTTATGAGTATATTGGCCTTGAGCTCCTTAATACAGGATACAAGTCTTTGTAAGTGTCTGCAGTTTGTTCTAGAAGCTTACCTGGATGTAGTTATGAAGTGCTTACACTAAATACATGCAGGAGGTGCTGCCTCAAGAAGGCAACATCCATCATCAAAGATCCAACCATCCAGGTCATGCCATCTTCTTTTCAGCTACCATCGGGCAGGAGGTACAGAAGCCTTAAGTCCCACACCACTAGGTTCAAGAACAGCTACTTCCCTTAAACCATTTGGTTCTTGAACCAACCGGAGCAACCCTAATCACTGCAGTTCTGCAAAACTACGTCCACTTTGCACTAAAATGGACTTCTGTTCTAATTGTGTTTTCTTGTAAAAATTGTGTTCAATTTATGCTTTTCTTGTGAATGCTGTTTATATGATGCTATATGCATGAGATGCCTCTGCAAGTTTTCATTGCACCTGTGCATATGACAATAAACTTGACTTTCCCTGACTTTCTTCCAAATCACTTTAAATTTTTTCAACTAATTTTTTCTCAGTAATGTTCATCCTTTCATGTATTCACCTACTACAACTGGTAACTTCACTTGTTGACCATTACAAAAAGCTACACATTTCATCCAACTGAGGTTTTCAGAGTCTTACTAGAATATATCTTCAGTTTTGGTGTAATCATTGTAAATGGTGTTTTGCTGAACCTCTTAACATACATGTATCTACTCACAGTCAAACATTCAGCAATTGTTCACATTCATATTCAAATCAACATACTGATTATTAATTTTTACATTAATTTTAAAATCATGCATTATTACAAAGCATTGCATAGATACTGTTTAAGCTTTGCTCTTCATACTGTCACCAGCTTTGATAATGAGCAAGCCTCTTTTGAGGCTTTCTGTTAGCAGCATTGTCATTAAAGGAACTACTCAGTGATATTATTCTGGCTTGCAATCTTGGGTGTTGCCTCTATGGTTATGTGCTCTTTCATTTTGCAGCTGAAGCATTTTGCTGCTCGAAAGTAACAGACATGATGGGTGATCTCTATCACCACAGTAACTCCTTTACCCATCAGTCTTGTATTTTGCAGCACTTGTGTTTGTGTGACTATGTCTTAGTATTGGAGAATGTGCCTTTGCCACTTCAGTTTGCCATGAGCTGCATTAACCCTGTCGTAATTTATCAGCCAAATTCTTCAGCAGTTTTCAAAGCCATTTCCATTGGAGTGAAGGTTTTATACACATGCTCAAATATTAAATCTTGTGCTTTTAATAACTTGGATTGAATTTGCTTGTCTGTTGAATGGCATGAAAATTTGTCCTACAGTACTCAATAAGTAGGCACCAAATTTAGTGTTGACACAAATTCTTTAGCACAACAGTGTGATAACGATAGTATTTTGTTTCTGGTTCAACTGCTGGATTACAGTTATTCTATAATCTATCAAATAATGGAGTGGAAATGTCTTTTAACTTGTTATGGCACCAGGACTTCATGTAAATGGCAGAGACTATCGCTATTAGTTAGGTTACTTTCTTGTGCTTTTGAGCAGGAACACTTTCTCCCTACCCCTTAATTTCAACAATCTTGTTTTCTCTGAAGAACACCTCCATCTGTTCTACATAAGAACAAAGGGTTCATGTGATTTATCCATATGGAAGTTAAGTTTAGTTACCAGTAGGCAGATTGGATGTGAGTTTTCATCTTGCATTGGTCCTGCTTTAACAGACCAACTCAATGATTGGAATGCATTTTCTTTTATTCCTCCTATACTCAATTCTGAATTTGATCCCATTGTTCCAGGTCTGCGCAATGAAGTTACTGTCAGTTTTCAGATTCATTCTACTGGCATGAGTATATAGTTGGTCAATGCAGTCAACTACATCAGGCAAGTTCCTTTTTTGTTGTTGTCCTTATGATCAAAGATGAGGTTAACTTCCTCTAACACTAAGGCAGCTTTTGATCAAGTGTGCCATCTAGGACCACTGGTAAAAATAAACTCAATGGGCATCAAGGGGAAGCAATCTAGTGGATGGAATCACACCTCACACAGAGGAAGATGCTGGTGATTGTTTCAGGCCAATTGTCCCAGCCTCAGGACACCACTGCAAGAGCAGGTCAGAGGCTGGGTATCCTGCAGCAAGTAAACACACCTCCTGACACATCAATGTCTTTCCACTACCACAAGGCATGTCAGGAGGTTGATGAAAAACTCTCCACTTGCCTGGATGAGTGTAGCACCAAGAACTGTCAAGAAGCTTGGCATCCAGGACAAAGTAACCCACATCAACTACCCTAATCATTAAATCCCTCCACCATCTGTGCACTGTGCCTGCAGGTGCTCACCCATGCTATTTTGACCACTATTCCCAAACCCACAAACCCTATCACCAAGAAAAAAAAATAAGGGCAACATACAAATGGGAACACCAGGACCTGCATTTTTCCTTCCAATTTCCCTAATCATTCTTTCTTAGAAATACATTGTAATTCATTCATCATTGGGTGTAAATCTTGGGGCTCCATCCCCAACAGCACTGGGAGAGTGCCATTACCAGAAAGACCACTATGGTTCAAGGGGGCAGCTGCCCACACCTTCTCAAGGGAACTTGGGGATGGACATTAAATCCTGGTTAGTTTTAGTATTAGAAATAACTTTCTAATATTGACCTATTTGAAAGTAAAATGCTCCACATAGTTTATCAGGTCCCATTTTGAATAAAGTTACCAATGCTTTGAATTTGCATTGGGAGGCAAAACAATTCTTTCAAACACTGCAGTCTGAAGGACAGTTGTCGGTTTCCAAGCTATTTCACTTCTTATGTGTTCAGTTTATATCACACTATGTTTTTTAACTTGATTCCTTTAGTAGTAAGTCAACTGAATCAACATTGATATGGACAGACTATTCTTCCATACTGTCTTTATGCACTGAGTTTTACTATCTAATAGTTTAAAACATATTTAAATAGAATCAAAATGTATTGTTGGATTGTATTGTAATGCAGCCATTCATTTTCAATCGTACTTCCTTTCAAATATTTGTTGCCATAGAAATGAATTTTTGCCAATGAAACAGTTTCCTGGCAGCATGATGGAAACATTATGATGATGTGAATGAGGAACTAGGTGGGTGAAAGGCTTCCAAGATCTATCCAAGGAACACCACAAAAGGTGAATGACATTATTGCAACTTAATGTGAGTTTAAAATTTTTGTATTAGTCTGTTTAACCTATTGCTGTATCCTTTGTGGCTGTTCAGACAGATTTTTATATAGGAAAAAATGACAACACATGTAAATGTATAATTGAGTGCATTATTGTTAGAATTTTTATTCTCTAGTGAGTTTGGCCAAAAATCAAATCTCTGAATTTCTAATGGAAGGGCATTGTTTGGAAAATCCTAATTTTGTCTCTGTCCCCTCAGACACTGCCTGACCTGCATTTTCTCTTTTCTTTGTTCCAGCATTGGTAATATTTTGCCTTTGCAATCTTTGTACTTGTTTGCACCTTGTACTGATTGAGAACAATGCTTTCAATTTATGACCCATTTTTCATCCTACTATTTCAGGTTATATTATAATTTTTTTTTCTCTTCCACTACTTTTTACTTTTTTCAGCTGCCTTACGTAAATCAGCTTAATAACTGCTGATACCGACAAACCACAGTTCCAGGGATTCTGTCCTCATTCACAATCCATATGTTGAAGGCAGTGATCACTAATGGCTATCAGAAAAATTAACCTATCTGGATTCCATTTAACACTTTGATCCCCACTAAGCAATCAGCTACCTACTTCCCCACCCCATTCCTATGCCCAACAATTTCCACCAAGTTCACTCCTACATCTTGGGGCTGCCAAAGCATATTGTAGTTCTCCAAGGTCCTGAATGACACAGATCAAATAGATTAGCATAAAATGCAACTAAGCAGCCTACTTTTTTTTCAATGTTTTAGAGGCCCAGGGAGAAGGATTGCAGAGGGAAGACTGAAGAGCTAAGATAGAAAGAAAGAGAAACTCTCTTTTGCAGATTGTGGGGTTACAGAGTGCACTATCACACTTAGTGATTGAGATAATGACCATGTCAACTTATAATAGATGTTAGATAGACTATCAAAGCAAAGGGAAAATAATGGGATATGGGAACAGAAGGGCAGTTTGGATTAGGATTACAGTTTGAATTGAGAATAAACAACATGAATCAGCTAGGCTGAAAAGATTGTGTATTAACTGTGTGGTAAAATAGTACGGATTTCCTTGAGGCATGTGATCTAGATCATCTCTTCCCTGGACCTTCTAAATCAAATCCACCTTATCCCCACTGTCTACTGTCTCCAGCCCTTTCCATGTTTTTGTTGCAACCTCGTGATAGTTCTGCTTATTATCCATCATCGAGCTTGTTACTTCCACTAGATCCATCCTATAATCTCCTCCCACTGCTAATTCTTGTGTTTTGATTTGTTCTGGAGTTGTGCCTGCTTCCAGCAACATCTGGCCCACATCAGCCTGCTCAGATGCTGTCATTAGTAGCTGAATATGAAACACAGCTCTTTATTATGTGGCTTCTTCTTGTATTCTGTAGCTAAGGTTTACATAATTTCACCACGACTGGGACTAGTTTTCGAGATGTGCTGAGCTGTGTCTGCAACTCTCTGCAGTTTCATTGTTTTAGATTGATATTATCACCTCTTGAATAGTACTGCATGATTTCCTGGTTCAAGGACTTGACTGTGGGGAAACTGCCACAATGCAGAAACTAACTACAGAAGGAAACTACCATTGCCCTTCAAAACGTTATCTACGGTGACTGATATATCCTCTGTAGGAATTAGTCATAACTTAAACTCTCTACCTGGCACAGATGAGACTTCAGCTGTGTGAATAAACCACAGCAGGATCCTAAAGCTGTGGAGAATTAAAATGGCACAGTTACAACTCACAGTTACCAATATTACCTCTGTGTGTAAAAGATGTTGTCATAAAGGCATTCAAAGCATGCAGAGGAGCATGATGTTTTTGGCAAAATGTAGTGATTTAAATAACAGAAATAGTCAGCTGATTAGTCCAAGATGTCTTTCCTGTAGGCTGCAATGTTGACAATTCCTTGCTCATTCAGAATCCTCCTCTGGTGAGTTCTGTTTGATATTTTTCTCTAGCTGTGTGAAGGACATACAGAATTCACTGATTGATGTAGACAAAAAAAAAGCTAAATTTTGCCTCTCAATGACTTATCAAAGCAAAAGAATGAACTTGCATGTCTCGCATTCCAGGATGTCCTGAAGTGTTTTCAACCAAAGGATTGATTATGAATTCCAGTCATGTTGATGAACATGATCACCAATTCGTACATAAAGAAAGATCTCACAAACAGCACAACAGCAAATTGAATTTATTTTAAAAAGCAAAGAAAAACCTACAAATAGTGGAAATCTGCAATGAAAACAGAAAATGCTGCAAATACTCGGCATGTCAGGCAGCATCAGTGAAGAGAGAAACTGAGTCAATGTTTCACATGATGGCCTTTCATCAAATATCATTTGGAGAGTTTACCTTTCCTCAAGGAGGACTGTTAATCAGAACATCAAGAAAACTTGCTGCTCCAGCTAGTGCCATGGGATGTTTTACAGCCATCTGAACTGATTGGTGGATAATAAATTTAACACATTAACCCAAAGGAATGCATTCAACACTGCAATGTTCTCACTGGTGCTTAATTATTCTTAAATATATAATGGAGATTAAAATCACAGCTTTCTAGCTCAGCAGCAAGAGTGAACCGAGCACTGGAAAAGTGATATTTCATGTCCATTTATTCTGGGGTGCAATTCCAGTGCAGGTGGTTTGACAGAAGTGAATATTCTATCAGGACTCAGGAACATCAAAGCTCAATTGTGAAAGCTACTGAACAATGGGATCATTGAAGTCTACAGCAAAATAAAGAGGCCATTTGGCCCATTGAGTCCACAACAATCCAGTTACTCCTAGTCATCAATCCTTTATTTCCTGGCATGTTATTTTTTCCAAGTAATTTTGAAAACTATAGCTATATGCAGTCACCACCAATGTATTCCAAATCCTAAGCAGTTGCTCACTAAAAAAATTACTCCTCTTGTCATCTCTGCTCCATCTGCCAAGCATCTTAAATGTTGGCTTTTAATTGATGATCCTTCAGATATTGGTAGCTATTTCTTTTTATTTATTCTATCATGATTTTAAACAACTCTATTAATCGCATGTTGGATGTCCCTATTCTTAGAAACTTCTCCAGCCTAAGCATGGAAATGGAATCTCTTATCCTAAAACTTCTATAGTAAATCTCTTCCATCTTCTCCTTATCATTCCTAAAGCTATTGCACAGAATTGAGCAGACTACTGGGACTAAACCCATGTTTTATGGATTTATTGTAACTTCCTGCTATTTATTCTCTGACACTCTGCTCATATAGTGAAGGAAATCTGTCTTCCTTATCCAATCTGGGCCAAATGTAATTCCAAACCCATTGTGATGTAGTTGACTCTTAAATGGTTTCTGAAACTTTTCAACAGGTCATTCAATTCATAATAAATTAAGGATGGGCAATAAATTTGGTCTAATGATAGTCAACTTAAATGAATGAAAAAAAACACATAGCAACACCCTTGGAAATTTTGGGTTGGAATGGAAACAAATACTTTGGAAAAAATTGTGTGAGGACTGACATTTAAAATGCATCATAATGACATAAATTAAGTTGCATGCAAATCACCCACATATCAATGCTCCAAAAGACTCGGGAATGGGGGTTTATTGTTGTGCCCCAACTCATTTATAGGCCCGAGTAAATCTACTGCAAGACCAGTGAGGAAGGTACAAGTACATTTGTGTCACAAAATGCCTAACTACCTTTGGTGACTGTTACTTTTCATCTGTTAGAAAATGGGCTGAATTATGTTGACCGATAACGGTTTCAAAGAGGACCACTAACTAATAGTTA
>JARFYF010000017.1:16418018-16430135 GCA_030265395.1 Rhina ancylostomus | reverse complement strand
GATGCTGCCAGGATTGGGGAGCATACCTTATGAAAACAGGTTAAGGATCTTGGCCTTTTCTCCTTGGAGCAAAGGAGGATGAGGGGTGACCTGATAGAGGTGTATAAGATGATGCGAGGCATTGATTGTGTGGGTAGTCAGAGGCTTTTTCCCAGGGCTGAAATGATTGCCACAAGAGGACATAGGTTTAAGGTGCTGGAGAGTAGGTATAGAGAAGATGTCAGGGGTAAGTTTTTTATTCAGAGAGTGGTGAGTGCATAGAATGGGCTGCTGGCAACTGTGGTGGAGGCAGATACGATAGAATCTTTTAAGTGACTTTTGGATAGGTACATGGAGCTGAGAAAAATAGAGGGCTATGGGTAAGCCTAGTAATTTCTAACGTAGGGATATGTTCGTCACAGCTTTGTGGGCCGAAGGGCTTGAATTGTGCTGTAGGTTTTCTATGTTTCTATATCAACCAGTAATGAGTTAGAGCCCGTTTTTATTGACTAGTAAGGAAAACAGGTGGATGCAAAATAAGCTGTGCTTTGCCACCACCCAGTTTATACTTCTGCACAAGGCTAGTTTCCACCCAAGTACAGTTAGGACAGAAGTGGATAGTATAAACATTTACAAGGGACAAAGAGATAGTATTAGCTTCAAGCAAATGACAGTGCCACATGAAAGCCCTTAATGTAGTAATCTGTGTTAATGAACATTTAAAGTGATATAAAAAGAAAACTATAACTATCAAGAATATATTGGCACTCCATGAAACGTGCAAAGGCAAATTTTAATAATTAAGATAATACAAGACAGATAGGATAGGATATCTTTATTAGTCACATGTACATCAAAACACACAGTGAAATGCATCTTTTGCGTAGAGTGTTCTGGGGACAGCCCACAAGTGTCGCCACACTTCCAGTGCCAACACAACACGTCCACAACTTCCTAACTCATGTGTCTTTGGAATGCGAGAGCAAACCAGCACCCAGAGGAAACCCACGCAGACACAGGGAGAATGTACGGACTCCTTGCAGACAGTGGCCGGAATTGAACCCAGGTCACTAGTGCTGTAATAGCATTACGCTACCTGCTATACTACCATGCCTGCTCCATTAACCCTGTCTTCTCATCAAAAAATTAATCTGATTAATGAAAAGCAATTTTTCTTTAACAAATTGAAGTTGGCTTATAAATTCAGCCTTCAACAAGTGACTATTTATCTTTTTACCCCTCATTATAGTTTCTAAAAGCTTCCCCACCACCAAGGTCAAACTAACTGGTCTGCAGGTGCAAGGTTTGCCTTGCAGCCCTTTTTGAAAAAGGGTACAACATTTGTAATCGTCTAACCCCATGACATTGTCCCACATATCTAAGGAGATCTTAAAGAATATGGTTGGCTCTGCAATGCCCTATCCAAACATATCTCTGCGATCTTCAATGCATTCCATCCAAATGGGATAATTTACTACAGAGCATTTATTTTTCTTTAAACACAAGAACATTTTTATTTTAAAAATACATTAAGTGGTTAAGGTTTGGTATGGAATGGATTGGACCCTGACCTGTGGGCCTCTCCTGTCCTTTTCTGTCCCCATCTTAAAACTAATAGAATTATGATCACTAGAGCCAAAGTGCTCCCTGACTGCCACTTCAGTTACCTGCCCTGTCTCAGTCCCTAAGGTCCAGTATTGCACCCTCCTGAATAGGACTGCCTATTTAATCAACTCACGAAACTTTCCTGGACACATTTCACAAATTCTGTCCCATCCAAGCCCTTAGCACTCTCAGTGGCCCAGTCAACACCAGGAAAATTAAAATCTTCCACTAACACAACCCTTTTACTCTTACATCTATGAGTAATTTTTCTACATATCTGCTCCTCAAGTTCCTGCTGACTACTGGGGGTTCTATAACAGCCCCACTAGAGTGACCTTTCCCTTCTTGTTTCTAAGTTCTACTGATATGTCCTCAATGGACGATTCCCCCAAGGATGTCATCTCTAAGTACTGCTGTTACTTCCTCTCTTATCAAAAAAGCAGCACTCCCTCCTTGTTTACTTATATATCTGTCATGCCTGAAGCATCTGTATCCCAGAACAATGAACTGCCAGTCCTGCCATTCTCCAAGGCACATTTCTGTTATGGCTATAAATATCCTAGTCCTCAGACTCAATCCACACTCTGAGTTCATCTGCCTTACCTGTTAAACCTTGTGTATTGAAGTAAATGCAGTTTAACTGGGTATTCTTTTCCCTGCCTTAATTGTTCCCCTGGCTATCCTGACAACTAAACATGTTCTTGCTGACTACTGCTTTATCCCATGTCTAGCTCCTGCTCAGCATCTTCCCCCCACCAATCTAATTTAAACCCTCCCATGGAGCATTTGCAAATTTCCCTGCAAGGATCTTGGTCTCTCTCTGGTTCAAGTGCAACTCATCTCTCTTGTACAGGTCATCTCTACCCAAGAAGAAATCCCAATGGTCCAAAAACTTGAATCCTTGACCCCTACACCAGCTCCACAGCCACAACTTTATCTAGCCGATCCTATTTCTGTCCTCACTAACACATGGAACCCAGCAATTGCCACCCTCAAGGGCCCACTTTTATCTTCTTCCCTAAATCCCTATACTCAATCTACTGAACTTCATCCCTTGTTCTACCTTTGTCCTTTGCACCAACATGTACAACAGCCTCTGGGTGTTCACCCTTCCCCTTGAGGATTTTCTGCAGCTGCTCAGAGACATCTGTGACCTTGGCACCCAGGAAGAAACACACCATCCTGGTGTCTCTTCTGCAGCCACAGAATCACCTGTTTGTCCCCCTCACTATCGCTCTGTCTGATCGCACTCTTTCTCTCAGAGCTGGTCACAGTACCAGAGACCTGACTACTGCTGCTAGCCCCTGAAACATTCCCCTCAACAGTAATCAAAGAGGTATACCTGTTAGTGACGGGACTGGTCACAGGGGAACCCTGCACTGTCAGCCTACTCCCCCCCACAACTTTACATGGTGATCACCCATCTACTTGGGGCCTGTACCATGGGTGCAATTACCTTAGTAAAAGTCTCATCTATGAGGCACTTAGCATCCCAGATGATCTTGGGTATATCCAGATCCAGTTCCTTGACTGGATTTGTCAGGAGCTGAACCTGGGTGCACTTCCCACAGACATAGTCATCAGAGAAACTGCAAAGTTCCCTGACTTCCCACATCTTGCAGGAGGAACATTCCACTATCCTAACTACCATCCTGCCTACACTGAATCAGGTAGTGAGGATCAACAGCAAAATTAACCCTTACCTACACCTCCCAGCCAAAACCCCAACTCCCCACTGGCTGCTCCCCTTGACCCTACCCTTTTTTTATTGGCTGCTGTTAATTAGCTAATTAGCCAATCAACTATTAATTAACAGTTAGCAAATTTGGCTCTTTTAAATTCCTGTAAAGTGAAACTTACAAGCAAGCACTGAGATCTACCTCCTTTAAACTCTCCCACTCTAAGTCTCAACTCCTGTAAAGTCAATTTGAAAAGGGTTCCCTATCTTCATAGAGTATTTTCCAGCTGCTTTCAGTAAACAGTAGTTTGGTTACATATCAACAGCACATGACACATTAGTTTCATCTGCACCTTGTTGGTATTGATGATTTGCTTCAGCAGGATATTATGCATTAATCCAGAGTCAAACTGAAATATCCCTGGTTTCTTTTGCACTAGTGCATTGGCACACAGAAACACTCTCTCCCTGTGTAATTGACCATATTTGGCACCAGGTACATTGTGTACAACAGTTACTCCAAATTTGACTTTTCATCGACTCTAGTAACTTTCAAAGTTCACTTTATTGTGACATCTCTGTAGAAATGTTTTTCCAACCCCATCAGGCACATTGTTTCCCATACATAGGGCATTTTCTTCTCAGCCTTACAGTCCACAGTACTTGCACCAATTAAGATTCCTTGGCTGCACTTTCACTTTTCTGCAGCTTTGCATGTCTGGGGGCACTTACTCTGTCCTAAGCTGTAATGATTCACTGAAGCGGGATCCCTAGAACCACATACAGTCCAATCCTTGATGAGCTAGTCCTTCAAATATGGAAAATTTCAATTATTTGCTAAAGATCTTAACTATATTAAGAAAACATCAAAGGATCCACCCAAGTCCTGGTTGTGTGTAAAAAGATCAATACCAGTCAGCAGTTTTGGTCCCAGGCAGCTTCCAATATGCTTGTAATTAATCTAATGACTTCTTTATCTTGTTAACGGGCCCTATCATACAGTACAAAATGTCAGCCTTTGTGACCAATGAAATGCAATAACATCTCGATTTTCAGTTTGTCTTATTTATTCCCATTGTCAGCTCAATGAAGAGTGCAGACTCCACCGTTTCCATTCTTTAGACAGGTTACTAGCCTGGAAATTTAGCAGACTGATTGACTATTTATTCCATTGTGTACTGTTCTGATTGAATCACACAACTTATTGCCTTTCAGTGCATGCAGGCTCATTTGGGAGGGATCATGCTTGGCATTTTGTATTCTGATTCAGGCATAGCATGTAGATTTCATAGTTTCATTAACCACCGTTCCTGGCACCACACTTGTGTCTCAGTCACTCTTTGGGATCATGTAGAATAGCTGGTAATTTCAACTAACAAACAAAGGTACATTATCTATCAAAGAGCTTACATTATGCAAAGTAATGATTCTTCATTGGCTTACTTCTCAGAGACTGACAGAATACAATGTACCAACAACACAAAGAGCGATTCTTTACATGCTACAATTCTTGAAGTATTGCAAATGGGTATTAAAAACATTACAACTTCTAAAAAGTTCAATATTTTCCAATATTTGTAAAGGATTTACAACCTTTTAGCCGAATTGCACTGACAGTGGCTGATTGTACTTGACAGGACTTCCCATGGAGTCTGTTAGCAGTGGCTCATGCTGATATTCCCCAGGATTATGTTGGGGAAATACCTTTCAGGTGGACATGTGAGGTTTGTAAACACAGATTTAGGAGGCAATGGGGAAGATAGTTTACCTGTTAACTCATCTGTTTTTCTGTTAAAAAAAAGGTTGCCCTCTTTTTATTTGTTCTAATTGCTTAATTGCAGTTCTTGTTGCCCAGCTATTAGAATAATATCATTCAGCTGGAGAGGGTGTGGAAAAATCTTATAAGGATGTTGCTGGGACTGGAGGGCTTGAGTTATAAGAAGAGAGTGGATAGCTGGGACTGTTTTCCCTGGAGTGAAGGGATGACCTCACAGAGGTTCATAAAATTATGAGGGGTATAGATAAGGTGAGTGCTCACAGGGTAGAGGAGCCTAAGATTAGAGGGGAGAGATTTAAAAGAGACCTGAGGGGCAACTTTTTCACACGGTGGGTGTATGGAACAAGCTGCCAGAGAAAGCTGTAGAGGTGGGTACAATTACAACTTTAATAAGACATTTAGACAGGTATATGGATAGGAAAGGTTTAGAGGGAAATAGTCCAAACACAGGCAAATGGGACTAGCTCAGTTCAACAACTTGGTTGGTATGGATGAGTTGGGCCAAAGGACTTGTTCTGTGCTGTAGAATTCTATGAATCTACTTCAGTTTTAATAGTGTTAAAATGTCTGAGTTATTTAAAAATAGCTAAAATCAGCTACAGCTTCAATGGCTTTACCCACCCCTTTGTTAGGTGTTGACCAGGGTGAGAGATCTCCACTCTTTACTGTCCATGGCCCAATATACATTCACAGCACAATGTTGGACCCTGTTGCCACAGAGGGAAAAGCCCTCTGCATCCAGCCAGGCTGAGTGCAGGTATACAAACCCTACAGACAAATAAACATTTAAAAGTAAAGGTGTTCTTGTGAGACAGGTGACAAGTCACATGACCACTTTTACTAAAGCCCTGGGAAAGTAGTATTGGGCTTTTCCTTAAACTCTTGGAATCCTTGTGGTGATGCCACTCTTACAATAGTGCTGTACAAGAAATTATGATAGTAATGCAACAAAGAACAAAAATAGACATGTCAGTATATTGAATATGTTTCAGATACAGAGTGCCAGTGATGGAGTGGCTGGGACATTAGCAACTAAAGGGATCTGACCTGCATGATATTAGGATTTTGAAATGTTATAGCTGTAGCTATACAGGTAAGTGTTGCATTTTCTATCACATTCTACCACATTTCTGTTTTATCCTTAGAGGAATGTTAGGCTCTGTGATGTCAGGAGAACAGCCACACATCACAGAATACATAGCCTCGACACAGTGCTTGTAGCCAATGTAAATACAGTAGGTCTAATTCAGCTTCTTATCAACGGAAACCCCAAAGATGCCAGTGGTTGGGGGGTTTGAGTTTTTTCCATCATTGACAATTCCCTAGTAGTTTACTCAATAAAAATGAAGTAACTATGCTTTATTTCCTTCTAATTAATCAAGCCATTTGATACCAATTAAAATATGTGAATGTTGATAACTTAAGATAGCATTTATTTACAAACCTTATTCAGCTTTCAAAAGAAAGATTCTTACTGTTTTCCTTTTATTTCCCCAGATATAAAGCCACAGAAAAGTCATTAGTTCTTCTTGGATGCCTGGTTAAGATGATTTCCATCTCAATATCCTGAGTTATTTATCTTATTTTGAAGCGAGGACACATCATTCCCTGATTCTGACTTAAAGCAGCTACAAAGCAATGTGATTCAATTCTGAGTAATTTAAATCCCTGGTTTCTTCCGCCTGAAGAATCAATGCACAGTCACTGGACTGACAATCTGATATCACCAGGTAGTTGAATAGGACTGGGATCGAATCAAATCTAAATTCTGAAAGATTGCAAACTATCTGAGATCAATTTGATCTGACCTGAATCTGATATCTCATCATAGAGAACTCCAGCCTCAGTAATGAAAATCAGGTTATGGTGTATAAATTTTGAGCCTCAATGTTTTGTGGGATGATGTAGCCACTGTATAAAGCATTTTGTTTTGTTTCTTAATCATTTATGATGATTTAATCACCACGTTTTAAGCAAAAATATAGGTGAAACAGTCAATTACATAAAGATTTTATGCATTACATGTTTGAAAATTGAATTTTCCCAGAGTGAAATATGTTAATGGCTGTTTCTAGCTTGTTTTGCATTGTTCCAAAAATTCAATTGGGTACTTCCTGCAGTGATTCAGCCTTGCATATGTGACATGAATTCTGCATTAGGCTTGCATGGGATGACATTGTTTCCTATGCATTTGTTTATAGAGCATATCTGGTCAATCCCAGTTTAAATTCCCCAATGTTGGGACCATCTGGCACAATTGGTTTTGAATACTAGAGCGTTAGCTTGGAGACACTCGAAGGAAGTCACATACTTTGCTCCTTCAGGGAACCCTTCCCAACATATGTCACTTACATCTCCTTTCCCTCATCAATCTTGCTCTCCACCCTCTAAGGCCCACTCCTAGACAGCTACAACTCTCCAATCCCTGGATGCTCCAGATTTCTAATCTCGCTGAAACCTTCAGTTTTCAAGTGCTCTCTTCTTCCAATGTCCCAGGCCTTTGACACTCTGATTTCCCAACCTCTGCTCCAAGACTCTAATACAAGGATCAGATCTGAAACCACTTTCCTTTCTATTCATCCAATATTCCAGGTCCTGATCCTTTAGTCTACACTTCCTTCTCTCATCCACCCACCCTCATCCCTTGAAGCACCTAGACCCAGTCTTGATCCCAGGCAGCACAGTCATATAACATGGAAAAAGGCCTTTGGCCCAGTGAGTCTGCACCAACCAACAAACACTCATTTATACTAATTCCACTTTATTGTCCTCATATTCCCATCAATTTTTCCCATATTCTCCCACTCACCTGGGGCAATTTACAGTGGCCAATTACCTACCAACCTGCATTTCTTTGGCATGCTGGAGGAAATAGGAGTGCATTGAGGAAACCCATGGCATCGCAATAAGAATGTGTAAACTCCACACCCACTGGAGGTCAGGATTGAACCAAGGACACTAGAGCTGTGAATCAGCAACTCTACTTGTTACACCAGTAAAAGACCAATACCCTCTCAGTAACACCAGTTGAATTCACTAGAATGTCCTGGTTGAAAATCTATTCACAGTTTCTCATCATTACATTTTTATTGTAAACTTAGTGTTGCTGATCCACAATCCATTATTATTTCTACTGCTGTTCCATTGTGGGTGACTTCACCTCTGCTCCTACATTAACATAAAATAGAGAGGTTCTTCCTTCTTATAAGGGTCAAGAAACTTCAATCTCCTTTTCATTTTCTTTTGGAATAAGCAGTCGACTTGGAACTCTACTGAATTCCATTCTCTTCCTCTTCAGTCTTTTTATTAGTTTTCAAATTAGTACAAATTAATATATAACATTAATAATTATACATATGGTGCAAAGAGATCAGGATAACAATCATAAGTTAATATATATAATCAAAGAATAAAAAAAGTAATCTAGACCTCCTGCTCTCTTATTAAGTGAACATAATACAAAAGGAAAATTGAAAAGAGATTTAATTATATGAAAAAAGATCACCAAAATCAAAAAAAATTAATAATAAACCAAAAGAAACCAAAAACTTCAAAAACAAACTGGACTGATATTTCTTCAATTAAAAAAATCATTATGTTGTTAACTCTGCTCCTCTATATTCAAAGGTTATTGAAATAGCCAACAAAATAAATATATTGATACTAGTGTGAGATTGAGAGAGAGAGAAAAAAAGTCTATCATCAGCCCATGGTGTTCTGCACAATGGAATCAGACTTGCACACGTCGTATACACAAAGGCTTTTATTTTGCCAGGTCTACCAATGCAATGTTAGTGTGGAAGATTGGATAGGTAACTGAATTCAAGCACTACTATGGCAGTTGGAAAATTCAATTCAAGTAATTAAATAAAATCTGGAATTAAAACAAAAACTTGGATCAGTATGTGTAACGATAAAGATATCAAATTGCTATAAGAACCCTTCTCGTTCACTATCAAGGCATGATAGTGAACCCTACCCAGTTCGATTGATTTGTGACCCTCTATCAATGTAGTTGGCTCTTACCTGTCCCTCCAATTCAGGGGCAATTATGGATGGATGATAAATGCTACCAGTACCAGCAACATGTCTTTCCCATGAATATATAAATAAAGCAAAGAGATTGCAGGTCACAGGCCACAGTGTTGGATGAGGGCAGGGTTGAGGTGGTTCTGAGAGGGAGGATGGCAGCTTCAGTTGGGTGGGGGAGATTGGAAGCTTGAGGGTTGGGTGATGATTTCAGAAGCTGCTGCAACTGGCCAGGAAGGTGGACCAGAGTCGTGATCAATTGTTGGGAGATGTTAAATGGATTGTGGACATCACACAGTCGGTGTCCTGTGGTAGGGGCCAAAAAGGGAGATGTATAGTGTAGAGTTGGAATGGGTTGTGGTTGGATTAACAAATAATAAAACAAATCAGAACCCATCTATTGGAGGATTGAAGTGCAGAGCTCCATGGTCTTGGAGTTGGTTTCAAAATTGTGCTGAGGCAGGATTCAGTGTATCGTGAAAGATATTTGGCAACACTCTTTTGTGTCTATCTGCTTCATGTATAGGTGTCCTGAAAGCAAGGAGCCGATTGCCATGACATTATTAAAAATGTATTTGGTACTGAAAGAATTTAGCTGTAATAAAATGTTACCCATGCAAAAGTCCTTCCATTGCTGTTAACTTTCAATCTCCACAGGTTGACAATAAAGGGCACACAGAAGTAGTGCTGGACCAGCTGTTAAAAAAATGCACTTGGGTGTTACTGTTTTCTAATTAGCACTACATTTTAACAAATTTGCTTCTAATTAACATTTGCCAACATTCTCCTCACTCTCCCACAAGAGATTAATTAATGATAAGCACTTGCACCATTGATTCCTTTAGGACCAGCTTGAGATGGTATTTTTCATTTAAATGGCAGGTGCTTGAAAAGTCCACAAAAGGTCAAGCAAATTAAAATGAAACAGCTTAGTACACAGATTATTAAAAAAAATCTACATGCTTTCCGCTGAAGTAAGAACTAACACTTTTAACAAAGAATTTAACAAAAAAAAACAGTTTTACTTCATCATAGAAGGTTACAGGCCAAGCATTATGCATGTTGTTACAAGGCAATTATTAAATCTTTCCTTCTAACTACAACACATGGTACATCAATGATCAAAAAGGTCATTTGCTTGAACAATTAATTCTATAAATATAACTTAGTATTAGTGTTTCAACTGATGGAGGCAGGCTGTGACATTGTCAAAGAAATCAAGTATAATGAGAAAATTATTACTGACAAATAAATTCTACTCACAATGATTCATAAAATTTATTATCTCTATGTCGCTTACAAGCTCATTGACCTTGAATGAACAGAAAACTGCATCATTGTATTAATTAGCCACCAAAATAGTTATGTGCTGTAGGTGTGTGTGAAAGCTTAGGCTTCCAGGGTTTCTTTTATTCCCACAAAGGATTAAATAATGTCTATCAGGGCAATCCCCTGTGAAATAATATCAAAGCAGCTTTACCACTTTTAGAAATTTGGGGATTAAATCAAGCACCAAATGCCGTCTGTTTGCATGCACCAATGCTGCTCTTTACATGTCCAGCCAGTCGCAGCTGTGGAGCAATGCCTCTGCCGACTCTGGTTCATTGGGGAGGCTATTACAGGGAAACTTCACAGATATCAACTGCAAAATATTGCCTGTGATGTTTTGTGGCTGATTGTATAGCTTTTTGGCGGAGAGTGGAAAGGGGGATCAAAACTGACAAGAGTAACATAACATTACTCCTGAAGGTGAACCTCTGACTTTATGCTCACTATTCCTTTGATCCTGTGCCAGCCATTGATATCTCTTGTGAGCAAGTTAAAAGGAGTCAATGACTTCTAATTTCTTGGCCTTTTTCCAATTTGGTCTGTTCCCTTTTTATTCTGTCATTTCATCTTCCAGGCACTATTTTAAAACTTTTATAAGATTAAGGAGCGCTTGCAACTGCATATGCCTAACCTGGACATCAATAGGCAGCTAAATTGTGTGGAAGGTTTCTTGAATTGAAAAATGTTTAATATTTCAATGATAATCTTGTATTTGAAGATAAAGTGTGTGTCTTTACTTATAAGACACTTGCAGCTTTTACTTTTGTCATGCTGTGGCATAGCTAGGAAGGATTGTAAAGTGTTGAAGGATTGGAAAGAGTTAAAATCAGCCTTTTCCAGTATAGACTGAAATTTTTGTATTGTGCACAACCCAGAAAAAAAACTAAGTACAATGTAAAGCTATCTGTCAATTAGCATCAGCCACTAACTAATGTTATAGCTCAGGAGTACTTGGGGTACAGCAGCAGTAAAATAGTAACAGCTCTTGAGGAAGTACCGTGATATCCAGGCGTGGCCTTGTTGGCACAGAAATAGACCCTATGTCTTGCCTTTGTGTTGTCTTATGGTCTGCTATTATTATGCATTTAGATTGATGTTCTTTGGAGATCATTTACAGCTTTCTCGCTGCCAGTTGTATCTTAGCAAGCTTGTTGCATTGGTCTTTACTGGAGAAGGTTGCCTTTAATTCCAAGGAGGAAATTTTTCCTTTCTGATGTCTTGAGCAGAATGAATGCTATTGAAACGTTAATAAATGAGTCTCCATTTTTGGGAACTTTGTGGACCAATTACTTCCTCTTCGATTCTAGAAGGAAATACATCATTAAAATTGCCTAGAGCTTTTAAAATCAACCTCAACTATTAATATTTTATTAACCCCCACCATTCCATGGGAATGATTCCATGGTTATCATGGGAGACTTCAACTTCCCAAATATTGATTGGCACCTGCTTAGTACCAAAGGTTTAGATGGTGCAGAGTTTATTAAATGTGTCCAAGACGGCTTCCTGTCACAGTATCTTGACAGGCCGATGAGAGGGAATGCCATATTAGATCTACTATTAGGTAATGAACCAGGTCAGGTGACAGATCTCTCGGTGCGTGAGCATTTGGGGGACAGTGATAACTGCTCCCTAACCTTTAGCATTGTCATGGACAAGGATAGGAGCAAGGAGGACAAGAAAATATTTAATTGGGGAAGGGCAAATTATGGGGCTATAA
>JARFYF010000017.1:16397128-16410034 GCA_030265395.1 Rhina ancylostomus | reverse complement strand
ACTACGTTACCGTGCCACCCCTCTTTTGTTCTGAATTTCAAACGGGTATGAGATCACAGTTCAAAAGGGTCCCTAAGTTGATGCCCTCATTAAGAGAAGCCCCAAGGGAAGAATGGAGGAACATACACTGGTGAACGAATGTCGGAGTTAGTTCACTAGTCTCCTAGCATTGCTACCCAAGGTGTCAATTGTTAAGAATATCACTCAATGGGTCCTATGTTCCTGCTTTAAACTAACACTATGGGTGTACTCTTCCTACAGCCCAACCTTTCCTCCTCCGAGTCCAGTGTGCCAAGTTGATTCCATAGCAAATGAAGCTAGAAAGATGTAGAAGAAAATGATGGGAGACAGGTGCAATTTTCCAGAAAATGCTGACTTGCTGAGGAATAAAAGGGGAGGAAAAGAAGGTGAAAGGAAATAAGAGAAGTAAGGAAACTGAGTGAAGTAAAAGTCAACGGGGAAGAAAGTCAAGGTGGGAGTGTGGGTGGGGCAGGACCAGGAGCAGAGTGGAAGAACATGTTGAGAGTAGATAAGGAAAAAGGGATTGGAGGTCCCTGTTGAAGGTGAGGAAACTGTAAAACCAAGCTGGGAGAAGTTAATCTGTTGTAGGACTGAGGATTAGTGACAGCCAGAGGGCTGGACAGTTTGTTTTAATCCTTCCATCATTAGCAGAGATAACATGTATGGTCAATCCCCAATTCCCTTGACTCTGACATTCAGTAACATTTATATAGTATTAGAAATGAAGTGTTTAAAAAACTAATTGCTATATTAAAAATTTGCTAACAAAATTATAATTATGAACATAAAATAAACAAAATAATTTACAAAAGGAACTTATCTTCCCCTTTGCTTTCTGCTTTGCAGCCTTGTCATGGATCCTGTGCTGGGTCTGAACTGGCATAGGATCCAATTTAAATGTGGGGAAATATCAGTAAGACTTCACGCTACCATTAGACCCCACAGGGAGTCCAACAGTGGAGCATCTTGTTAGATATGGCACCCAAGGCTGCCAAGTAGATTACAGACTCACTAAGCATGCACAGCAGTCTTGGACACTAATATGTACTAGCAAAATCCAAGCTACTGGATGGATAAACAAATGGCCGACCGAAGAGGTAGACAGTAAACAGTGTACTATTGGAGGAAAAACAGAGAGAAGGAGAGACACTTCAGGAAGGAATTACAGATCTTAGAGCCATATGGGTAGGGGTGGCTGCCAACAGTGGAACAATTGAAATGTAGGCTATGCAACAGGCCTGAATTGGAGGAATGCAGATGTCTCAGAGAGTATTAGAGCTGTAGAGGAAGCATAAGGGTGAAAGGTACCAGTGTTGTTCAGCAATTAGTGAACAGGTGAGGTATGAGTTAGGATAAGGGAGCAGTTTTGAATGAATTTGAGTTTATGTCATGTGGACTATGGAGGGTAAACCATCAAAAATTCAAAATATTTTTTTTAATTTAAAATTTTTTTAAAAAATTTAAATTTTATTTACAGCATGGTAACAGGCCCTTCCGGCCCAATGAGTCTGCGCCATTATTAAAAATAACAAAGCTTTGAAGTAATAAAAGCTTGAATGATGACTTTGCAGTAAATGAGCTGAGGTCCATGTGGAGACAGGTCATATTCGAGTTGGAAATACCATTTCCAGTGATTAAATCAATATGAGCTTTGGAAAACATTTTTGGTCAAATACAATACCATAATTGCAAAATATCTGAGTCTGTCCCAAAATTTCAAAGGAAAAAGATACAGATGATTTCTAAGGAATGCCAAGCTTGAATTGGTGACAATGATGCTCTCAATACTAAATAAAATGTGGTATTTTACACTATGTGCCAAGTATTGAAAATATTACTTATAAAGTGTGTACATAATACATTGTGATTAATTCAGCAAACAGTTAAAACCAAAATAGAATATAAAATGTTAGGTTATTTTTGAAAATTAGTATCCTGAAATCACCACCACAGCAGTGTGAAGACAGGCAGTGCTTAACGTGGGAAATTCCAGTATAATTTTTATTCCCTGCAGGTAGCAAGTTTTGTGGCCTGCAGTCTCTACTCCATATGCTATTTGGTGGTCCAGTTCTCCTGGCCAAACGTTTGGGAAAGAAACATGAGGTTGACAGGAAAAGTAATGAACCAAGTGAAAATGGAAAGAAAGACACAGAAACAGCATTGTGATTTAAGCAGAGAGGGCCCCAGAGTAAAGTCAGCTACAGAGGAATAAGCAGCTGGGAAAATTGTAACTGCAAGAACCCACAAGAGGTACAAAAAACAAATTGCAAACATGACACTAAAAGCAAGGCAGCTGAAAAATGTTTACTGGTTGGGCTCTGCAGCACAGAAGAAGCACAATTGATATTAAAAAGAGTAGAACCTACGGCAAGATTGCAGCATTCATATTAAATGTGATGTTCAGAACATGAACAAAAACACAGCTTTATTTTTGGATTATCACAGGACTGAGGCAAAGTTTATGTTTTCTAACCTTCAGCATCCATGAATCTCATTCATTTATTAAATAGGAATCAAAGGATCTTTAACTGCCAAAGGGCAAAAAAATTCTTTAAGTTTACAGTAAGACTAGACACATCATCATATCTCTGCTTACAAAGAATGCTCTTCCTCCCTCACTAATTATTCCACAAAGACCATCAGGGACAGTCAAATATATCGTCACTTGACCACCATCCATTGTGCAGCTGGTCACTGTTTCTCACTGCACTGTTGAACACAATTGTGTCATTATTTGTTAATGTGGATGCAAATGAGAGAATCTGTAAAATGACTGCATATGTGCACAATTGAACAATGGGCCAGATTATGATGATCCTGAGCCAAGTCTTGCAGTTGTCACCCATCCTAGTCCTGCATCAGGCTCAATTTTTGCAGCCATGTAGCTCCCACTACCTATTCCCTTCCATGAGGAGTTGCAGACTGCCCTGGTGACTTTCTGGCAGCTCTGATGACCAGAGATGTTTGCAAAGAGTTGAAAAATAAGGAAAAAAATTAAACAACTTTTTAAAAATTAAGTGAGAAATTTATTTAAAAACATGAATCTGCTATTATGAATTAAAAAAGAAAAGAGTATATACATTGAAAAAAAGAAATATAATCAAAATCTTACTTAAAAGGCCAGTGACCTCATTCAAAGGAAGGGGGTCACACTGGAAGCATCAGCTTAACCAGAGATGATGCTGAGGGTCAAATACACAGTGTATCCAGACCTTCAGTTCAATGCCTTGAAGAATGCCCCTAGACTTAATGGTGTGTTCTGGAGCAGAGCTAAAGGTCAGATGCATCGAGTACAATCTCCTCCCTCCATTGCCTGAGTGTCTATCTGTAGGGTGTCCTGAGTAAGTAGAGGAGAATTCCCCTTCCTTCCACCTTATCAGCCAGGCCTACAGAAACAAGGTTTCCACATCAGTCCACCTCTGGAAGCTTCCAGTGGGCTTGAAAAATATTTCCTATGATGTCAACCACCGGTTGCAAGCAGATTGCTTTAAGAGATGCAGCAGTGGCTTCCTTTGGAGTCAAACAGTTGAACTTATGCTGACCACTCACTAAACTGTTCTTGTGGATTGTTGCTAATGGCAGAAAGAGCATAGTTGGTGCTGACTGGTCACAAAAATCACGATAATGAGTTTGCAAGATGAATTTTAAGTGTGTCTGTATCTGGTGAGATGCAACAATCTGCTGAGGGAACTCAGCAGGTCGAGCAGCATCTGTGGGAGGAAAGGAATTGTCGATGTTTCGAGTCGAAACCCTGTATCAGGATTCAGGTGAGATGCATTTAGGTTAATCACATATGACAACATTAGTCCATGTTTTCCAGCACTGTCCAATTATGCTCCTAGTATGTTCAAAGAGAAGAACACTTAAAATTCACATTGCATCAAGATAACATCTGTTGCAGCACAGACTTAGCCTCTGGCAGACATCACAGTAAAATGCTCTGGCTCGCGTTCATAGAAAATATTCAATTAATTTCTGAAAATGGTTTTAATTTTGGGGGGTCTTGATACATTTCAAGATATTTGCAAATACATGCACTGAGATCTTTGAAATACAATTCTCAGCTACTTCACCATTAGCATTTCAGTATTAACAGTTTTGAGATGCCATTTTCATGACACTGGCCTTAGTAAATTGTACAATGCCCAATTCAATCATAAATATAACAAAATGATTGGCTTTTTATTAGTCTAAAGCCTGGGTACAGTGGCTCAGTGAATACAGCCTGGAATCTATATAATAAGGTAACACCAATGTCAGAAACAGCATAAAAGGCAAGAATTCCATTGGGATAGTTTAGATACACACCAATCTGTTCATATTTCTCTGATTTTGTTTTAACTTCTACATTATTATGCCACGCTGAGCAATGACTGTTAAATAGTTGTATACCCCATGAGTGGTTATTCCTCCCAATAAAGCATGAGCTGTCTGATCCTTTTCTTTTTATACCTTTATATGTCACACCTACACAGCAGCCTTCACTGATTTCAACTTCCCAGTAATGAACACCTTTGTCCAAGTTTTCTGCACACAGCAGCTGCCAACAACAGTCAAACCGTTCGGTGTGATCAACACAGTAAATCTCATCTGGCCAGATGTTTGTCACTTTGTGGTTCCCTTTCGTCAGAGAGAGGCACTTGTGTGCTGTCTTTGAGTCAAATGTCAGTCGCCGGGAGAACATCTGAAGTTCAGTGCTGTTCTGTGGTTCTAAAAACTTTGGCCAATACTGCCTCAGGCCCGCCACTTCAGTGCTTAGGTTTTCCACAAGTTGATTGCATTTACTCACCAACTGCTCCTTCAGGTTAATCACAACCTGGTCTAAACCCAGAAAACTAATGTCCACTTCACAGTTCTCCTGGGATGAGAACTCCTCACATTTATTGCTTAAAGTTTTGGATTCTTGTAGAAATTTAATATTATCAACAATTTTAGAAAGCTCTTCCATCACAAGTTTCTCTTTCCCCAGCTCAATGTACTTCTGTTCTTTTTTGGCAATAGCTTCTTCAGTCTTGGACAGTGCTACTTGCTCTTCCTTCTCTATGAATTCAACCACCTTCAATTTTGCTTCCTCGATATCTTGAACCAATCCATTGAACTTGGCAGTGATGTATTCTTGCAACGTCATTGCAGAACCTCTGATTGAATTGGTTTGCTTTCTTAGGTCTTTGATCTCAATTTCAGTCACTTTTGCATTTTCTTCTAATGACTTGCCTTTATTGACAAGTTTTGTCTGCTGCTCCTCTCTCTCCTCCTCTATAGTCACAATTGTGTGGTTCCCATGCTCTTGGACTATACATATGCAACAGATGAAAGTTTCATCTGTTCTGCAGAACAGATCCAATGGCCTTTTGTGCATCTTGCAATTACCATCGTCTATAGTTTTGACTGGATTGACCAGCTTGTGAAGCTTCAGTGCTGCATTCTTGTAATGGGTCCGGATGTGGGTTTCACAGAATGATGCCATGCAATCCAAACAGGACTTGGTGGCTTTTACCTCTTTGCCAGTACAAAAATCACAAGCTGCATCATTTGGACCAAAGCATGATTCTTCAGGAGTTATCTGCACAGTTTTGGGAACCTTTTTCATGATTTTACAGAGAACACTGTTCTCACAAAGCTGAGTCTTTTGAGAGGAGCCCCCACGGCATTTTGGGCAGCTGTATGCCTTCACATCCACTTCTTTATCCCAGTAACTTGCTCTGCATTTCATGCAGATATTATGGCCACAGGCAATTGTAACAGGATCTGTGAACAACTTCAAACAGATGGCACAGACAAGTTCATCCTCAAAATGAAGTTGATACGATGTAGCCATAGTGAAGACAAAAGAATCGTCCTTAAAGCGAAAGTAAAATGTGACTTCCTGGTTGATTCAGCTTTGTACTGTGCTGTCTGAACAGGAAACAAACAAGTAAGGGAACAGCACCACCTATATTTCATTCATTAATAACCTTCTTCTGTCTCAATAAATTGTAGGCATGTCTTTATAATTCACTAATTTTCTCAGTCTTGTTGCACGGATGCTTGTACAAGATTGATTCTACATTTAGCGTCTCAGATCGCAACAGTTTTGCCTCTGTCTTAGTAGGTAGGGAGTTCAAGCCCCACTCAGGAACTTAATAGTTCAGGCTGCTATTCAGTACAGTACTTTTCATAAGTGCTGTGTGTAAGACGGCATGCAAACAAAGTTTTTCGTTGTATCGCTGTACACATGACAACAGTAAACCAATACCAATGCAATATCACACTGTGGCCACGTGGGAATGAAATTTTTCACTTTTTCTCCCAGTGTACTGATCAATATTCACCCCATCGCCTACACTATCAAAATACATTGACTGCAAATTTCTTCAGAGGTGCTCCAGCTCTGACACTAAAACTTACAGACCAAAACCAAGTAGGGTAATCAGGGAGGGGTTACTTGTGATAAATTGGCCACCATACAACAGGAGTGGTTCTAAGATCTGACCATTATTTGATTATTCAGCATGTCTTCTGGCCATGGTGCCCAGCTGGTTGTAATGTTCACATACAAAACAAGAGTCCTTACACTTGAAATAATAAATCACAGGAAAGACAACATTTAAATATAATTTCAAACTGGTTCATTCTCCATTTTGTGCCATTGAAATAATTATGCAGTGCTTTAGCTGGATTACCATATAGAACTTCTTTCTTACTCTCTGGCTTACTTGTTTAATCACTTGTCAAAACACATGTCAAAGTGGAGCCAGGTAGAAGACTTGTGCCAGGTTGCCCAAGTGTCAGTAAGCTTGGAATTTTTCTGCATGTTCCTTGTGCAAAGATTCGATTGTTTGGAAAGTGGTTATTGCCTGTTTTCTCCAGTAGCACAAGCAAAGGGTAAGTAGCTTCTGGTCATAGAGTCATACAGCATGGAAACACACCCTTCAGTCCACTGAGTCCATGCTGACCATCAAGCACCCATGTATTTTAATCTTATTCTAATCCTATATATTGTTTCCATATTCCCATCAACTCCCACCCAGATTTTACCATTGGCCTACACATTAGGGGTAATTTATAGTAGCGAGTTAACCTACCAACCCATACCTTTGGGATGTGGAAGGAAAGTAGAGGACCCAGAGGAAACCTAGTCACTGGAAGAAAGCTTCTGTGCTGGAGTTGTAAGGAAGCACTCTACTAGCTGTGTCACTGTGCCACCCAAACTTGCACTAACTTTGGTCATGCCTGCCACTGTGAAACCTACTTCCACTGGAAGTCATTGTATGGTTTCAGGAGCACTGTTGAGAATGTAGCAGAGCACACCATTTGTAGTGGACACACCATTTCACTATCATAGAGCTTGGCATCCTAGCTGAAGAGGACAACAGCTGGAGAGAGGTCATTTTTACCCAAGGAATCAGCAAGGATCATGAAAGGACAGTGAGAGGAACTGGCCAGGGAAGTGAATGCCCAAAGCATGCCATAAGGGTCTTTTCCCCACTAGAAGATGTCCAATATCTGGTTAATGCTAATGAATAGAGCAATAAATTCCATCTCCCAAAAACTGCAGTGCTATACCCACACATTTAGTGCTATTCCATTATCATTACACTTTACATACTCTTCTACTTATTCCAGCGTGGCAGGCATTACATTCACAAACATTGTTTCCTCTGTCATGCAGGGAAAGGTGGCACGTAATAATAGATCACCCCCCCCCCCATCCCCAACACACACTGTGAGTGCACCCTTTTTTCATTTCAGAGAGTCAGTAAGTGCCAAGCTTTCAACTGCTGGCTCTGGATTCTACTGTTGGCTGGGATGAGAGGCTATCACATAACTCCAGCAATTTGTCTTCTATCAATTTACGTCACCACAAGATACTGTGCCCAGGGGAGTGAAATGGCTGCATGCAGTATGAATCTTTTAGAACAACAGCACTTAAGCTTCCACTGCTGCCACTCTGTAGTACCTGCAAAGGTACTACAGAGTGACAGCCAGATAAGCCAGATTGCTGCCACTCATAGTGGGATGGAAGTCTGAAACTGGGCTTGCTGGGGCCAGAGCTGCTCACACTCACCCTTCACAGCCACTGGCAACCTCTTCCATTCTAAAGGACCATTGCCTACTATCAGTGGGGAGCACATCATCGAAGTAATAGGACTGAAAAAAGCCCACAAAGTATAGGCACAGGAAGATTGCACAAGGCTGATTAGTCAACAACTACATTTAGTTTGGTCTTGGTTAGATATATAAAAATACTGATTTTATTTGGTTTTGGAATTGCACTCATGCAGGTAAGTGAAAAAGCATTATTTGGTGCCTCTGGTCATGCGAGAATTACTCTCACAGTCCTGCCATAGTGGAGCAGGTGAATGTTGTGCCACTTGCTATCTCTGACATGTTCCTCCAGTCACTCTGAGTGTTTTTTATTGGGTCATTTTCTGATCCATGGGGAATGGACAATGGGAATACATTTTATTGTCAAGAAAAAAAATGAGGAAACTGCTACCTGATGCAGAAGCAATATAACATGGAACAATGTGAAGCCATCCACTTTGGTGCACAAAACAGAAAGGCAGAGTATTTTTTCAGATAGTATGATAGATGGGGTAAAGCTTTGGCATCCTTACCTAAAAGTGGATATTCTTGCCATTGAGGGGGTCCCATGAGTATTCACTGGGTTGGTTCGGGGATGGCAGGTTTGTCATATGAGGAAATATTGAGTAGATTAGACCAGTATTTTCCAAAGTTTAAAAGATTAAGATCATTGAGACTTACAAAATTATTGCAGGGCTCTGCAGGCTGGATGTGGGGAGCATGTTTCCTTTGGCTAAGGAATCTACAATCAGAGGCTCACAGTATCAAATAAGGGTAGAACATTCAGGACTGAGATGAAGTGAAGTTTCTTTACTCTGCAAGTGGTGAATCTTAAGAATGTTATATCCAAGGTGGCAGTGAAAGCTCATTGATCACTGAAGTTGATGGATTTCTCAATATTATGGGAAAGAGATATGGGGATAGTGCTAGATGAATGGCAGGACAGGCTCAAAGAGCCAAATGACCAACTCCTGTTCCTATTTAGTGTGTTTTTATAGTTAGTGTCAAGCACCACTGTGCCTCACTGATAATGTGTCATCATTTCAAGTTCAAGCAGTGGCAAAGTCTGACAGCTTTCAAGCACAATCTGCCTCTTTATTTACATTCTGAGCTTTCCCTGTGAGATGTGTTAATTGCTCAAACGTTAATCAATCTCACAGGACCATGTCAGGCATGAAAGACCAAGCAAGTCCTAAGCCTGCACTATTTAAAGGGATCTTTAAATACCCACAGACTTGCTGTGAGGCAGTTGGAGCCGAGTGCTAAATATGGCTGAAGACAATTGGTGGAATTCTTGAAGCAACTTTGTGTTATTCATCAACTGCTAATTGTATATATGGGCATCAATTTCACAGGAGAGACAATAATTACAGCATGCATTTCACAAAGATTAATAACACTCAAACTACTTCTTGCATGCACACATAAATACTGTACAATCAAGAATCACACTAGTGAATGCTAAGTTTTATATATTGCAATTCAATCCCATTGTGCTTTAAAAATATTATCTTTATGATTGAATTTTTGGGCCTCTATCTCTGAAGTTAAACAAATAAACTTACTGTACATACATTGAAGAATTCTAAAGGGAGAGACCAGAAAAATAAGAGACTGGTCCTAATTCCAAGAACAGTGGAGAAATCACGCAAAACCTGTGAAGATTTTCCCTCATTTTTAGAATTTTTCTAAGGGCAGAACATGTTTTAAATCAAATGGAGCTGGTGGAGTCACCACATGTGTCAATGAACATTCATTCCTAAATATTAGTAATTTAGATAACATTTGTGAAAATATGCTTTTAATTGGTAAATGTTTATTTTTCACCTCTTTCCTGATTGTGTTTTATTATTTAGTTTTTCTTCAAAGATTGTAGTATAAGTAGATGAGATTCCTCTATTACCTACAGTTACTACCCACATTACTTAATGAAAAGAAAGCCCATTTTAGCATGCTAGAATCACGCAATTTTGCTTTCTCATACTCCCCAGCAGCAAATACAGGACACGCCATATCATAACATGATATGGGCAGCTGGTTTATGAGCAGAGCATAAGGCATTCCTGTTCAGGCTGCAAACCATCCTAATTTGGACATGTATCACTGTTTGTTCATTATTGCTGGGTCAAATTCCAGGAACTTCCCAGCCAAATGCATTATGAGAATATGAACTGTGATTGAAGAAGTTGACTCACCAGCACTGAGTCAAAGATAGCAAGAGAAGGGCAATAAATGAATCATATAATCACAGAAAATCTATGACGCAGAAAGAGGACCTTCAGCCTGTTGGCTCTGTGAAGGTTGAAGAACAACCACTGAACCAAATCCAACCTTTAAGCACTCAATACAAGTGTTTTACATGTGTTGAAGGTTTCTATTTGAGCCCCCCTTTCAGGCACTGGCTTCCAAACCCTCACCACCCTTCTTATGAAATAAAATTCTTCATTTCCCCACTAATCTTTTTACCAGTTCCTTAAAATCTATGTCCTTCAGTTTTTGACTGTTCAGCAAAGAAATATTGGTCTTTCCTATCATGGCCCACACAATTTTATACAGCTCAATTAAATCCTGAATCAGTTTCCTCTGTTCCCAATAAAACAACACAGCAAATCCAACCTTGCTTCATAGCTTAAATTTTCCAATCCTGGTAACATCCTTATAAATTTCCTCTGCACCCCCTCCAGGGCAATCCTAACAAACGTATGTATAATTCCTAGAATAACATTCAGTAAATACCTCAGTAATGAAGGAAAACATCCTATATGCCTTCTTAAACATTTTATCTACCGATAAAGGTTTGTGGATATATGTCCCAAAGCCCTTCCACAATCTACAAAGCACAAGTCAAGAATACTTTCCATTTACTTTGATGAGTGCAGCACCAACAACCCTCAAGAAGCTCAACATCTTCCAAAACTAAGCAGCCTGCTTGATTAGTACCCCACAGCCTGCTTGATTGGTACTGCATCCTGAATTTTTACCCCTCCACTACTGGCTGAATAATGGCTGAATGTATAACAATTACAAAATGCACCACAGTTACTTGCCTAGGCTAATTCAAAAGCAGCTCCCAAACCATCAATATCTACCACCTAGAAGGACAGCAGCAGTGGGCACAGGGGAACACCACCACCTGCAGGGCCCCCTCCAAGATGAACACCATCTTGACTTGGAAATATTTAGCCGGTCCCTCATTATTGTTGGGTGTATGTCCTAGAACTCCCTGCACCACTGCGGAAATGTATCACCAGGCAGATCATGAAGGCAGCTTACCACAAACTTTCTAAGGATGGGTAATAAAATCAGACAATGCCAGGAGCATCCAAGTCCTAAAAAAACAAATAAATAAAGAGAAATACAAGATCCTTCTGCTCCTACATAGCTCCCTATATCCTCCCATTTGTTATATTTCCTCTTGCCTTGTTGCATCTCCCCATATGAATTTCCTGGATTAAATTCCATTAACTGACCAGACCACCTATAAGACCACCAGACCACCTTGAAGCTAAAAGCTTTCTTTCTCCCTATCAATCACATGTCCCATTTATGCATCATTTGCAAACATTTCCACCATGTGCACTTCAGTTACACTTAAATCACTAAATTATTATCACAAAAACCCAGGAACCAAAAATTGCAATTTTCTACCTGGAAAGCTGTTCCCAGTGGAGACACAGTACATGTAGAACTCCACTGATAACAGCTTTCCAGTCAGAAAATCACCCATCAATCACTACCCTCCGCTTTCTGCCACTGAGCCAGTTTTCAATCCAATTTCCCATTCTCTTGGATTCCCTGCACCTTTGCTTCATTGACCAACCTGCCACACAGGACCTTATCTACAACCTTGTTGCAATCCATTAAGCCTACACCAAAGGTCAACAATCCTTCCTGTTATCACCTCAAAAAATTCCATCAGATTAAATGGACATAACCCTCCTTTAATAATCTACGTTTCTGCCCTTGATTAATACATGCCTTTCCATATGAAGGTTTATACTGTCTCTCAGAATTGATTCCACTAAGTTGTCCACTACTGAAATTAAACTAACTGACCCATAATTACTTGTTTTATTCCTCCAAACTTTTTTAAACCTCAATATAACTTTAACAGACCTTAAGCAGCTGTCCAGCAGCCAGGGAGTATTGAAACAATGATGGTCAGAGCCTCTACAATTTCCTCCTTTGCTTCTTTTAACAGACTGGGATATAGTTCATTTGGGGCTGGAAATTAATCCCATTTCAAGATGTTGAATCCCTTAAAACTTCCTCTTTTACAATGCTTTTCCCACTTAATATTGCATACATTTATTCCTTAATTATAACAGCAGCAATATCTCCATTTTTGTATAGACAGCTGCAAAGAATTCATTTAGAACCCTATGCACATTGTCCACATCTATATAAAGGTCCCTAATAGACTTAATATGTTCCTTAGTTATCAACTTGGTCCATATCTACTTTAAAAAAATTTGGATTTTCAGTTAATTTGCTGGCCAGTACTTTTTCATGCCCCTTCTTTGTTTTCCCATTTTCCCTTCTAATGTTATCCCTGCACTTTCTATTTTCTTACAAGCTATCTGCAGTATTAAGTGCTTAGCACTGACATTAACTTCCTTTCTTTGCCTTATCCTACCACCTGTGGGCAATTTTGTGTATGAGGCTCTAGCTTTGGCAGTTCGATGTTTCTCTCTTTCTGGGAACATGTTCACCCTGAACCTCTTGAATCGTCTGGAATGCCTCCCATCGTAATGAGACGGATATATTGTCAAAAAACTGATCCCAGTTCACTTTTGCTAAATCACTTCCTATTAAAAC